>JAALGZ010000003.1:1800000-2263185 GCA_015227615.1 Labyrinthula sp. Ha | reverse complement strand
GGTGTTTTGAACTATATTTCTTTTCAAAACCACTGTATTTCATTCATGTATCACAATTTGAAATATTTCCTTGGAATAGTTAATGGCATAATGGTATATCGTTACTTGTAATGAATTTTGCTAATACATATAATTGTACCGTTAAGAAGTTAAGAAAAAGAAAGATTTTTTCCTTATATATTCTAAGAGCATATTTGAAGTTGTAAGCGGTTACTTTTTCATCCGCAGATGTGTAGTTTAAGTTTTGTGACACGAAAAACACAATATTGCAATATTGTATAAGTTCTTGGAAAAGGAATCTCTTTAACAAGGACAATTTATTTGAGAACGAAGGGATTAAAAGTGAAGAAGTATTTAACGAAGTAAATAAGGAGTGAAGCAATAAAATTTTTAGTTTTATAAAATAGTTTTCTGAGCATAGTGAAAAAAGATATATTTATGTGAACTATGGCTGTTCAGCATCAAAAACATCTGAATATGAACACAATCCTCCAATTATTCGAAGAAGTATTATCGGTTATCACGCAAGTACAGCAGAAAATGGTCGAAGAAATGGGGAAAGATAATGAGAAGAAAATAGGCACACTTGCTGACATAACACCGGAAAGGATCGTTAAAATAAATGCACTTGTAGATTTTAAGTTGGAGAAATCAGAAAGGTTTATATATGAATATAAAGTAGTCGATAATGCAGTTAAGAAATATATTAATTTCAGGGAGAAACTGGTTTTTAAGTATTTAAAAGACTGGATTATCTGTGAAAGACTAAAGACATTGAGTATATAATATAGGCGATAGAAGACAAAGTAAAAGAAAACAAGTCAAGGAATATGATTACAGATGAAAAGTTTATTGAAAAATATATATCTTTGCAGAAAGGTGTAATGGAGGAGGATGTCGTACAATATATGTTTCAAGATGTAGAAGGAGTAATTTCATTTTTCTCGAAAGAAGCTGAGAGAAAAGGTAAAGCTAGAGCAAAAGCAATATTAAAGAAGCTCCCGAAATATATATATATATATGGGTAAGAGAAAAGAATCTGTTATTAAAACCATGTCTAAAAGATAACGAATGTTAGAAGCTGAAAGCATATGACCTCAGTTGTATCTTACCGTTATACGTAAGGGAGAACTTGAATGCACTGGATTCTAGAATCGATGCGAATGCAAAGATAAAGGAGCCAATGAAGAAGAGAATTTTATAGGTTTGTAAAACAAAACCAGCAAATGAAAGAAAGGCTTGGAGGAAATAGCATAAGAACTGATAAGCCCTTGATGAGCACAGTTGGTTGGAAATATAGACACAAAGAAGGGATTTGATATAGGAAAAGGGCATTAAGGGAAAGACGAACTCATCCCGGAGAAGGGGGGGATGAAAAAGAAATCCGAAGAATATCTTGAAAGGAAGAAGCAGAACACTATCTTAGTAAGAAAGGTAGAATAGCTAACGAAGTTGGAAAAGGGAGCGAGAAAAGTATTCAGAGAACAGATGGATTGGGAAATGTAGAAAGCTCCAGAAAAGTTTCTCAAGTTTTAGAGAGAAGATATAAAGGAAAAGAGGGAAGAAACAGATGAGTTTCCATCACCAAACGTTCATATGAGCAATGATGAACTTGGGTATGATTTTAGGAGTCTTACTAAATTTTCATCTGGAAAAGCAAAGTAGAGGTAGAATTAAAAATTAAAAGGTTGAGATATAATCCCCTATTTGATTTTTGGCGTTTAAGAGCACGATCGATTCATGCCTGAATGCTAAATGTGATGAAGTGAAAAAGTTGGAGAAGAGTTTAATAGTGCAAGTGGCACTATATATCTCGTATGTGAAGTAGGCCTGATACACAAGGTGAAGGTATTCAGTGAAGAGAAGAAAAGTTTAAGTTTCACATCCAGAAACATAGAAGTCCTGATTCTAAAAGTTTCAGAATGGGCGCAATAATGTTATCGGGAAAGAGGTACTTTTGAAAATGAGTATTAGACCCACTCAGTGTGTTGAGGGTGGTAATGAGAAATTGTAAGAGCGGAACTGCTAGGGAAATATTGGTGAGATTTTTTTTGATAAAGAAAGAGCAGAATTATCAGAATTTTTAGTAGTTAAGAAATTCACAGTGGAGGAAAAATAAGAATGATTCATGAATGCATTGAGAATACCACCTCTTGGTTTTGGATTTTTTTAGACCTCGCAAAGAATTTTGGCAAGCATTTATCTCTTTATTAGAAAAAAACTTTATACACCTTTTTGTGTTTGGAAAGTGTTCTAAAAAATTTTGTTTCCAGTTTTCTTGTCTGGTTTTTCTAGGGTGCTCTATTGTGCACACATCATATATAGAGCTGTATTTTGTCGTTATGTCTATGAATCGGCTCTGTGTGGAGTTATCAAAGTCAATTATCAATAAATATGGAGTATCAAACAGTTTTCAGAAGTATTTTAGGTAATTAAGACATGCTTAGTCTAACGATAAACAATTCAAACATATATCAATATAAAAGAGCAAAGCTCACATCAAGCTAAAATTATGATAAGAATATAATACCCTTACGAGTATAAATATTTAGACTTATAGACATAAGTAGATTCAACGCTTAAAGGAATATAGAAAATTATTTAAGTTCATCTAAGAATCTACTTGAGTGTAAAGATTTTTAAACAGCTTCTAAGTGCTATTTGAAAACTTAAACTAGCCCTACCCAAAAGTCCAATGCCCTTATTTATAACTTCAGCCCAACTTTAAGCATATTTCTCTATGATAGTCCATCCTTGGGAAACAAACCGTTAAGCTATTCAAAAAAATAATTATACCTTTAGATTAATTAGAGTTAAAGATTTATTCATTGACTCAGTTCAAGAGAAAGTTTGAACTCATGTTGTATTAGTAAGAACCCATTAGATACAGAAAACATTGTACAATATATATATATATATATATATATATATTGATCATTCGAAGAAACAGTGATGTGTTTCATGCTTGTTTCTCTTCACTAGTTGCAGTGAAGTTTTTAAATTTGAGACATATGTGCAAAATAAATAAAGTAAATTAGGTAATGATGCTTGATTTTCAACGGTCATGAATCACATCATGACTGCATATACCATATGAAATTACAAATCTAATATTCCCATGTTTCTTTCTCCTTGTTTGGTAAGGATTACAGTGGTTGACCTTATTTTATTTCATTTCTTTGATTTTGAATTCTGTATCAAAGGCTTTTGAAAATATTTTTGTTTATTGACTTCTATCATTAAGTGAAAAATTAAAGCATCTAAAATGGTTTTCTTTTAAGTGAGTTTGAGGCAATATTGACATTCGAATTTCATGTACAATTTGTTTTATTTCTTTCAGCGTTTTGTCTACAGAGCACGGTATTTTTTAAGTTAGCATTTAAATATATATCTACAATCGAAAGGAATGTCAAAGGGGAAAGAAATTACAAGTAAGAACATTGGGTATACTAAAGAAAGATATGCCTTGTTTAAAGTTCTATTTCTTGTATTATGTTATTAATTTTTTTTCTGATATTGTTGATTCTATTATCAGATCTAATAAACTTTTTTCAAACCTAATTTTTTGGTTCTAGTAAGAAAATATATTATCATTAAATGTTTGCATTTACCAGATGTTATTCAAACATGAATATGGCAGCTTATTCATCAACAAATTGTGTCTGTCTTTCGCAGGTCAAGTTGGAGGTTACTAACTAAGCTAACTACTTTAAAATATCAAGGTCATCTATCAAACAATTCCCAAGTCTTTACTACGAACAGCGACTTACTTAAGCGTTAGAATATTTCAACCTATCAATTTCTGTTTTTAATAACTAAATTTAACAACTAACTTACAATTTCACAGTAATTCAATTTGGTTGCTCTGTTATCTGATATTTTTTTTGTTTATCAAGGTTTTATTCTAACGTAAAGAACTACGAGGAGTTTATTTAGAATTCAGTACTATCAACTGAAATCACATTAATTGATTTCGAAATTCCGGTTCAAAGCTAATCCACCATGATCTACACTGTTGGAAACATGATTTCTAAATTGTTTATGAAACACAAAGTCATCAATAGTATTTAAAATTCCGTGTCAGAAAACAAGTATATAAACATGGTTTAATACCTTCAATAATAAAAGTGACTCTTATCATATTACTTACCATGTGGTGCCGAATCTCGTCTTTATTAAGGCTCTTTATATATAGTTTCCGACAATCTTTAAGTATTTGAGAATAATTCTTAAATCATGCGCTCTGAAATAAAGCATAATTCATCCATTTCGAAGATTTATAGTCACCTTGTTGCTGAACGTAATTTTCCTTAATTTTGGTTCCGCTCGTCCAATTTGAGAAAAAAAGATACTTGTCATAGGCGTGTTAAAGACCAGTTTTAGATCAGTTTGAAAATACATAATTGTGGTAACAGCTCGGTAGTTTTCAAAGAAAACTGTTGTATCATACAATGTTCCATAACCTGTTGTTGCAGTCCTGTGTATGTTGAGTGCTAGAGTAAACAATTAATCAATGTCATCACCAGGTTCTGCATCTGAGTTTAGTTTACAATCATCGTTGTCCATTTTGCTTTGAAAAATATGTATAATAGCAAAGAAAACAGCTATTGCAATTTAAGACATCATCCTAAGAATAATTAAAGACATTGTTGGCTGATTCGGAATTATATGAAAAAATCTGATCTGTATAAATCTGCAAATTTGCCCCAAATTTTACTGTTTCTGGCTTGCCGCATCTTCAATGATGGTGATGACTGGTAAACAGCTCTGTCCTTTTGAACTAGGGTTCTTTCTTGGAATTCTTCTCATTATTTCACAACACAGTGCTTCTTGGTCGATTTACGAATCATAAACTGTGTGTCTCAAGCATCATTTTTCTCAACCCCTTAGATCGCCTTGAAATTGTAAAATTATATATATCATTGATAAATCTAACGATAGTTAAATATTTTGCATTACCCTACTTTACATTTTCTTTGCCAGCATTGTTCTTCTTGTTTTCTCTTCTCCTTAACAGTTACATGTCTCTTACCCATCTCAATTTTAACTAGTTGTACTTCAGAACGGATTGGCGTAATTCTTATCTGAAAGTAACGGGTTAAAGTATAAGAAAGAACAAAGAAAGATAAAAGCGTTTTTTATAAGAAGAGGGAAAATTATTTTTTTTCGAGACGAGTAACCAAGACATTTAAATCTCGGATAAAAAGACCGTTTTAATTTCTAGATTAGAGAAAAGAGAGGACACTTCATGTATTGATATGTCTTTCTGTGATCACTATGCTGAGTTAAAGGTTAGGTATTTAACGCTTAAATATGGCAATGTACTCTATACAAACCTATTTTCTTAGTCCAGTATAGCATCCTAGGACATTATCATGGTACAGGTTCACTGCTGTGAAGTGCCCAATGAAGATATAATACTTGGAACAGTGGGTTTAGGTATGAGTGAGGCCGATCATTTGGAAATAAACATATGTGCTAAATTTTATTCACTGTATATCATTCTTTGTATATTTTGGACATGGTCTCAGCTGGTTGAGTTTGAAACTTTAGTTAATTCTTGTAGGCAACTTCCGCTAGAACTTGTTGTTTTTTAGCTTCCATTTCCGCCTGCCGGCCGACATATCGGCGTAGAGTTTTGACAAAATTTCTTCATAGACATATTCTGCAAGCTGTGATGCTCTCAAAATTCTGAGTTGGTACTGATAGTAGAATAATTTCTGCAGTTTTCCACAATTGCGGTTAGGTTTGTGAAACTAGTTACTCTGTCTCCTAGGTTTCCAGCTGTGAATATATCTGACAGATGTAACACTTTAACCGTCAATGATCTGATGTTGTTTTGGTGTCTTAATTTTTAATTCTGAAAAGGACCTTTCTGAAAAAACATTATCCAAAAAGCGTCTCATCCTCATTTTTTTACGTTTTTAGGGGACTTGGCTAAATTAAGAGAACTCGCAAAAAGCTCAAATAATAGAAAATTAGAGTGATATACATGAATTTGATCCGGCTTATCACAAATCACTTAACCTACTGATCAAATCACTTAACCTACTGATCAAATCACTTACATACAGTGGAGATTCCTCTGGATTAGCTCGAGCTGTTTTCGGCGTTCGCCTGTTTTGTTTTTATATCAAAATCCAAGTACCAAAATTTAGCAAAGTGTGTATTTTCAACCTGAGAACTAATCTAAACATGCCTAATACGAATTTTTCTCTCTTTTATCTATGTACTTATTCCTTGACTCCTTATCTGAAAAATATGATTAGTTATGACCTATTTCTATGTTTTTGATATAATATATTTTACCTAGCAAATATATTTAATGATGTTTGAATTGTAAATAAACCTGCGTGAAGCTTATAAAGTACTTTTCTGCTCCGGAAACCAATTATCTTTTCCTTTAGGTTTTATAATTATCTATTCTTATACCAATTCGTTAAAGTGCTATGCTTAATTTAAAAAGCGATGTTGATTACTTATATTTTTTTGCAAAGAATAGAATAGTAATTCTTCAATTGAGAGTGTATTTTGTGCAAAAATATGAAACTTTCTTATTTACCGCTTGAATTAGGAGAAGTGGTTTTCCATTACTCTCAACTAAGTGACAGCAAATTAACAAATAAGAATAAATAGTGGGATGGCTCCGAATTTTTTAATCCTATATTCCTCAAGTATTTAGAAAATAGGAGATATAGTTTTTCCGGAAGATATTAAACTTTGTGGTAAAATAATTGCAATAACTTTTGTAACCTGATCTTGTGCAGTAATCTTTTCGTATATTTATTTTCTGAACCCAATAAAATTCAGGTTGCACGGAAACAGATTCATTAAAGGGAAAATCCAGAGTTCCTCTATTTTCTTGCATTTCTGGAGAGCACTTATTTTCTTCTGAAGATGGAACGAAATCAGACTCTAGTACTTGCTTGTTTTTGGACTATAGCATTGTATACCTACTTTACATTAACTTTGAAGTTATGTGATCAGGAAGGCAAAATTCGTATCAAGATGACTAGATTACAAAACCCACAATTGGAATTTATAATACAGTCTTTCTCTTAAAAAAACTAATTCAAATAAACCATAGGTTTAGCTCTATCTCTTACTACTTGAGAAAGAGGGATAAAATTTGCTTAAGAACATAATACAGTCTGTTTCCTCGAAATCATACTTTCTAGAGTGGCAGCTCACATATACAAACTTTACGTTTTTTGGTCTAATTCGTGTTCAACAGTATTTTCTTCTTCAACTATATTTTGAATTTTGGTCCATAATAGACTTTTTATTTCATATCCAATATAATTCAACAGTATTTTATTTTCTTCTACAAAATGAATATCCAAAATACTCTCTACTGAAAAAATAAACCTTGCAAAATATTTGAATATATGTGATTCAACTATCTTATTATCTTCAAGAAACAAAGAGATAATTTTAACAAATGTAGCTATGGTGATGGGAGAAACAAAGTTTATTACTTTCTTGCTTCCTTCGAATCCTTTCAACTTTTGAACTATAGCTCTAGGAAGTAATTCAGGAACAATAAAACTGTTGTCTTCTCTTGGATCAACAAATAGAATTAAACTATGTAAAGCTAAACTTAAAACATATTCCCTTTCTTTTTTTGTATATTGTTTTAATAAAACTTCAAATAAATCTTTTCTTATAATTCCAGTATCAACATATTTTCTATAATTTGAAAATACTTTTTTATTTGTTCTAAAAGCAAGTTGATGAAAACTTTCATCACGAATAAAACTTCCCAAAGCTTGAGCTAAAAAAGAAGGTGCAAAAAATATAAAGTTTTCATTTTCAGATAAATTAATATTTTTGAAATAAGAAATAATTCCTTCTTTAGAATATATTTCTAACATTCTTTCTGCTTCATATTCAGAAAAGTTAGAGTTTCTAGCTCTTAGTTTAAACTTTTCAACTGTCATATAGCTTGATTCTTCTCGACAATTATCCAAAAATAATACATAAACAGATTTAATCCGTATACGTGGATTTAATATGTTCTTTGTATGTATGATATTTAGCTGTTGTTTGATTTCATTCTCATGACTCTTAGACAAATTAACAGCATTTTCAACAGGAAAGAAAATTGTTTTTTTATTTTTAAGAATAGTTAAATTCCCTGAAAGTTTAGATAGAAACGATTTAATTATGTCATTTATACTCTCAAGGGTGTTATTTTTCTTTAAAAAAGTACTTAAAAAGGTTCCAATAAATAAAACAGGCGCTCTTGGAGTATTTCTTAAAATACTTTCACACCAAAATTTTAGTCTAAATAAATCGTTTTCTTTTAATTTTGTCATATTAAAGACAACTAAATAAATAGATTTTTTATTCATAAAAATATGATGAACAGAAGAAAAAACTTCCTGCCCACCAAAATCATAAACACGTAAAAAAGTATCACTAGTTGTGAAATCTGAAAGATGAAAACGTGTTGTATATTGGTCAACAAAACTTTTATCTGCTACGGTTCTTGAAATCAAATCATCTTCAAATTCTAAGTTATATTTTGACTCTTTTTGAACTTCATGTTCAATAAAATAATTACAACTTATCATATTCTTGACTCTTTGAATACTTAAATCATATTTTGTAATTGGTTTAAGCTCATCGCGGTCAACTTGAAATATTTGATAATCTTCCAAAACTAAAGTAGATTGTGTTTCTTTTTGAAAACTTTTTCCAGATAAATTTCTTAATAGAGAAGTTTTTCCAGTTCTCCCATCACCTAAAAATAAAACTAAACTAAAAAAAATACCCATAAGAATAACTGGAACTTCTGATAATACCTCTTCTTGTTCATATTGATTTTGTAAAGCAGAATGAACAAGTTTTTTTAACATTTCACTTTTGCCTTTAGGTTCAATAAAAATATCATAAATTCGTAGACCAAGAATAGAACGATGTGAATCAACTATGTCTTGTAACTCAAAAATATCTTCTTCTGAAAATTTCTTGGATATTATACGATAGCCATATACTAAGCTCTTTATTGTTGTATTAGTTTTCAAGTAGTTTTTAATAGCAGAGAGAATAACTTTATCTTGAATACTAAAAACTCAATATTTGATAAGAAATACTCTAGTTTTAAAATACTTTCATTAAGAGATAAACTTTTAAATATATTTGATATATATTTTGCACTGAGTTTGTTTCTATTTAGTCTGAATAATAATATAAAATATGTTTACACTATATCTTTTATACTGGTTGATTTCAAGAAACTGCAAACAGAACTCACTTCAGGAATATTACACCGATTAAACCTAAACTCAATATAAAACAAAATATACTCCAAATTATTAAGCATCAAGTTTTTATGTTCTTGAAGGTTTTTAAAGTTTTCGTCACTAAACCTGCAAAAGCGAAAACTAGAGTTGAGACAACAAGATAAGATACCTGAGTCTCTTCACAGCTGGGAAACAAAGGAGAAATCTTACAAATATTGATTTGAGAGCATCCAAAGGGCAATAATTAAAACTAACATAACGACAAAAAAAGAGAGCATACACTATAGAAGTTACTTCTTGATCTGGTTGGAACCCTTTTACAAACTCTTTTATCTCCTTGTTGAACTTATTTGGGTTTATTGGTTTCTTATAATATTCGTATTCCCTTTGGGTAATTAATATAATTAAAATACCATTGAATAACAACCTTTGTTTTATCATTTCTTTTTTCATATTGTTGTTTGATTGATTTCATATTTCTCTTGTTTGTTTGAATTGCGATTTGTTTTTGTACTTTTTGGAAACTAAGTAATTGCCCAAAATATGTTTGTGCAATAGTAATCATTACAAAAAACCAAGTGGCTGTATCTAGGGTCCTTTATCGTGCTTACCGTTAACTATCAGAAATTAAATTGTCCTAATTTTGCTTACCGTTATTAACGGTAAGGAATCCTTAACGGAACGGAAATTAAAGGAAATTTCCGTTAAGCACGATAAGAACAATAGCTTATGGTGTTCCCAAAAATTCTTATTAATTTAATATTCTGTCCCAAATCATATTTCCATAATATATTATGTATATATTCTTCCTTTAAAGTAATAAGATGGAAATAAAGGCTGATTTAGAAGTAAATGCAAAAAAAAGAATCAATATCATGTGCAAATTATTTTAGATGAAAATCTTCTTATGACTACTAACCTTACCCTTACACCTATCTCAATCTAAGTTCAAAATAAACTCCTAGAGAGTAGTTATATGTTCCAAATATCTTTTCTAAGCAATTTTAAAGAACTATTTCTACTTTCTAAGAGAAAATGCAACTGAGAAAATAGAGGTAATACCTTGGCCACAGGAAGAATTTTGCTTAGTCTTCATATAGAAATGCTTGTATCTTGGCTTAAGCTCCTTTTCAAAAAAATTAAAATATATCTTTGGAAATATATTTTAATTTCTTATGCACTCAAAAAAAGTAGTTTAGTTTTCTCAGAAGTTAATCACGAGTTATGTACGTCTTAATATCCGAATATCAAAGCCAAATTTAACATTGGAAGATTTTCCTCAGTAAAAGACGTTTTTCTCAGTCAACACTTCTTCTTTTTAAACCAAATAAGATTTTAAAATTTTTTAAATATTAGTTGCCAAGATATTATAGCTTTTATATTTTCTTTTACTGAGAAATACTAGGGTTAAATTACGTATTTCTATATTTGAAAAGTGTTGGTCAATTTCAGGTCATATTTTTGTTTTTTTTGTATCTACCGGAATTTGAATGTAAAGTACTATTTTAAGTTACATTACTTTTCTTAAAAACTTTTTCTACCCGTTGATCTTTAATTTTTTTGTATTTGAGAACTGGAAGATACTTTTCTCTTCTGTTCTTTTCACATCATCCTGTATTTTAGATGAATTTCAAAATAATTGTAAAGTCCATTTCTCAATGAATATTTTGAGTTATTAAGAACAAAATACAGTTTTGAAAAACTTTTTTAAATATAATGCAAACCGTGTAAAATAATATAGGATTTAAAAGGAATAAATTCATGTAGAACACTGAATACCACAAAATTCTAGCTAAATCAATTTACATTGACCAGAAAACAATGAAGCAAAAGGTTACACAACCTCTGGAAACAATCAAGGTTATCTCTTATATTCAAGTTACGTCTATTAGTAAACAATATTTCTTTATCCTTTTACCTATTACGGGGCGTTGAAAACTTTATCAACCATTTTTTTCAAGAATGCAGTATAATGGCCATGTAATCAACAATACCTTTCCAACTCTTCTAAAAAAGCTCAAAAAATATTGCAAACTAAACCAAGTACTTACTAACATAAATTTTTAGATGATTAAAATAATATAAAGTATAAAAACACAATGATTAGTGAAAATAAAGCATATAGTATTTGTTAGTTTTTGTCACCAAATCTTCCTCAAATACAATATTATCACCCACAATGTGTTTTACATTTAAAAAACCTTTCCAATCATGTATTTTGTCAGGGTATTTGATAAGGATGAGTACTTTAAACCCTAAAAAAGACTAATTTTAAGAGTCTTTTTCACAAAGTTTACAGATCTCTAAGAAAACATACATTCAAACATAACATCATGAAGAACAACTCTATAGATTATCTGATTCTTCTCAGATCCTAAGGATTCATTATGACTGATTTTTTAAATCATTTATCAGGGTGTTTCTTCTCTAGTTAATTATAACTGAGCTATACTTCACTCAGAAAAGTCAAATGTTGAAACTCTGTACACCTGAAAATACCAAATCACTCAGTTTTGCTATAATCCCCTAAATTTTATACTAGGGGGTCTCCAATAACTTGAAAACACAACCTGTAATACTCGATTTTGTATTTTAGAGTATTATTATTATTTTTTTAAGAAAAGTCGATTTTGGACTAAAATGCTGTTTTTATCAACTTCAATCCGAATAATACCTCGAGAAATACTTTTCCAGAGCCCAAACAGTTCTCACCAGTCAAGAGAGCACGTAAATTTAGATCTAGAAACAGCTTTGTTTGAGAATTGTAGCATTCTGTATAGACTTCCTAACAAAGTAAGGTATTTCAAAGATCTCAGAAGCTCTGAAAAAGGATACCCTTAAATGTCAAATATTCCTGAATGGGTGATACCAAGTAAAAAACATACTGAGAAATAGTTGTAATCCATAGTTATAGATTATTTAGGGTTCTTCCGAGTTTTGTTTCAGGAAACTCCAAGAACTTCCCTATTAATCTCTACAATAGTTATTTTGCTTAATTTAACTTTACTGCAAACTCAACTTTAAAATAGCCAAAACTGAACTACTAATAGGTCAAATATAAAAAACTTTGACTCTAATCTTATCTGGAACTAATTTAAAGTAACTTAAAAAAGAAAAATTTAAAGTTTGAAGTCTTATCGGTTTTAATTATACAAATCTTTGTTATACTACTGAAAAATAAAACGATAAATACGTGTTTTTGGTTCCCCCTCGATATAGTATTTAGACGAAAATTTAAAGTTATACAGGAACAATGAAACTTCACTAAAGAATATTGTACTTTTACTTTTTGAAAAAAAGGTGTTGTCGTCATATTTCTGACGCATTTAAGAGAAAAATGGGATGTTTTTGCTTCTAAAACTTAAACCGGTTAAACTTTGAGGGAAAATGTAATTTATATTATCTTAACGAAGAAGTAACTTTCTTATTAATTATGTTATTTATATATCTTAATTTTAAGTTTAACTTATTTGAAAACTCCCCTACTTTTTGGTATCTTGATATTTCTATTGTACTACAATTCACTCAATATTACATTACTCTCAAGGCAATAAAACTAGGAGTCGAGAATTGATATCGTAAAAAATAAAAGGCATTTTTTGGCTTTTTCAGATTATTACGAGTAATTACGAAATAAAAACTTTGCTATTTGATATATTTATCTTTGGATTAAGCTCTTCACTTCCTTTCAATATCTTCAAGCTAAACGATGAAACTCATAACTATCTCTAGTTCACCGATGGTGATATTAGCCACTCAGCGTTCAAAATCGCCATGTGTAAAATTGATGCAATTAATTTAAAAACAATAAGTAAAACCAACTCCATAGGATATCAAAAAAGAATGAAGATATGTATAATAAGTAAGGGCAGTAGCCTGATAAGAGCTGCAGATGTATAATAAATAATGAGAGACTAAATCAGCAAGAAGAAGTAATGAATCTCGTGAGTTTGAACTCGTTAAACATATCTAAAAATTACGGTATTGTAATTCTCAGTACCAGCTTCCAATAATAAATAAAATACAAGAACATTATCTGATAATATAGAAAACTAAGTGTATTTTATAGTTCGTTATAGAAAGGTTTTCCCGGATAATATCATTATGCAGCAATCTATAGCAGAGTAATAACACGTGAGAGTTTTAAATTTCGAAAGATCTCTCTTTGAATAAGAAAAGAATCCGGAGTTGTTTGACAAATAATTCTATTGTATTTATGGTGTAGATGGTGCTCGTTAGAAGTTAAAATATTGAGGATTTTTGCAAGAAGAATACTGACACTTTATGAGAGAGCTTGATAATGGTTCTGCGTAAGAGAAACTTTGATTTACTATGCAAATTCTTTACAAGTAGTGACGTTGGAGTCGAGGGACAACCGGCCAAGTATAAAAAGACCTTTGGGAACAAGTTTTAGCACAGTTTGATAACACTAATGAACCATTTGGATCATTCAACACCCCAATTTATCAGATCAATTAGACTAAACGATGCAAAACGGCATCTGCAATACTAAAATACTTCTACAAGAACAATAGGATTAATCCTATTTGCCAGTTTGGCAAGACTAAAGTCTTTGTTCCTGTTGAGCAAGAAAATTTTTTTGAATGCATGAGAGCTGATCTTTGAAGGAAGTATTGGCATATTTTCATCGCTTCTCTTGACTATATTTTAATCGAACAAAGAATTAAACACACCCTTAACAATGTTGAGCTTATCCAGGAGGGAAAGAGGAAAAAGGATCCTGGGGTTTTCAGAGTGGTTTAGATTTCCTATTATATATAGTGCCACTATCATAAGATGTTTATGGAGGCATGGAGATGCAAGCCTTCTCCGAAACCAGATCTGAAGACGAAGCAGATAAATGTTTAGTATATGAGAATAAATTAGGAGAGGTTGCTTTCCCACAAGGTTTCTCTCCTCCTACATATAGATTGAGGACTAGTTTTAAGTAGCTGAAATTTTTTGAATTCATTATTTTTCTCGAGAGATTTTAAGAAGTTTTAATCTCTTTTCATTCTTCATGAGCGAGAAATGTTTTTTCTCTATGATATATATCAGTCTTCCAATCTCATCCTAAGTAGGAACTTCAATTAGACTCAATGGTACATTACTGCGCAAACAGAAGGACATTTGGACTATTATTTAGTAATTATTTCACAATGGTACAAAAGACAAACTGAGAAGCAGCAGAAACAAAGCACAAAACAACCCCTCGATTAAATACATAGACAATGGGAAATTCACCTTCAACAAGTGCACCTACAGGAGCTCCAACTGTTCCTGGCGATGAAATCTCCCTGAACGCCTTTAATGTTTTCTCTCTTGAGTTTAACGTTGTTTTCATCCTAATTCTTGTTGCTGTAATTTTATTCCTGTATTGCATAAAAAAGAAATGCTGCTCCAATGAAGAAAAAGGTCAGCAATTTCAGATGTCGCATGAAATAAACAATGCGAGAATTATGGCTCAATCAACTGCTCAGCAGATGTCCAACGCGGGAAATGGAAAGATTACTTTTGGTGTAAAATATGTACCCCAAGAAAATCAACAAAGTGTACTAGGAACTCAAAATGGATATCAAGGGAATATGCCCCCTGTTTTTCAAGGAGGTTCGCAAATTGGATATAATGGTCAAGGAACTGTGATTGGGAGTCAAAATGGAAATCAACCAAATATACCTCCTGTTTTTCAAGCTGGTCCACAATATCAAAATAAGCATAGAAATGGTAGTATGATTAGTATTTAATATTTTAAAAATAATTTTGAGTTATCTTTTATTTTCTAAATTTCCAAGAATAGTAATTTATCAATCTTAAGTTAAACTTAAGAGTTCTCAAGCATGAATTTAGCGAGTAATTGCTTTTTAAGAAGAAACCGTTTTTGTAAAAAGTATCCTAGTGTTCATCAGATTATTCTGCTCTTGCTTATCAAACGCTATTTAGTTAAAATAAACCACCCAATAATTTCTGGTAACTTGGATTTACGCAACTTGAAAGTCAGAGGGTAATCCAAACCAAATAAGAACTATCTCAATAAATTCTTTCGGCTTTAATTTCTAAAATACTTAACTCTTCACTAATATTTTGAATTTTTGTTCATAAAAAGTTATTTATTTCATACTCTTTAAAATTGAAAACTAGTATTTTTTCTTTCTCAATGAAAATGTCCAAAAAAAATTCTATTTCAAAAACATATCCTGGAAAGCTATTATTGAAGAATGGTTTTTTCTGGGTATTTTTTCAAGAAAACTACAAAAAGCTCTAAAAATCAGGGTTTGTCTGTATCCTGGTTGAAATTGTATCTTTTTCATTTTACCACTGAAAGGTTTGATTATTGAGTCTTTTACATTTAGAAGTAATTCTGGAACACTAAAACTACGTTTTCTCTTGGATCTGCAAATAGACTTAGATTGTGTAAAAATAAGTTTAAATTATATTTTCTTTCTCTTTCTTTATACTTCTAGATTAAGAGCTCAAGCATTTCTTCTATTTCATCAAGAGAGAATTTACACTTTTTAGCTCTTAATTTGAAATCTTGAACTGTCAAATAACTTGATTCATCCCGAAAATATTATCCACAAATAAACCAAAAGCAGTTTTTACTGAAATGAAAACTCTAGAATAATCTGCCAATTTTGATTCAAACCTATCCATCTTCATGAGTTCTTGTTTAATTGCATCTTCACGACTCATCACCATATTAATAGCATTTTCAACAGGGAAAAAAGTACTGCACTAATCTTTTGCAACTTTAACTGATGGGAAAGTCTGGAAAAAAAAACTGATCAGTTCAACTACGTTTTCTACCTCTTTCTTACTATTTTTATTTAGGAAAGAATTAAACATAGTTTTAATAAATAAAATAATTTCTTTTGCAGATTTTTCAAAGAAACTTTTAGACCAAAACTTTACTTTAAAGAAATCGTTTTGTTTTTTACTTTTTAAATTAAAAGAAAAGTAAATAAATTGCTTTTGAGTTCATAAAAATATGATGAACAGAAAAAAAAAATCTTGTCCACCAAAATCATTTACACGCAAAAACGTACTACGAGCTCTAAATCCTAAGCTTTGTTTATCTCTTATGTATTGTTCAAAAAACTTTTTCCTCTTAATAGTCGTGTAATTAATCACTGTTGAAACTCTAAATTATATTTTGAATTTGAATTAAGTTCGTTTTCAACTTTATAACAATAGCTTACCATATTTTTAACTCTTTTAAAACTAAATTCATACTTTGTTAAACTAATCAAGTTGAAAATTATGTGCATCTTCCAAAAATAGAGTAGATTGTGTTTCTTTTTGAAAACTTATTCCAGATAAGTTACGTAGTAGACAAGTTCTTGAAGTTTTTTTTTTACCTGGAAATAAAATAAATAAATAATAAAATACCTTTAAAAAATTCTGGAACTTTACTTAACTTATTTTTTTCTTTATATTGTCTTTATAAAGAAGAATAAAATGAAGAATTCCTAGCAGATGAAAAGCAAAGAATTAATGTTGAAAAAAATCATACTCAAATATGAAATTCAAGAATCTCAAAAGTATATAAGTAATAGAAAATATAGCTGAGTTCAGTCACTCCATGATTTGGGTGGAGTCAGACACTAAGCAGTCGAGTGTACGACTCTCTCCATACTGACTGTTTACACTTTACATAGTTATAATACAATATTACATTACTGCACAATTGGTGCAACTTTACATAATACATTCTTACTAATACATAAGCACCGGAAACAACAGATCGTAAAACCTTAATATCTCAACAACTACTGGGAGTTAGAAAACGTTACTTATATCATTTTAAAGCTCTTTTCAAGCTCTTTCAGTTTATTTAATTTAATATACATATCCTCATACATATATAGACGATACGGACAATTACTTGTCTAACTATATTTTATTTCAGTACAAAATATTTTGAAGAAAATATGCAACTTTGAATTCTATCTTGTATTTTCTTTTTTCCATTTGTTTTTTGAATGAGTTCATTTTCCTTATTTCTGTAAGATTCTTATTTAGTTGTGTCGTTGGGCCATATGGCCATTTCCCCATATATTATATCGATTGTAATACTCGGGAAATTACTTTGAAGTTAAAAGTTCTAACGCTGTAGCCACACAGTGTTGCATTACTGTAGTTAGATAAGTAATGAATTAACAATGAACAACAAGCAATCACTTTCTTAAATCAAGCGTCATCTCCCTAATCGACGAATTGGTCAAATAACGTTCTTCCTATTTATATGGATTAACACATGCAACGCAGCTGGAGCTATGTCAATGTGTGTAAAATTGTTCGCGTTCTGAAACAGAAAGTACGACTAAGTCTTGAAGGCTAGATTAATCAATCAAAACATGTAAGATTTAAATTCATTTGTCTGCGGTGAACAGCGTAAGTTTCAGATGAAGTTCTAATCATTAAGAATAGATTATAAGATTTTCTACGATGGTGTACAAACGTGTCGCAACATTGAAGTGCTTACCAGTTTGAAGAAAAGTAACTTGAGGTTCATTCGGATATGATTATAAATACTTTCTGTAGAATATAGACTACTAGGTAAGGTTTGGGCATTATTTATTATAGACATTGAGTTCATATTCGGACTGAAACTCAGGGTTGGTTGATACGAATCAAAAATCCGTATTTCTTATGGATGATTAGAATGAAAATAAGGGCCATTTCATTATTCATGTATCTTATCAAATCTGAGGCTTACTCCTAAGATAAAACTGAAGTGGCTGAGGTAGCTCTACAATAGTAATTTTAGCTTAATGAACTCTTGAACTCTTTCGATTATGATTGCTTCTGCTCGTATTATGAGCATTGGTTTTAAAATCAACAAAATTCCTCATTCGATAATAGATGGATCTTTGAGTAAAAAAACTGGGATATACTGTGAAATCATTTACTACCCCTCTATGTTGCTAATTTTTGGTGTTGTTTCATTTTGTTATCTTCTTAATTACTTTAAGTACTATATGCGGTTTAGATGCTTCGCTAATAATTTTCTTGGCTAGTTTTGTTCCTTCCTTCACAACTGAAGAAGGTATAGACAACAATAAAACTCTCTTAGTAACAGATTAATATCTTGACTAATCTCTTTTATATATATCCCAATATTCAAATTAATTTATACATGAATGCTGATAGTCACATAGACTTTCATGCAAGTCGCTAACCTTGCGCTTAGTTAAGTTTCTAGATCTTTATTTTTTGACGTATTTTCCTTAGTCAAAAGTACTTAAGTTAATTCTTATTGGCTAGATTGAAGATTTGTATGTTGATCCAAATATTGCCTTTTCGTTCAGTATAACTCTTGTTACGGAGTCTAGCAGCATCTAGCCAAACCTCACTCTAGGTATGTTAATAATATTTTACTATCTCCATGATTTGCTTAGAATACTCAACTATCACAAGAAACTGCGCAAATTCATATTAATCAGAGCTTTTATAAATTACATTCTCAAATTGATGAACTTTGAAATCATACTAGGTTTTCATGCAGAGAGTACTCACGTTCTGAAAAAAAAATCAGTTTAGCTAGACCTCGTGCAAATTTGCAAGAAGTACTCAAAGTTAATAACTATAGCTCTAAGTACTCTAATATCTATTTTATATGCCGAAAACTATGATCTTAAACAGTACCAACCCCTGATTGTGCTTCTTTTGAAATTATGACAACTTTAACACGCAATATTCCGATATGAGTTGAGGTATGAGAAGAATACACCGGACTTAGCTAAAGTACAAAGAATCATAATGCTTTGAAGTACATCTGGTCCGCTCTATGGTTTGACGAGAAAATATATCTAGCGAATTAATGCTACAATAGTCGGTTAACGGATACTACGGATGTATATAGATGATAAGAAAGAGACAACACTAAGAAGCCATGAGACACAAAGATTGAGTGAATTAAATAGTTTAAGTGGGTGAGTATCACTCAAGATTATATTTTAATTTGAGTTGGGTAGATTCATGTAGACACTTCATAACTCTAATATGATAAAAGTGGTGAGGTTGGCCTTTGTACCATACGGGCCTGAGTAAATGTCCAGGAATTTATTCAGCTCAACTGTAACTAGCAGTTGTGATGCCAGGAAGAGAGAAACAATATATTCAAAAAAATCATATGCTATTAGTAAATTCTCTTACGGTTTATCACTCACAGAGACATACATAATGTAGATGCATAAGGTATAGATTTACAGTCAGGACATTGTTTACGTTGCTTTGTAGTACCATTCTAGCTTTAATACATGGGCTTGGTATTTTATCTCAATTGCTAAATAGATGAGCAGATGGCTCTTCATATGACCTGGTAATTGTTGTACAAGAATAAGTTAAAGCGATCAGGAAAGGAAAAACCCACTTTCAACCTTTTATGATACGTCCAGGAGCTATTTCTAGACAACATGCATGCTCTACACTTCCGCTAGATCTCTTGTTCGATAAATAGAGCCTTCCGAGAACATGTGGCTAAAATGATCACTTTGTGGAGATATCAGTTTTCAGGAGTACCAACAAGAAAAGTTTTTCTGATAATGTAAAACCATATTTCTTAATACTTGATATAAACGACGCCTATACTAATATAGTTACAACATGATAGTTGCACTAGAATGTAGATGAACCTATATTCTGCTGTAGATATATCATTAAATAGTTGTAGTTGCTTCTGAGTTTTCTTAGTAGAGGCTAGGTTAAATAAAAAAAAATGTTTTCTCTATAAAGTTAGTTTTCAATATTTTAGTAGTACCATAGAATATATTTAAAGTAAACATTTCTACAGATTCTGGAGCTGTTGACGCCGTTCATGACAAACCTCATCTGTGGTTTTTGTTCTTATAGGAAGAGTTTGTATTTATAATAGCAGATGCTTTTCTACCTAAGGTTCTGTATTATTACCTCATAATATTTTTTTAAATTCTAGTAACATAACTATTTTTACTTGAGTTGCATAATTTAAAAAAGTGAGACTCTAGACAGTCCTATTGTGCGGGAGGGCTTTTTATGATCAAACTTTTTTTCCAGCTTCCTGAAATTATGGCACCCTCCGGAAATAGTAGTATGGTTCATTGCAAGAACTTTAGATATTTCTGCTGCACTAGACACAGCACAAATACTAAACTCCAGCTATGACACGGCTTTACTCCATTAGTCTTCGCTGACATGCACCATAATCTATTGTATTGGCCCAAAGTACGTTCAAACTATCTCTGCAGGGTCTAATAGTTAGATTAAGCGTAGGTTCTAGTGCCTACCTTTCATAGAGCGAAGTTAGATAGCATTCATAAGTTTGCTGACAAACTGTAGTGAAGTTAACTAAATGTGTTTCTGTGAACCATCGAATATGTTTCTTGAAGAGAAAGTCAATAGAATTTAGTGTTAAAGAGTGCAATACTTTACTAGAAATACTCCGAGTTTTTCCAATAAGTACCCCATGAAAATCCAATGTTTCTTATCTAATGACTTTTGTTCCTTCAATTCTTACCAAAACGTTGCTGTTACGTTCAATTTTGGTACAGCCAATCAAATCACGTTAAGGTTTTAGCACCAATCAAATTGCAGCGTAAAAACAAAAAGAAAAGGTTACGAAATGTCCAATTTGGTTTCTCTTGACGAACTGAAAAAACTAAAAGATAAAACCCAAGGTTCTCTAGCTGAAAATTCAGATCCTGAGCGTTTAGATAATTCTACTGCTGAAGATTTGAATAATCAACAAGGGGAGTATGTTTTTCCTATGAAGTTTATTTTTTCTAGCACAGCCTTAGCTCCAGCTCCAGTTAACAACAATACTCCCAGAGATGTAACAATAAAACTATGGAAAAATGGTTTTCAAGTTGATGATGGAGCTTTCAGAGATAGCCTGGCTCCAGCGAATGAACAGTTTCTACGAGACTTAGCTGATGGTAATTGTCCTTTTCCTGTTCAACTTCTAGGAACTATTCCAGAAGAACTTCGTCAAAGTTATGGAGAAAATGTGAGAATTGCAATCGTGAATAACAGTGAATTAGCATTCAATCATTGGACTCTGAGTGATGGGCAAAAACGCGCAGGTGGAGGAGAAAGGAAAGTTGATCCGAGGGATGTGATTAATCCTAGAGTGGAGATTAGCTTAACGGGAGCTTCTGTTGATAAAAAAAACGTGAGTGTTATTATCCAGTTTGCAAAGAAGGATCAAAAAAAGTTTTCTTTAAACAGAGATAGCTTGATTATTGAGTTGATTAAGGAGATTAATGACTCGGAGAAAGTTCAAGAGAATTACGTGTTAAAGAAAAAGAATAAGATAATAAAGAACACCGAGTTTATGAAAACTTTACATAGTCTAAAATTAGTGAACTCAGTTTTGTTTGTAGATACCAATATTACGTTTTAACTTGTTTGCAGTGCTTCTTTCTCTCTGATAATGACGTCATTAAGCTCTTATTCCCAGGTCAAAACAAACAAAAGAAAAGGTGAACAAAATAGACATAAAAAGAGTTTACACGGAATAAAATAAGATGAATATTGGAAAACTTTTAGAAACCAATATGCTAAACATAATAAAAACTCAAAATGCATATTGGCACTTTGACAAGAGTTTAGTATACATTACTCTACAAACGTCATTTAAGTACTTCGGGAGTTTCAACTTGGGTTCAGACAAGAGAAATCAAAGCGAGAAGATTACTCGTTGTGTCTTTTTTATAAGTGGTTTTAATTTAAATGAACAGGAAATAAACAAAATAAAGATTGAAATTGAGCGTTTTCATACTCTTAAAGAAGTCCATTTTAAAGAAGCTCAAAATGCAAACCATGTTGTTTCTCTACTAAGAAGCATTTTCAAAACCAATCCTGAGCTCGAAACTCTTCATTTTTCTGATGAAATTCTTAAATCATTAGATGAAAAAAATTTAGATGATCTTTTTCAGTTGCTACAACGAAATTTAAAAGGAAAGAAATTGAAGATTGAACTTCGAAGCAATAATGAATACAAAGCTCTTATACCATTTAATCTAAACTTGTGTAAACGAAACTTCTTAGAGAGCCTTTTTCAAATAAGAAGTGTTGATCTCCCAAACTCCTTTTTTCCCTGCGTAGCGAGACGTAGTTTAAGCGCTTCAATTAGTAAAACGTTGCATGAAATTCATTTGGCAAATGATTTTTGTGAGAAACATTTTGTACTCTCTTTGTTTGGATTAAGTAGTTTAAAAAAAACATGTGTTTTGAACCAGCTTTCAACAGGTTGGATGGATATGACATCCAGCTCTAGTCAGGCTGTTCTTTATGCCTTGTGTAAATCTATTTTTGATCTGAATTCAGTTAAAAGAGCTGAAATTAAATGGAGAACAACATTTGAGCAAACAAATTCTTGCATGAATTATTTTAACTCTATATTTGTAAAATGGATAAAAGAGGACAATGAAAGAACACTTTCTTCATTTGTTGGGTTTAGGTTTGTAGGAGCTAAACTGACTTCTAAAGAGAAAGAACTGCAAAATTCACAGATCGAAACACAGAGAGAGTTGTTCAAGAAAAAGGGTAAGAGACTCTCTCTTGTTCAACCCGGATGGAGACATGCCATATATAACACGTACGGAGAGATTCGAAAGGACATTTATTAGTTCTTATTTCACTAAAGAAGTCAAAATCTTGTCCACATTTGGTTTCTTGAGATTAGTGTATTTTTGTCCAGTCCCAAGAAAATATACAGGTTGTTGAGCACTATGTACCATTGAAACCACAGCTCCAACTTTCTCATCAATAGTGTCAAACTTTGTTACAATTAGTCCATCGATTCTACCTCCTAAAGCTTTATTAAACTCGACTAGCTGATCGACCCCATCATTTCCAACACTTGCTTCTCCAACAAACAAGACAAGGTCAGGATTATTGACATCGACAACTTTTTGAATTTCCCGCATTAGCTTTACATTATTTTGCATTCTACCCGCAGTGTCAATGAGAAGGACATCATTACCTGACTTTTTTGCTTTGATCTTGGCAGCATACGATACACTTGCTGGATCTTTTCCATATCCAGATTCGAACACTTCTACACCCAAATTTCTTCCATGTACTTTGAGCTGCTCTACAGCACCTGATCTAAATGTGTCACTAGCACAAATCAAAGGATTGAACCCGGATGACTTTAGTAGGTAGCACAGCTTAGCTAGACTAGTTGACTTTCCCGTTCCATTGATTCCGACTAGAGCAATTGAAAATACATCTCCTTCCTTCTTCTTTCTCGAGATGGCAGATATGACATCGACAGATTTCTTAGGAGTTAAGATTCTCTTGATAGCTTGTTTCAAAGCTTCTTTAGATGCGGATTGAACCCTTTCAAAGCTATTCAAACTTTTTCCAAGTAGACTCTGTTCAACCTGTGAAAGAATTTCCTCTGCCACATTCTGCGCCACATTCTTTGACAAAAGTTGGTTCTTTAAGCCATCAAAATTAAGGTCCTCTTTTGTCAAAGGACCACTTTTGAATCCTAATTTACTAATCATTCCCGAAAACAAACTCGATCCAGCTCTTGATTCAACAAAATCCTCATCTTCTGTCTCATCACTTTCAGAAAACGATTCAATCTCTATTTCTGGTTTCTTAGTTTCAGACCCAGATTCAGAATTAAACTTGGAGAAGATATCCAAATCACTTGCTTCTTCTCTTGAAATCTTCTTTTTATCGTCCCAAACTCGTTTTTCCTTTCTTTTAGATTTAGGTTTCTTTACTGTTTTATTTCTCTTTACAGGTTTTCTAATCTTAAATCTATCTTCAAACGCAGATAATTTTTCTTCATCTTCTTCATTGGAGCTTTCCAACACCTCTTTTTGTTCTCTTACTTGATCTCTTTTTCCTCTAACTGCTCGATTACTTCTATTCAAAGTACCTTTCTTGAGATCAGAAGTTTCCAGAAGTACTAAAGAGCGCATAAACTTTTTTTCAAACTTTTTCATAGCTTTAAACTCACTTAATTGAACATTCTTCAAGTCATCCAAATCCCAACAAACGCCATTTGTCTCTTTAAAAATCTCAACTGCTTGCTTCAATAATTCTTCTACATATCCAAGGTTAAGAAACTTATGATAAAAGCAAGCAAAAACCAAAGGAAATGCATAACTATCCAACTTAAATGCGTTCAAGAACCCTTTTCTCAGTGCAAACTGACTTTTTTCATCTTCATTTGTTAGCAATTCTCCCAAAGAGTCTGCTGAAAATGGTTTATATGCCATGGACCCTAATTTATGAGGCGAGTAGGTGAATAGAACCAATCCTGACCGCGAAAAAATCACAAAGTAATCGATCATCCTCTGTTTTCCTTTTCTAATGAAGTTTTCTTTCTCTTACGAATTCCCAAGTTTCTTGTCCGAGCTAAACTAAACAAGATTCGAGAAACGTTTAGAGCTCTCGTTAATACTCGCTAATCCATGTATAAAGCTGGAACAATAATAATAACGGGACGAGAAAATATTTCTCAGTAACAATATGTTGACAAGTGTCAACTGTAGCTTGGAGATGAATGGAACAAGAGATGACCGTTTAGTTCCAAAGAAAGAGAAAAATATATGTGAAAGTTGTGAACAGAGAGTTGCGATTTATTGTTGCCCCGCCTGTAAGAGGTTTACTTGTTCTTTGACATGTGTCCGGGCTCATAAAATTAAAGAGAACTGTCCAGGGTTAAAGAAAAAAGAATGGGGCTGGAGCGAGAGAGTGGACAAGAAAAGTTTGAGTCTAGACGATATTGTGAATGATTACGAGTTTTTGAAGGAAGTGAATAATTTTAGAGATGCAGCTGAGCGGGAAACTCAAGATATTCCTCATGGAGCGGTTTCACGTAAAAGGGGCAGAAGTTTTTGCTCTAATGAATATTTTAATGAACGTGGAAGAAGATGGAAGAAACTTAAATCAATTTTAGCTGAAAATAGTAGAAAAACACGGATTCTGTACCTACCCCTGGGAATGACCCGACAGAAGCGAAACAAAATCAAGTTTAATATTGTAGAGGGAATATTTTGGACACTAGAACTTGTATTGTGTCGAAATGGGGTCAAGAAAGATCCCGTCTATGTAAGTGGTGTTTCTGAAAAATCCAGTATCAAGGAGGTATTGAAAGTTTTTTCTCGAGCGGGTGAATCCATGAAGGTGTTCTTGGTTAATGAAAATGAAGAGACAATGAAGAGTCAAAGGTTTATTGAGCTGACAGAAGCATTTGATCAAGATTGCTCCCTACGATGTATCCTACGCCACAAAACAATAATAGAGTTCCCTACATTTAGAGTTGAAATAAAGACCAAGGAATAAGTTCCTGCTTTCCAAGACTAGATATGCGGTTTTAAATTGCCCAAGAGCCATACAAACAGTTCCCTAACCTGCCTTCTCCAGAATAATCTTAGTGTTCGCAATCTTGGCATCTTTCAAGCTTTCATCATACTCCCCTTTTGTAATGTATGGATTCTTTTTTCTAGTAGGTACTTTAATGACATATTTTTCTCCGATCAGTTTCTTTTCGTTGATCATTCTAATTAACTCACGTAGACTACTTCTTTCAAACAACTCCAGCTTCTGCGGTCTTCCTCCTGGAAATTGTATCAAAACCCTGGTCTTTTTTCCTTTATCCTGTTTGTCTTCAGTCTGTTTAATTTCAACATCCTCCCTTGGATCAATAACATTTGCCGGATCCACTGTTCCGCCAAGAGCATTTCCCTCTCCAGTATATGCCACGAACTCGTCACAAACCTCGATAATGCGATTCTCCAAAGCGACATCTACATGCATTCCATCACGATGAAGCTCTGCTGGAGTAACACCTACATATATATTAAATGCTATTTAATCTACCCTGTGAAAGAAGCTTCAGAAACTCTGCATTCTTTGGATCATCTGCTGGCCGAAATGGTCCATCGTCAACCTTAAACCCATTCTTGAACAATGTTATTTTTGCAGTTGTTTCTGCAACTGGTGCTGATTCTAAAGCCTTTGTGTCATTACTTGCCCTTGCGATGATATCTTCATTGTTTGCTTCTACTGCTGTGCCGCTAAGATCTTCAAAATTTGCTAAAATAATACCTTCCGCCTTGGTTTCCAGCTCCTCCATTATAAAACTCACTTGTATCATTCTCATCAGAGTTTTCATTTTTGCCAAGCTTCTTTTTTCTATCTTCTTCCTGTTTTTTTTTCAAATCATCTAAGCTCACGAACTTTGACATTGTATAATATTTTCTTCTCGGGATATCATTGGCTCAGAGTTGCATTCTGTGTATGTGATTGGCTTACAGTCATTGTATTTGCTTTCATATTTAGATTCTTAGATACTCAAAACAGCTAAGAATTCTCAAATTTGATTGGGTGTAGGTTTGGTATGGATGATTTGATTGGGGCGAGGCAAGATCGACAAAGATAGAAAAGAAACTATGTATGATAGCTTGAATGTAGATGGTGCTGTATTAGACACAAAGCAGTTGATGGCAAATGAGCGAACATATGTAGAGTGGATTCAAATGGCTGTTACAATTGGTGGAATTTCTTTGGCACTTCTGTCTCTAGACAGCTCAAAAGAACTCAATCAAGATAAGTTGTGGAAGGAGAATTACATTGGGATGATTTTACTTCCCCTAGGAGTTGTTTATGCACTTTATGGAATGTGGATATATTTAATCAGACGCAACAAAATCATTGAACATGTCAGAGATTTGCAAAGAGACAGAAAGTTACATGAGAATGTTGCGTCAATTCTTGGAGCTTGTACAGCTGGCGGATTGTGTTTGATCATATCAATAAACTTTCTTTAAGTGTCATTAACCTAATGAAGTCGGTTACTACAATCTTCATGTGACCCATTATATATCTTAATCTCTCTTTAATTGAACGTGAAGCTATATTTTATTTAATTATGATCCTACATATACCTAATCATTAGATCCACGAACAATGGCTTTGTTCTACCCTTTCTAATGGACCTGACATCGGTGAGAAATGAAGCTACTCGATGTTTTGAAACTAATTTAAGGTTGGAGAATGTTAGATGCGTCAGGCTAGAGGTTTGCGAAAGGATAAGCTTTCTTAGTGAATAATAAATTCCTTCATCGAATATGAAACCGCTTATCCAAATTCGAGAGATCTTTTCAGTAAATACAGAATTTGCAAGATTTAGCATAAGAGAGGCTTCTGATGGTTCATTGTTGAAATGTATTAGGAGAATAAGTTCAAGCTTGTTGAAGATTGAGTTTTGCAAAGGCGCGATATAATTATTTACTATCCCCCAAGTCAAGGGATTTTTCTTATGTGTGAAAGAGAGAGCAATCTCTAGAGGTGAGTTGAGAGATGGAATTATAGAGAGAAACTTCCACCTTTGGATTGCATGGCCGCTGAAAACTTCTTTAAATGTTCGTTGGAAGGAGCAAAAACCCCATAAAAGTTTTTCTTTGGTGTGTGCAATGAAAGATGTAAGCTTTGTGAAAGCATCTGCTGGACAGACATCTATGTCTAGAAAGAGGTTGATTGAGATCAAGAGGTCTGTTTTGATGAAATTTTCTATAAAGTATAGAGCATAATCCAAAATATTGACAGAGTTTGGTGCAACTTTTTTCAAATTAAGCTTTCCTGTTTCCTTGAAACTTTGTTGTATTTGTTCAACCTCTTTGGTCCATTTAGGACGCGGAGGGATTAGAAACTTTGAGCTTACTCTTATTCTAGTGAAAAAAGTGGTAAACATAAATTTTAATTTGTCGATATCAAGTTCTTCATATGCTTTTTTCACAATAAAGTTAACTCTTGGTGGAAAAAAACGTATTCCTAAGTTCAATACGTATTTCTTGTCTTCTTCCATTTCTATTGTACTAAATCGATATTAATCGAACTTTGCTCGGTTGATGCTAAATCTGCTCAGCATAAGCGAGAAATTCTATATTCGACCCAGCCCGATATATTATCGTTTCGAGTATCTTTAATGTGAAAACTTTTGGGCAAAAAATAGTATCTTTAAATTCTTCGTAAATCTATCGTATTAGTAGTCAATTTTTCATTTAGATTTACGATACTAAAACGATTTATGCAATATTTCTTGTAGAGATGGAGTTAGTTGAAGTTTAGCTTTGCACATATATCCCTTTCCTAAAATACTTCTGATTAATTACGAGAAGAGAATTCCTGTTTTGATTGGTTAATAAATTTAACTTGGCACAAAATTGACTATACTAGGCAAAACCAAAGTAAGGAAATGAAATTAACATTATTATATGGTGACAATTACACTCCTATATACTATTTGTGTTGCTTCTCTTCTAGAACCTGTTTTTTGCTCCAAGCTTCCCATGTGGCAATCGAAAATATGTATATGCATAGATTTTTTAAAGAACTGTGTCCTTGGCCTTAATGCCGTAAGCTTAAATTCATCATTAGTAATCATCAATTTTGAGACAGAATCAATTAATAATAGACAAGAACTTAAGTATACTATTTCGTATGAGAGGTGAGAACAAAAAAATTGATCGCAAAACATATCATTTTGGAGCACATTCTATGCTATCAGCCATACACAAAGCTCTTAGTTTACCCTTCCTATAATATCATTCTATAGTTTTCTTGGAACCGGCTCAATACACATATCTTAGAGAGGAACTGCTGTTGTTAGAGCTGTGAACCTGAACTCCCTTATTTCGACGAACTGCTCAAGATTTCTACTCCTGAATATAGTGAGAAATTATATATTTTAAAGTATATAAGGCAAATAGATGCTACGACTCTCATATTTTAATCATTGCTTTCAAGAAACAGAAGCTTTGATTCTGTCTAATTTCTATTATTCGATTCCTTAAGAGCTTGTCACTACTAGCGACGCGCAGAAAGTGGTAAACTGTTTAATTGGGATTCTCTGATGGGAAATAGTGTATATTTCTGCGTAGAAGAGTCTTAGAGTATCCACTAGATATTTAATAAGAATAGGTTTAAGAAAATACAATGGAATTATTGTCCAGGTGGCTGAAAACAAATCCAGGAAATGATGAGGTTAATGAAAAAACAGGTCTTTTTAGTCCAAAATATACAGAAAAAATAAAATGATGCTGACGCGATTATGGGACCAATATTTGGTGCAATTAACAAATTGAATATGTGATTGGAGAATGAAAAAATAAGGATTATTAACACAATGAAGCGCCTAGTAATTAGTTTTCAATGAGTCAGTATTTAAAATTTAATTGAAGAATTGAAACATCTAGAAAAAAACGTTATCTCTAGATTAACTAGTATACAGGAAAATAGCATAAACCCAGTTCCAAAATTGACCACAATTTTATAAGATCATAATATAAACATTTACTGGAAAGTATAAACAATAACAATAATTCTAGGCAATTCACTTAAATATTAACCGAGTGAAATTGATAACTCCTTAAAGTATACAAATGACTCTATTGCACTCTGTTGAGATAATATTTCTATTCTTTGGGTGCGGTGTTCAACTAGCGCTAAGCAATATTCATTTTACCTGATTCTTTGTTCTCATATTTTCTTGAATTCCTTCGTATTTACCTTCCACCGGCATATATATGAAAAAAATGTTATCAACTCTATCCTAGTTTGATTTTTAGTTTCAGATAAGAATTCATCTAAATTATTGTAGGTAAGAGCTAGGAAGCTTAAACAAAGTTTTGAAAAACAAATTAGCCTAAGATTGAATAGAATATATATATTATTTTTCTCCACAGCTTTGTGTCATGAAATTGCACATTCATTATTCGGTTGGGTTGGACGTCTCCTTGAACAAAATTAAACTTAATGCATTCTACAAAATAAATCCTTCATTGCTTTTGGCGTTTTTCTATACACAGAATTCTACACAATTGCTCTTTGTTGTATCACCTAAATAATTTTCTTCCGTTTACTCTTGAAATTATACAACTTGGTCAAAGATAGATTGCTCTTAAGTTAAATATATAATTGTTGCGTGTGTTCTCTATTTTGAATGTGTAGAATGCTAAATGCCTTCACAAATGTATTTCTTTTCTTGTATCTTAGCTGTTTCTGGTGTACTTGATAAAGTCAAATATTTAGTTTCTATGTCGATATTTCATTTTGTGTACTGGTTTATTTATTTATAAATAATTATTTTGGATAATTTGGAAATTGAGTCAATAAGAAAATTTCTACCTGAGAAAGCACCTGGGGATTTGTGATTGAAATGATTTTTGGATGATAATGATGTATGAAGTACTTGTTAAAACTTTTTTTAAGTTTAAGTTAACAATATAATTCTTCTTACTAACTCCAGAACTGAGAGTACATTTTGGAATGAGTCAAGCTATATATTCTTAGTTTCGGCTGAACACCTTTTCTGACTTTGTCAAACATGTTCTGCTTGAATTACTCATTATTATCAATAAAATTAATAAAAATAAAATATCAATATCCTGGCTTTGTTTCGTTTTAAATTTTCAACCTCACAAGAGTTTAGTAGAAAAAAGAGTAGAATTGTTTTATAGTTTTTCATTTGATCAGTTTAAACACTAAAATATGATTTTTCTCTGGTAAGTTATTTTCTCTTAGTTATTCATAGCATATTCATAATATCATTCATTAGTAAAAGACTTCTCGTTAAACTTATACTGGGAAAACTGGAAGTATAAAATTACATTCATCTTACCTTCTGTTGAATTTATACATCCCTATTCTTTAGATTGAGCTCAAATGTTGAACAATTTCAACATTTGTTCAGGCAGCTTTACATTGTAAGTAGCCCTCGATTATGTTGTAGAGCTTTAGGAATGAATTCTGAGACTTCAAGAAAAAATATTAACTATTGCCCGGGGTTAAGTACAATATATTATTTTAGCAGCTAATAGGTACTTAAAATTATTTAGATATTTTTGCTCGAATATATTAGTACAATAGCTGCTGGGTCAGCCATAAAATGTTGATGTTTAATTAAACTAAGGCTTTTAAAAACTACTTTCGCTAAACAATGCTCCTCTATTCACCATTCGGCTTCGCTTAAAACTAGCATAGTACTTGTTTCCCAGAAAACCCCAATTAGCAAATAGCCTCTAGAAGCAGAGTAATCTCCTTGTAAAGGATGCCCATTATAGTTTCTTTAGGGCACTACATCTTTCTCCAATCTCCAAATGGTGAGACTGATAGCAATTGATAATAATTATAAGTGGCATAAAGTTGAGTCTTACACTGAAAGGATATAAATGTTCTGGTTTGACTTGAAAAAATAGAGCACAGCACTTTTGATGGACGCATATGCAACTATAAATGTGCAATGCAGGTTTAATGGAACTGAATGACAATCATTACGGAAAATTACCCTCTCTCATGTTCATAATACACGATGGGCTCTCAATCACACTCTATCTCATCACGAGTTTTGAAAGCATTAATATGCCTCAATGACAAGACAGGCATTTTCAAGTTTCTGAATTCAGCCTAAATAGTTTAAGTCTGACGCTCTTGTTAATATGTTTCCCACCAGCCTCTATCGATTAATGGACACTTCTGAGGATCTGTTTGTCTCATTATTTCACTTAATATTTTTATTGTTTAGGCAATTCTCATAATAATCCCTCCTATTATTCAACCCCATCATATGCAAGGCTATTAAGATAAGAAAATCAGAAAAAGCAATGAACTGTGGAAGAGATGAGAACCTTTCAAATATTTTAAGCGCTAATTAAACCAGGAATACTGTGCTCAGCGAATGACTAGCTATTTCTCTAATCCTGTTTTCATGAAATGTAGCTTGCTTTCAATAAAAGATCCCAAACAGTTAGTAATCTATTCTTGTCACTGTTCATACAAAAATAGGCCCTTTATATATTACGAATACATGGATTCCACTAATAAATTTATTTCAGTCTTGATTATTGATTTCAAATAACCATTTTACCCGAAAACTAAAGTCATCACCTTTTGCTATATTTTTTTTCGTAAATGCTTAGAAACAATTAAACCGCGGCCGCATCATGCAAATAGCCTGTTCTCAATGGGTGGTTGATCTAACTAGATTTTCTAAAAAAAAATGTCAACTACAAACATGCAAACTGACTAAAAAATATTTTAGGGACTTAAAAAAATAATCTGGAGAAACTGAAGACTAGAAGTGCTTTCTTCCAAAGCTCCATCTGTTGAAACTGCGCCCATGCAAGATCTTTACTCCATCCATCTGGTGTCTGTCCCAAAGTGTAAACGAATCTTCCACCAATAAAAAGTGGAATTATCTTGCTTAATCCAAATCCACCAGATCCACTTTCTCTTTCCAAATATTGCGAAGAATCAAAACCATCATCAGAATCTTCCTCAATATTTGCAGCTTCAAAAATAACTTTAAACTCATCCAAACCTTTTTTCTCTCCATTTTGGCCATCCTGAAATCCCAAATTATAAAACTCAAAACTCTTTTCAAGATTTTGATTCTGATAATCTGACATAAAATTTGCCACATCAAAATCTTGGTTTCCTCTTGATCCAGCACTTGGATAAAACAAGAAAGCAACAAGAAGAAAAAATGAGGCCAATGCCAAGGTATTTTCGGTTTCACTTAGTCCATGCGGACGATTCAAAATTTTTATCTCTTTTGCATAATCACTAATTATCCTCTTTGTACCATCTCGAAGAGCAAACGCACATGATTTTAAGAGTTCCATTTTATCTCCTCTATATTTTGCCTTTAAAACAGGAAAAATCATTTTTAGTCCAGAGAAAATGATCAACAAATTTATATTTGCTCTAAGAAACCCATAAGTGAAGTAAAGCATCAAGTAAATCACTGCCAACCCAATTGCGAGTTGATTTGTTTCCACTCCAAAGAACGAAGCATTCTTGCCAAGAAACACATTAAATTCATCGGATGCAACTTTTCCTTTCTCTTTCGCAAAGTTTAATGCACCTTTTGTTTTCATTTCTTCTAGAATTTTCTGGAAATTAGGTGGTGAAGAAGAAGCAGCTGATAGATTTTCTGGCTTTAATGACATAATAGATCCAAGAGATGGAATATAAACATGATATCTTCCTTTATCTTCTTCAAAACTTTGTATGATTCCTTCTTTTCCATTTAATTCTTCTTTCGACGTATTCTTGATTCCAACTTTTTGATCTTTTTGAAACTTCATCTCTTTTCCTTTTTTTGCTATCGCAAAATATCGAATCTTTCATAAATAATTCACATAAAATATCGTGTAGACATGACAAATTCAATACCAATATTCAGGAAATCCAGACGAGAGCGATACTTTTCGAGATAAGTATCGAGTTAGAGAAGAGAACAAAAAAGGAAAAAACTGTTTGATAAACTTTTTATAGTCAATTTTAAGCAGTCACATTTAACATTTCACAACTAAATTAAACAAAGTGTACTTAGTAATACGCAGCACTATTTTTTCTTCCAAAGCAAGATGCAAATAATCTTTCTCTCAAAGAAATCTTCGGTTCTTCTGCATATTGAGCAATAATATTTTGCCTGATAGTACTGCCCAAACTTTGTGTTTCTAACTTATCCAAATCCTCCTCGTCTTCTTCTTGCGTATCCGAATTCCTCATTTTTTTCATTTTCTTCTCAATCTCTTTAATTTCATATTCTAGAGCTTCAATTTCAATCTGAGCTTTTCGAAAAACAGCACGAGTTTTATTTGTTTCATTATATTTCATATGTTCGAAAACTTCAACTCCAAATTCTTGTTTTCTTTTCTTAATTTCTTTCTCAATCATCTTAATTTGAGATTTTGATGACGTAATACTTGATCCTCTAGTTAGTTTTTCCCTATAAGTAAATTCAGTATAAAAAACAAATGAAGCTTCTTTTGTTGTTTTCATGTTCTCAATGATACAAGAAGTTTCAACGAACCCAATTCTTGAACAACAGGCGGGAAACTCTTTCAAACAACGAGAAAGGAGAGTTTAAATCTATTTACCATAAGGATTCTTTATGGGAAGCGCTTGAATTTTTAGGGTTATGAGAAATTTGAAATGAACTTTCCTTCTTAGACATCTTTTGTTTTACTATTGTATTTGTTATTTGATCGTTTTATTTCTTGCGTTTTTTTTTCAATAATTTTGGGCATTTGAATTTCACAGAATTTGTCGGTTAAGTTATCCGAAAGAGATGGTACATAAAAAAGTGTTCTGAACTTTCGCATCTTTGTACCTAAAAAATTGTCGAATATGAATAAGATAGGTTATAAACTATGCGTGTGGTTTTCTCAATCTTTAAAAGAAATTGATATAAGTTTTCAAAAAAGAAAAGAGTTTGATACTAATAATAAGATATGGCAAACAAAACTAAGTTCCCTTGTTAGAATTCGAATTCCTTAAGATTGCAGCAATTGTAGATAAAATAGACTTGTGCGTTATGAACTATTAAATCGTTAACCCTACGAAGTGACGAAATATTCTATTCTACTGCCACTCTGTAGAACCTTAGAATTATAAACTTTTGTTAGGCTACATACCATTTTTATTTCTTTTCTCGACAACTTAGAACCTTCAACGTGACTTTGTCCTATTTTAGAAGATCTCGGATTAACTTGCTGACATTCCATAGTAAATGGCTATACTTTAAAATGTTTGATAAATTTTTTATGGCTGTAAAGCTGCTGATTTATCTGCTATTTTAGCATCTAAACCATAACCAAATTTTGGAGGGTTGATACAAGTTAATAACTAGCAGTATGACTCGGTTCATGAACTGTGATAACAAGTGCTCTGGAGGTTTTATTAACTTCAGGAACTCTGAACACATTAGACCATATTCAGCAGCCGTGTATAAATAACAAAAAAGACCGCTTCCATTTCATGTAACTTAAGTGCCCTTGATGGACACGCATTATGAACCACCCTTTATGAAAATCAATAAGTGCTTACAGAAATGTTCAATTTGGTACGTCTTCTTTTTTTAGATAAAGCCTTGCTTCTTAGACAAGATGTAGCTTGTATAATTATGCACGGGTTGAAAATTAAAACACTTAATTCTCACCCCTGCTTGTGCTCTAGTACATGGTTTTCTTTAGCTTATTAGCTAAGTACCTTTAGTTTATTTGTGCTTACTTATGAAGAAGTATCCACAATAATTATGCAATTATTTTTTTTGATTTTTCTATTCTTGATATATTAACTTGTTTCGTAAATCATAAACTATTCAGGACGTAGAACTGATTTTCTGTAATGGTACATAAATCATTTATGTTTGTTTTCAAGAAAATAGCCAATATGAGCAGCCAGGATAATATTGAATTTTTTCTTGCCAGTTTATTGGTTAAACATAGGTTGAAGTTAATAAATAGAGAAGAGCACAGTAGCGTTTGAAGTTCCTCTAGAGGAAGTTTTATTTGATAGCCTAATCTACATGTAACTGCTTAATTATGAAAAACTTGCTCGATGAGTACATAAGATGAAACGATTCATCTACTTTTAAACTTACTGTTATTGAATGTATGTTCTCTTTTGACAAACTACTTTGAATTAAGCTTGTAAGAGAAGAAAATTCTTACAGATACATTAGATCAAGGTGTATGCTGAACAGGGAGGCCTTCGAGTAATAAATACCTAACCAATGGACGAATTCAATAGAAAAAAGAGTTCGCGAAAAGACAATTTCTTTGGATTTTAGAACGGAAAAGAAATGAGATCGCGACTAAGTAAAGCGGAAACTAGTGTTCAGAAGGAGTCATGAATGGCTGACGTGATTCTCTTTTCACTTAGGACTTCGTAGAAAGATATGGTTTTAACACGACAAGTCCTTAGAATCTTGTTTTTAGGAAGCTGTAACTGAACAGGATATATTCTTTTAGCTTAGGAGCATTTAGAAAAAGTCTGTTTCCAAAAGAAAATATATAAGTTTTAAATTATCCTCTCTTCTGAAATTAAATATCTCTGTTATGCTCTCAGAACGCTACCATGAATAGATTAGAAAAAATAATAAGCTCAGGGAATTATATTCCCTAGATCGAGTTTATTCAAATGGTTGTCATCGGTAAGCATCTTTCCTACAGTTTAAAATTCTAAATATCATCGTTCTAGCATATATATTCCTCTTTCTTGTCACCCCTGTGACAACTGGAATTCTGTGTTAAACAATTATGTAGAGCCTTATTTTTCTTTCAGTTACATGATTATCATAGCTTTTATATAAGAAACAGTATTATATGCCGTTTTGCTAGTCCTCACACGGAGGATTAAGAATCTAAAACTTACTAGCAAGTATTCATAAAAGATATCACAATTTTGATATACTTACAATTGATTTGGTGCGATTGGTAATTAAAATATCATTTCAGCTCAACTAAGCTTCATAAGTTTCATAGATCACTTAGCACAGAACAGCAGAGCTGTGATCTAATCTTTATGCATTAAATTAACTCCCCTAGAAGCTCTATCGGATTTTACAGCTTATGGATATTTTCTTGAAATAGGGAAAGTTTAACTTATTTTACGATATATATCGAGAAATGCGATCGCCTCAATAATTCTGTGATAGTTCCATTGAAGCCTTTCAATTACTTAAATGAAGTTGATATAAGTCCATTGCTAGGATCTATTTCCTTTTGATAGACGAATCTTACCTAAAATTCAAAACAAGAATTCGCATGATTCTAGGTGCAACAATAGTTCGTATAAAGTGCACAGTTAGACCCAGAAAATATTTGCAGCGAGAGTACCAAGGACTTAAGAAATTACGATATACAACCAGACTCCTCAGAGTTTTTCGTGGCAATCTTAGGAGTATTTAGGATACTTGCAAGAATACAAACTGAATTCCTGGTATTATTTAAGATATTTTGGGTTTCTACCTGGTTCTTAATTTCAACTTACTACTGAACTCTCCATATTGTAGATATCTCTATCTGGCAATTTTTCATACGATTTTTGACACTCTCAAACCTGAGACTTCAAATAACATGTTAAAATATCATCAATACAGCCAATTCTGAAGCTGGAAAATCCAACTCTTGCAACCCACCGGCTATTCTTGGATTATGTTTCTATTTATAGAATCATTAATAGAATATTTCCAACCTAAGTTACCGGTGCCAAGGTATTCTAGGTTTACAATAATTTTATAATAAACTCTATATACGATTCGATATGAAATTAGTTAGCAATATACCTTCAGCGAATATAATTTACGTTCCTATAAAAAGTGCGTGCAGAGTAGAGACCTATGAAAATCTTACACAATGACAACTTCAATAAGACCAAGAGGTTGCAACAAAGAACTGAATAAGTAAGAAAGCCTTTTGCACTTCTCTCTAACTACAAAATTCTTAGAAACTATGTAGGGTTGATCTTATGTTCAATAGTTGAGAAAAAAATAGTATTACAGTATAATATTCCGTATAACCACTTCGGGAAATCATTGAACAGAACAATGTCTAAATAGTATTAACATGATTCTTTTGAAAAGGTTATATGGCAAAATCTTGGAAGTTTGATGAAAAGCAGCAGCAAAAAACAAAGATTTTTATCAACCTATATTTTAATTTTATTCAATAGTTCTAAATCGATAATAACATTACTGTATTTAGATTTATAGAATAAAACCAAGAACACATTAATCTTCAGCATAGAGAATGCATGAAGCCATAACGAGCACAAGTATCAACAACAAATCTGACAAAGCTAAAATTGATACTCTGTCCCTCGAAAATATTTGCTGACAGCATGTTTTACATAATGCTAGTACACGGATTTCCATAGCGCACTAAAATTTATTAGTGTTTGTATAGATCTAAACTTACTATACTTTAATAACACTAAAGGTTGTAGAATCCATACCGCCAACGCAGTTGATATGAATCCTAAGTTCGCATTCAGTAGGTATCAAATTATGAGAATTGCAATATTCCGTAAGATTGGAAATACATATCTATAAATTATGAAAAAGGTAATAGATCTCTTTGTTTCAATTGATTAATCATCATGTAACGTTGAATGTTGTATTACTATAATTTCGTGCAATTGGTTCCACAAACACCTATATATCACTTACTTGCTCTACAAAGCTCAATCACAGTAAAACCCCACATGAGGTGTTTACAGGAATGAAAATCCATCTTAATAACTTTACTTCCATTTTCATGGCATAAAATTTTAACTTCTAAAATTTATTTTAAGCATAATTGTCAAAATTATGGTCCTTTTCAATGATTGATCTAGCGTTGTTTTATCTGGATCAAGTAGGGTTTGGTAGGTAAGTAACTATCAAGAAATGTCCTTGCTTATAGACATATGATCGATAGATATTGTTCCAGAAACTGACCTAGTCATAATATAATAATAATGGTTAGACTCTTAAGAAACATCAACAAATTTTATTAATAAACTAGTTGCATAGGTTAAGTATCCCAGTAGAATTATACAGTAGTCCCTGAGTTCCGGATCAGAGCAATCAAACATGGTTCTGAGATTGGAAGCTCCAATGTAAGCTTAAATAGTATTGAATTTCCTAAGTATAGAACTGCTCAAACATTATAGCAAATTATAGATGTTTCAGAAGAAATTTTCATACTTTAGGTAGAGTGGAATAAGATTTCTTAAGTCTCGCTGAAGTTAATAACATGACTGGTTGAGACATACATACTTCTTAATAATTATAATATGTATCTTATCTTTATCTGCATCTAACTTTATGAAGAAAAAAATAAACTTAAAATTACTACGACATCAGCCATATATTTTTTGCGATAAAAAATGATTTTTAGTTTAGCTCTTGAAGATAATTTCTTGTGTCACTAGTTATCAAGTATGAAACTGTTAATTTTTCCAGATTATTTTCGAAGCTAAATAGCGAGGTTTTTCTTCTGTGTGGAATTTTTAAAAGTTTTTCTATTTATTTCAGAATGTCGTACCTTATTTTTAACGGCTTTAGTCAACTTATAGTTCTCTATAATCTTGTTTTGTCATACATGCTCATATATATGTGGTTCCTTCCACCGTCATACCGTAAAATTGCTGTTCTCAAGCTATCATCTTGACAAGACACAATAACCAGTTACAATAAGAAGTATTAACAAATATAACTACCGTTTACAGATAAATTATATTTTTGCCTAATATTCTTGATTACTTATCAAGAACAACTAATGTCTTCTTTTTAGCAAGCTATTATTTTTTACAGATACATAGGGGAAATCTTGACGAGTTATATATTTTATCTTAGTCTCAGCAACATCGAATATCTGTGACTCCTCTTTCTCATACTTATAAAGTTTGATCTATTAACAATAGGTATAATAACAATTGTGTCCTGTTAACAAAACTTACCTCAGAGATTTCACAAAATGATTAATTCTCTTTAAAATGAGTAGTCCTCAAAGTATAACAACATCACCATCTCCTAAGCTCATCAATTATCAGTACTTTGTCCAATATTTCATAGCAATAAGTATCACAAAACCATTTCTAACTCACAAGAAACGGTTCAATTTAAGATTAAAAATGCGAAATATGTTTGCATCTTTTTTTTCCTTCCCTCAACAGATTTCTCGTTTTTTTTTTCTCAAGCGCAAACATAAACCAGTCCTTAGCACAATACCTAAAAATCTTTCAATCAAACCGTTTCTTCTAAAATTTCTAATTGGAAAACCATGCATTCATTTTAAACTGTATTTTCCTGATTTGTTATTCAGTTTTTTGTATTTTACAATGTACAGAATAGGTATCACCAAACTTGCATACTCATCAGAGCATGATAACTCCCTACTATTAGACATTACTTGAAAGTTTTTGTAGCAATATCCGTTAATCGTTTGAATACATATTAGATACTTTACGCCATTTAGTAAAGGTGTAAATAACTTGCACTTTATTCGTTTAAAATTAAATCTAGGCTATTAAAAAGTTGACTTGCCTTCCGAACAACAAAGACCTGTTCAAATTTAGAGGTACGAATTATTCACGCAAAGTTATACAAGGATCTTCAACTGATTCCAGTAAAGTGTCCTTATATAATATTATGCTAAAAGGCTAAAGAATGTTTTATGAAAACTTAGCATAACTCCGCCTGCTCATACTAATATTTAATTCCCTGGGTTTAATATTTTTAGAAACAAATTTGTGGTATTTCCCGGAAACGACGAGTTACTATGGTGTGAATCTTTCGTTAGATATATCAACGTAAAGTCTCTTTTCGGAGAATTTTTGGGAATTTCAAAATTACCGATGATATTAAGGAGGCGAGACTCTTTTTTAGTTGGACATTTATTTGAACCGATGCAATCCGCGAAAGCAAGTCACTCTCAGCAGTTATACTTTTTTGCTTTGTTGCAATACTTTTCTTCTAATAAGTAAATCACTTGAACATCATTCTTTTATCGAGTTCATTGTTTTTGAGGCAAACTAAAAGCTCAAACAACAATAAAATATATAATACTCTCTATAAATACGGGCGATTACATTTACCTTCCACTTATTCTTTCTGTAGAGAGAAGGCAAGTCTCTAAACGCCGGTACCAATAACCCCTAAACTACATTAGACAGGGATAAGGTCTTCTTCAAGTAATTAACACATTCTAATTAACCTTCTTGCGTCTTTCTTACTATATATAGAATTTAATTAATAAGAAATACACACTAATAAACTCATTTGCGATCATATTCTTCTCGAAAGTTAATTCCAACATTGGTATGAAATTAATTCTGTATTTGAATGATACTAATATTTTCCAGTTGACATGAAAATTAAAATTCTACATTTGAAGCTTAATTTTATTAATAATTGCTGCATACGCAAAATAATCCATTACAAAAACAAATTCGATTAACAACAACTATAATCAGTAGTTCTATCTACAGTTTAGTGCCCAAGGCTTTGTATTTTCTTCTTAATGTCCAATCCTAGTCCTTTTATGTACAAGTACTTAGTAGTAAATAGCTGAGGTAGAAGTGAGGTAATGTCTTAGCTTACCCATATATATGTCGTCTAATGATTTGCTGATTTTCACTAAGCAGTTATATATTTAGTACAATACGTAGCTGAAGGCTATGTATTAAAGGAAAAAGAATTAATCATTATTGTATTCGCTCTTCAACTGCTTATCTTTTCATTCGTACCTATTCCTATAAAGCAATGTATTCTAAGCTTTTGTTACTTAACGTTATGGTGAATAATCAATTTAGCTATGCACAATTAGGGGCAAAAATTGGTAATTGGAAGAGAGAGTGCCAATTTTTGCACCGTAATGTTCAATATAGCCATATAGAAACTAACTTTACACAGAGCAAAACAAACATAAAATAATCTAAATAATGCATTCTATGGTAAGAATCTGCTTAAAATTCTTCATAACTTCGAAGAAAATTGGAGATAATGTAACTGAATGTCCGAGAGACTCTGCAATTTTTTCCAGATTTGAACTAAACCAACCAAAGTGGAAAAATAAGAATCATTTGCAAGTTAAAATCCAAGAATTCATAGCTTGAAATAGAGCTAAAACTATTTGTGGAAAGATCAAAGTTTCTTTGCGTACTATTACGAAGAGAGGTCATTTGGTTATAAGAAACAATTACCTTGTTCATGTCCCTAAAAGTCCTTAAGGAAGAGCGACTTTGATATTAATGAGAACCTGCATAATCTAAGTACGTTTTCGTCAATTTAAACCCAGATTACATCTGGTAGCTTAAACTTCAGGAGTTGAGACTTCTTCATCACAGTGGAAGAAAGCGAGCTCATTTCTTGGGGATTGAAGCAATAGAATATCTTGAAAGCATGGAACTAATAAGATAAATATCAAGAAAAAGAACTCCTACAAGAACATAAATTAGTTTAACTTATGCAGAAGCAGAGAGATTCCGCGAAGAGAGAAAAAAAACTAAACTAGTAAGAAATAAATTTGGAATTTTCTTGATTATAATCCAAGCCAGCAGTAGAGGAATATTACACGGAATGAAAAGAAAATCAGGCAATGTATCAGGAGAATAAGAGAGAGTGATAGAGATTTATTATCCAAAGTAAATCAGGCACAATAAAAATTTCTAGGATGTCATCAAAACACTATATATTTCTTGAATCTAAATGTTCACTAGTTTAGACTGGAAGAAGATATAGTTCCTATTTTAGAGGCATATGCTCTTAAGCTTCAATTACAATGGGGTTCCTATTTGAGTATCTTTCTTGCTACAATAATTTCTCAATACTTTTTGTTCTAATTCTTGCTCATTTTGGGTTTTTCACCAAACTAAGAATTTAAATTTCAGCCAAACCTTTCATAGTTTCCCATTTCTTAATACCTTCCAGGTTGGCAAAATGAACACAATATATAAATTAAAACACCATTCTCTTCGAAGCACCATATAATCCAGTCTATAAGATTTTACAATGCAAAGCTCTTGATTCGTCACCTAATATCATCATCTTCAACATCTTTTATCATCTCTGAAAGCTCATCTAATAAAAATTGACTGCTTTTCAGTGGACTTTTCTCTTTTTCCAGTTCTCGTCTTAAACCTTCATTTTCTGCCTTAACTTTCCGTAATTCTTCTTCTAGTTTTTCAAACTTTTTCACTTTGTGCACAAGTTTTTTTACTTCTGAGCTAAGTCTCTGCAATCTCAACTTCTTTTCCATCTTGTCTTTTAAGCTTGTATCTGGTGCTGTTATACTCGTTCTAGTTCTCAAATCTGTATTTTGAATCATTCCCAAATTCTTATATCCTTCAACTTCAGCTCTCGCTAAATCTCTCTCCATCTTAATTTGATTCATTTTACTTTCCCAATCTTTCCATTCTTCAGCCTTCTCTAGAGTCTGCATTTTCAACTTCTTAATTTCGGTTTCTAGTCTTATCACTTGTTCATTTTCTTCAAGTTCTTTTTTTTCAACTAACTTTTTTATTTTCAAATTATACTTAAGCTTCAATTTTTCATCAAGATCTTTTTCGTTTTGTTTTAAATCTCTATTTTTTTTTTCTAATGACGTAATTGTAGACTTGTACGCAATTCGAAGAGAATGAAGTTCTGAAATTTCGCTCTGAAGATTTTCTATTTCTTTGTTATGTGCTTTAGATTCACTTTCTCTAAGTAATATTTGCTCCTCTAAGCTTTCTCGTAACTGAAGAATTTCACCAGGAAATACTTTTATATCATTTTCTTGATCTACACAAAGTGAAAGTTGATTGACAAGAAGAAAATTTTGTGATTTCAAATGTTCTTGTGTTTGCTTTGAAATAAAGAGTTCTTTTCTGAATTTAGTAAGTGTATTGAAATATTTTTTAACTATAGAATCTATCTCTGGCAACGCTTCTCTTACTTTTTCTGATATAATTTGTGTGTTGATTTCTTCAATCGCTTCCGTTTCCCTATGAAGAAAAATAGATGCGTGTATTTACACTTTGGTGCGTGTTTCCTCTATGGATAATTCGGATAAGGTATGTTTAGGAAGCGAATCTGAGTCAGGAGGTTCATGAAGCCAGTCCACCTGGAAAGCTGTTGTTTTCTTGTACTTTTGATCTTTCTCCATTAGAAAAATGATATTGCGGATCGACGTCAATTTGGGTAAATTCACCAAATACTCATTTTCTTAGACTATGGCCAATACAACCATACTGTTGTTCGTCGTAGAGACTAGAGAGGAACAACAAAATCCCCCAACTTAAGTGGCTAATAAGACATCTATTATATATTTAAGCAGCTTATTCTGTACTATTTACATTTATTTTTCGCGTTCAGCAACTTGGAATATGTTTAGTTGGTTAGCCCATTAGATCCAAACAAAATCCAAGTTGATGAATGTGAAATAGAAATATGAAACAATACACAATTATTCATATAAAATCTAAAATTAAATAGAAAATTAACTATAAAATGGATAACAACATCATCCTGCCCTAATAATGAATTTTAGTGTGCACTATTTTAACACAATTGTACAATTCATCCTCAAAGCGTGAGGAGTTACTGAATATCTTCAGCTTCAGAGTGCGGTATAAACTTTATTAGCAAGTTCTCTTTTTTTCGGAATATATCCCTGTTCAATTCACTGTTGTTAAATTTAGATCTGAGTTAAGCTAACTTTTTGGTCAGTATACTGTAAAGAACTGGTGAAGCGTTAAAAGTGCACTATGGTAAAAAAAAATCTATATTATTTCATGAGCACAAAAAATAAAGGGTAACTTCTTGCACTGCTCACGTGAACGCGGATTTGATGTGCATTATTCTTTTTCTGGTAATTCCCATCATTTCTAAAGAATTAACCATGAAAGTAGATATGATACCGAACTGCTACGAGACCGTGAAATGTTGGCATTCTAACTTCTTTAAAGAAAATGGTAGATCAATGAAAAATAAATATGCAACACATAAGCACAACCTGTACATTATATATAGTTTTTCCAATTAAGAATCATGAAATCTTAGCTTAACCTAGCAAGCACATGCTATTCATGCCAAAATTCCGTCGTGTCACCAGTTCGTATATTCCTTTTTACAGTGCAAAAAAACTGCCGGATTCGGAATGAGAGCTTTGAACCCTTCAGTCAATACTATTTTTCTCTCATGGAGCTCATTATTGCAATCCTTGACATTGCAAAAGCTCTCTTTTCGTCCATTAGATGGTTAAAAGCTATTCCGTTAGAAGCTTGTTTAAGAAGAATGGCACGTGTTTTCTTTTTGACTACTACATTCGATTCCATTCACATTCAATCCCTGACCCTGATCAACAGTTACCTACTTTATACTTGAGACCAAAATAAGATACAATTAGTTTAAGCTACCATGCTACATCCAAATGATTCGTTAAAAACAAGGTAATCCTTAGAGCACAGTAACTACAAACCAATCCATACAAATAGAGATCGTATGTTGAAAAATGAGATCCATCGCTTTGGCTGAATTTAATAAATCGTAACAAAATCAGATTATTTGTTTATTTTCAATAGTTAATTATTGTTCTGCTCTTAATTTTCTCAAGTATGCAGACAAGAAGGACATGTTAAGCTATGAATCAAAAACAGTCTGTTAAATTGCTTTTGTTAAGACTGAAAATCCTGTTTCCAAAGGGCAGAAGGTACGATAAACATGGTTAATTTTGCTAACATGAAATTTTGGTGCATCGCTCATATGGCACTGTGTTCCTTCAAGTCAACCATTTTAGGATACTACTTGAAGTGAGAGTTAAACAAAAAGAAGAGATTGCGATTCCAAGTTTTGAGTAGTACTTAACAATTTGAGAAGCCGAGTTATACAACGTTCCGTGCCATTTAATGAGGCTAGCAACACGAATAAAGAAGTTAGTATGGTAAAGAGGAGTCTGATGCTTTGAACATTTAAGTTAGCTCTGGGTATGTTTCAAGACAAGTAGAGAACCAGGCAACCCAAAGTAGAGATTTGTCTATAATCAATTTTCCTTGACTAGAGGTAAAGCAGGTAGTTTGCCTTATATAAAACGGATTCTATCAACGTAACAAGCTTGGTACCTCGAGTTCACCAGGTGATCTCCGTAACTCGGAAGAATATCATCTTATTTTAGAGCATTTAGATTTGGTATTTGAAGTTCTTACTTTCCTCTCATTCACCCACTTTAGTTTTCACACTTAGCATATTCCAGGGCTCTATAGATTGTACGGAAATGAATACTAACGTCCCTGGAAACTAAGTTCCGACTTTACTTCATATTTACTCTACATTGTAAATTTGTGTCGTTTGTCAGTACAAACCTCACAACTCTAATGCACCCACTTTGAAAATTGTCATCCAGTGTCAGAGGTAGCGAAAGAAGTTGTATATTCCGAGGTACTTTTTTGCATTTAGTCTAGTGATAACAAAATCATCATATATGTTGTATACGATTCAGCAGGTCTTGTAGAAATCTGGCTTTTACCTTGATATAATTTATCTAAGTTGGAGATGGTGGGAATTGAACCCACGACCTCATGCATGCTAAGCATGCGCTCTACCCCTGAGCTACATCCCCATCACTAGAAATCTAACATATATATAATTTTGGCCATTTGGCCATTTAAATGAATTTCCCAAAATCTTTGTGAAAAGAAAGAATTTGATGAATTCAAACATAAAACAAGGTGAAGAGTTTGTATCTCCCAGTACTGCATCTACCGAATATTTTGACACAGTCGATTCTATTAAAGATCCATCATTTAATCAGAAAACTTCACTTGTATCATATACGTCAACAAACTCAGCCATGCCTATTCGCAAAAGACTTTCTACCTCCTTGTCACCGAATTTCATTTATAAGAAGCAAACTAAAAAACAACAGAAAAGATCATCAAAAAGCTCAAAAAGTCCAGGTTTAAAAAAGTCTGTTTCAACCAAAACTTCAGCCAGAAAATATCAATTTCAAAACTTTAAAAAATCTCCTTCAAAAATAAAAAAACAGATTTTGAAATTGTCCTCACCAAAAAGCCCACAAAAAATTCGTCAAAACTCTTTCAAATTAATTTCCACTCTTCGATCCAATTCTTTTGCTTCTAATTCATATTATTCTTCTTCAGATGTTGAAGATGAAGAAGATTATAAAAAAGGTGGTTACCACAGAGTCACTGTTGGTGAAATTTTCAATAATGAATTTAAAGTAGTTAAAAAATTAGGATGGGGTCATTTTTCAACTGTTTGGCTAGTTTCTTCTTTATCTAGTGCTCAAATCTGTGCAATGAAAGTTCAAAAAAGCTCTAAGAATTATACAGAAGCTGCTCATTGTGAAATTGAGATTTTGCAGTTTATAAAGAAAAAAGCGGAGGAAAACAAATATCAAAGTCATGTGGTTGATTTTTTATCTTCGTTTTCACATACTGGTCCAAATGGTACTCATATATGTATGGTTTTTGAACATCTGGGAAATAATTTACTTGGTTTTATTAAAGCATACGATTATTATGGAGCTCCATTAGAGCTTGTAAAACAAATAAGTTATCAAGTTTTATTGAGTTTTAAGTTTTTACATGAAGAATGTAAAGTTTTACATACTGATATGAAACCTGAAAATGTTTTAATTGCTGGATTTAGGGGGAAGACAGCAGAGAGATTGAAAGATCAACTTTCAGCACTTTCTGTTGAAGAAAAAGAATATAAATCAGTTAAATTGAAACATATTGTGAATAATTTTAAACTTGTTCATTTTCAAGAGGATGCCCATTTTGATAAAGTTCTAAATTTAGACTCAGAAATCTCACTAAACTTAATTATTTTAAGTAATTCAGAAGAGATAAAGCAGCTTCAGAAATGTTTTGCGGGAGAAGAAGAAAATGTAGAAGAAATGGAAACTGATCCAACGGAGCTTTTGGATGTTTTAGCCAAACAGTTTGAAGCTACAATAAACCAGAATCCAATTCTTGAGACTCTTCGACTTAAGAAGCCTCTTCTTCAACACTCTCTTAACCTCAAATCCACAAGAAAAGAAATAATTTCAACCCTTGAAGCACTGGAAACACTCGATTTTAAAGATTTTCATTACAGATTAATAATATCAAATAAAACAAACATAATCCTACCAATTAAATCCCTACCTGAAGATTTTTCTTCTTTACCTTTTCGGTTTCATTACACTGAAAAAAAACAAGTGTTAGAAATTGGTGAACAGCTAGTTTTTCAAGAGAAAACACAGTATGACATTTCCGTAAAGACTGTAGATTTAGGAAACGCCTGTTTTATAAATAAACCTTTTCAAAGTGAGATTCAAACTCGACAATATAGAGCACCTGAAGCTATAATAGTTGCTGAATATGGTCCGCCTGCAGATATATGGTCGATTGCGTGCATGTTGTTTGAGTTGGCAACTGGAGATATGTTGTTTCATCCTAAAGAAAGAAAAGGATTAAGCAAAGATTTAGACCATGTTGCACTTATTTTAGAGCTGTTGATAGAAAAAAAACGTGTCAGAAAAAAAGGCATTCGAAGAGTTAAAGCTGCATCGCTTTTTGGAGGGTTTAAATTTGCATTCAGTGGAAGAGACAGTAGAGATTTCTTTTATAAGGATGGAAAACTAAAACAAGTAAAAGAACAAAGTTTGAAGTTTTGGGGTTTGAAACAAGTTCTAAACGAAAAATATAAAATGGCAGGCTCTCAAGTAGATGAATTTTGTGATTTTCTGCTTCGAATGCTTCAAATCCTTCCTGAAAATAGAGAAACTGCTACTCAACTACTCCAACACAATTGGTTCAAATCGATGTCTTTTATTGGCTAACTAATTGGTATTGTAACCTAATGTTTAAAATATAGCTTATTTAAATACATGATTTAGTTAACGAACTGAAAATAAGAATAGGAAAAGAAAGAGGCTGTTAGATATTAAGCAGTAACTCCTTTAAGTTGAGCTTGAACAAGTTTATTAAGCTCTTTCTTTGCGTACCTTAATTTGAAGGTTTCAAAGTCAGTCATACTTTTTTTCTTTTCTTGCGCAAGGAATCTTTTTCCCATTTCACTTTCTTCCCACTGTTTTTTTCCTTCTTCAATCTCCCATGCTTTTAACAAAGTTTTTTGTCTTGTGTTGTTTTGAATTTTTAAAACGATTTCTGTAAGTGAGATTCTTTTTAAGTTTACTTTTTGTCGTTTCAAGCCATTGAAGCAGCCATCTACAAGAACAGAAAATCCATTGATTAAACTAACAACAACAGCTAATTTTCCAGCATCTTTTCCATAGTTGATTTGAATAAGTCTGCCTACTTCAACGAATTTGGTGAACACCATTTCTTTATCTTTTTGTTGGTTCTTGTTTATATATTTTGGGCAATTTCATTTTTGGGGGATTGGCCTTTTTTGGCAGTTAGAGATCGTCTTTTGATTTTCTCGGATCTATCTTTAGTTTGCTTTAAGAAACAAAAAGACTATTAATATGAAAACTTCCTGAGAAATTATTGGAGCTTGACTTCAAATATCGTATTTTCATTTGATTTAATATTAAAAAACCTTGGTTTTGGAAATTGTAAAGTTATATTGCTGAGATGATTGAGAAGTGAGACAGACCAAGTCCCATTTGAAGAATGTGAACGCGTATGTACCACAAAGGTTGCTGCTGACTAAATATACTGACATCATATATATATAATGACTAATTAGTCTATAATTGCTACTCTGGTTATTAATCTTGGTCTTGGTTCTCCCTTGAAAAGATGTTGGCGAATTCTCCGGTTGTTCCTCTTTTTATTTTTTTGATTTCGTGTTATTATCTACTCTATAGATTAGAGTATAGTCATTTCATTTCTATTATAATTAAAATTAATCATTATATCTGTTTTATGTTGTGAATTAATTTCCACAGTTAAATTCTTAGCGGCAAACTCTTCGACTTGACCCTTTTGTACAGCCTGCCAAGACAAAAACTTAGGAACCTCTGTATCAATATCACTAGAATGTTTATTGCAACCAAATCTTAAGATAAGTATAACTAAAATCTAATTCTCTTCAATTAATTTTTTTAGATACCTAACGTGAAGTTAGGCGAAGAGTTTTTCACGAATCATTTGTCCTACTTCCTGGAAATTAACAGAAAGCCGACGGCGTGGAGTTTGAAGTTTACGATTGAAAAGCAGGTCCAATAAATTCATCTCACAAATATTTAAAATTAATTTTTAGAATCTGTTTTATTTTTTGCCTCTTTTGATACAGTATCTCTTCTGATCATTCAAATTTTTATGCTGTATTACCAATATTATGTGCTCTATTCAGAGTGAAAAACCATTGAGCTCAGGGTTCTCAGCAACCCCCCTTTTTTATGGTTTATTAGAAGGCTTTAAAATATTTGATAAACCATGCGCATCTCGGTGTTGTTGGTTTATATAATTTTCCTGTTATATATTCTACATGTTTTTATTTGGATGGGACTGCTCCACACTCTGAATGTTGGTGCTTGGCAATTTTGTCCCCTTAAGAGATAATATATGCAGTAAAGCCAGGTTTCCATAGCGAATTCTGATATCTTTGAAAATATTCTAGAATTATAAAATCATTCTTTATGTAGCTCATAATTTTTTTTGAATCATAAGCTGCTGGAGAAGCTTTCTCTTTTCAAACTGACCGTCCTTGAGCTCATAGAGATAGGTAACAGCTTTTGTAACTTTTTTTAGGCATATGAGACTTCTCAACAGTATAAAATTACACGTTATGAAGTTGAATATTGAAGCAGTACCCTTCCCTCGAACTAAGAACTCTCATATGTGGCCTTTCTTTCGAATACTTTTTTCTGTGCTTCTTAACAGTATTTATCTATTTTAGTTTAGACGTTCTTTCTACTGTTTCGAAACCGTGCGTCCGAAGATTATATGAATGTAAGGGTTTGACAACCACATTAATCAATAGTATGGAGCAATTTCACAAATGCTTTCACAAGGCTAAGATGTTTATATTTAGATTAACTACTTCAAGAAATTAATTTTTATTTCCAAATTTAATAACGCAAACCCAACAGCAAAGCAATAACTCAATGGAATTTCATATCTGGGACAATAATTTCAACTTAGCTCAGCCTATGAAATCTGTTCTACTTTAGTGGAGTGTGTTTATATCCGTTGATCTCCTATCCTTAATGATAAACTATGATTAAAAACCGCCTTGAACGATCATTCCTGTGAAGAATGTTTTCCAACCTTAACCTGTCCTGTAGATAATTTCTCACTTGACTTCACATACGCTTTGCACAATTAATAAAGTACATTTCCGTACCCAGAAAAGAAGGAATCTCAAGTAATAATTGAATTAATACCTTCTTTTAGCCGAGTAATTGGTTCAAACATTAGTTCAAATTCGTGGGACGCGAACCAGCTGTACTCAAACCATAAAGTGTCTTTAGTCTAGGCTTGAACTGTGCTAATAATTTCATTTTAGGACGTGGTGTTTCTCAACAATAATTGTTTTAGAAAATGAAACCTAGTACTCTATCGCAGTTTTCTTAAGTACTTCTGTAGCTTCTATAATTTGGAAGTATTGGCATTTAGTGTGAGTAAAGGTAAATTTTAAAAGGAGCCTCATTGAACTCAGGTTCTTGTTTTCTAATTTACCTATTGAAGTAGCTTAAGTTTTATTAAATGAACTTTTCTCTTAGAATAAAATGCGTCACAAATGGTTTGAAACACCATCTTTCATGTTTTCAATGATTTTGAGTATAATAGTCCTGTACTCTTTATGTCCGACACTTTATTAATATTCTTAGTTTATTACTGGGTTTTCTCCTTCATTCTCCATGGCTTGAGAGAATAACAAGATTGAATTACCACAGGAACTTCAGGAGATTCTGATAATATTCAGTTCATAGCTACTAAGGTGGAACAAATAAAAAGTTGATATTGAGAACTTTAACATTAAAAAACGAAAAATATCAAAGAATACGAGACAAAATTTTAAATGGATGAGTCATTATCTATACCTTGGAAAAGTTTACAGCAAGGAAAATTTCCCGTGGTTTTAAAGTTTGTATTCCGGGGAGATTATGACAAAGAAAAAGGAGTTCCAAAACCACTAGGAAATATGTCAATAGTTATTGATTTTTTTTGTATTTTACCTTGGAAAGCTTCTCTCACATTTAAAGAAATGAAAGATATAGAAAGTATTAATTTGAGTTGGAAACAATATTCTGAGAAAACAGTTGTACAAAAAATGAGAACTGTGCAAAAATATTTGGAAAGAAATTATTTAGTAAGAATAAAACTTGATCTTAGCTTTAGTGAACAAATAGATTTAGTAGAAAATTATAGTCAGCAACTTTCAAAATATTTTAATATTGTGATCTCACATTCTGAATACAGGATTCTTTTAGAAATGGTGAAAGAAAATCATATAAATTTTTACAAAACTTTTCAGAATAATACAAAAATTCAAATTCAATTTGAAATACTTGAAAATCAAAACTGTTCAGATGAAATTCTTCGTGTTCAAAAGTTATTTTATAATAAATCCACTGCAAAGTACAACTTAGACATTCAGTTTTCGGATATAGAATTGAGAATAGAAACTAGAAAAAGCTTTTTAAATTGGCATCACTGGAATTTAAACTATTTGTTTAAAATATATTTTTCTTCTGCTATAGATTTAAATGTGCATTGTGCAAATAGAAAAGAACAATTGTACTTATGCTCAACTTTACTAAAATTAGAAAAACTTCGAAGAAAGAGTAAAATTAAAATTTATGTTTCATTAATTCCAAGTAAAATTGTAAGTAATGGGTTAATTTGGAGCTATATTAAAGTATGTTTTATTTCTCCAAAGATAGATCCACTTTTTGGAGAAGATTTATATGAAAATTTATATGCAGAAAATATTTCAACTCAACAATTCTTTCTATTAAGATATTACAAAACACTTATTTCAGTACAAGAAAAAAAACGAAAGTATGAAAAAATAAAACAAAATGAAAAAGATAAAGCAATATTTGGTTCTCAACCTATTCATTTTTATTTCATATAAGAAAATAAAAACAATATTGTTTTTATTCTTTAAAGTAACTCAACACTAATTTTTAAAGTATAACCTTACTTTCCAATAACTGTAAGTCCATCAAACTCATGCTCCAAAATATATCTCACATCTTTTGGTAATCTAGCATTCTCATCAAGATAATCATTAAACTCATAAGTTAATTTTGGAGTACAAAAAAAATCATCATTTCCTTTTGCATACCAAATAGTTCTATAACTAACTTCTCCATCAACTTTTGGTGTACAAATAACTAATTCTTGCACAAATTGACACTTTCCTAAATTTTTCCACATTGAATATAAACTTCCAAACCCAAATTCACAATAACTTAATTGTAATTTTTCAATATTTAAATTTTTATTTTCAATAGAAAATGCATTAAAAAATAAACAATGCGCTTTATCAAGAAATTTACAATGTTCTAAATCGAGAAATTTTATATTAGAATAGTTTGAAAAAATAATTGCTTTTGATAAAGTTAATGAAAATTCTTTTCTCCATCCATAATCTTCAGTCATTTCAATAACTGTATCTTCACTTTCTGGAAAAACTAATAGATTTTCCAAATCTTTTGTATTATACTTAAACTTTTGTTTATATTTTTCTTTCTCTTCATCATTTTGACCCATAGGAAAAAACTTAAGTATAAACTGAAGAAAACTTAAATTATATGCTCCTTTTGCCCAATAATATTGATAAACTTCAGCTTGTTGTATAAAAATTTCTTTTGTTGTTTTTATTTCATCAGGAAGTGAATTGAGTAATTTAATTATATTTTGAAATCCATTTCTTTGTGTATTAAATCTAATTCCACGAAGAAATTTTGCATATTTGAAACATAACTTTAAATTTTCTATGTTTTCTGTTGAAAAAGGTAAGTATTCGTTTGTTACTTGGAACCACCACTCTCTTGAATCACGAAAAGTTCCCCTGTAATAGTTTATGAAGCTTTGGTCTATCACCTGTTCTTCATTTTCAATACTTCCCTTTGGTACTGTTTTGATACTAAGAGAATAATCAGGAAGAAAATATGAGTGGATATCTGTTTCTACTTTGTTTGAAGCCTTAATCATGTTTTGATTTTCAACTTCGTTGTCTTTTATTTGGGTCATTTTTATACTGGATACGAGACTAAAGAAGACATGTACAAATTAACTGTCTAATCCAGACTACTAGGAATTACATCCAATCAATTTGTTAGTTTAGAATATAATAACCAATGAATTCAATAGATTTCTTGTGCATATTAATGATTATTGATGAACAAATGTAAGAAAGTGATTAGGTTGTATATTTTCGATAAAGAAGGGGGTTACCCAAAGAGCATATACAGTATGCTCCCATTGTATGTCTAGAAAATCAAACTTTCAAGTAGATCCATACATAAAAGAAAATAACAATACACCACATACCCAGAGTAAACATATTGCACAAATATGGAATTTTTAGCCTTCTTACCGTGCCCCAACAAGGATGAACTCAAAGAAACTAGTTGTCTTGGAAGAAAACTCGGGGTTTCTATGCTGCTTGAATTTTTATAAAAGGGATAGGGCGTCTTTCGTCTAGAGAAATCAAGCAGAAGCTACACTTTACTTATTTAAGATAGTAGAAACAAACTTTATTGTATATCGCACACTGTTCTGAATTAGATACCCAAAATGAATGTTATTTTTGTTTCAACCTGAAAATTTATCATAAAAAAGCCCAAAAGAGTTTACTGGCAATATTATTCTCCATTATGACTCAAACTTCAAGAAGCTACCACCGGCTTAATGGAGCCATAATCTGGTTGCCAAGAACTATTTTCATCTGCTGGCTATGCCGAATAATGTTTTGCTTGAAGTTTGCAATACGAAAGCACGGATATTTTCTTGGAGCAGATTAAAAGGCAGCATAAGGTCACCCTATATTAACTTTCCGATAGCTTGATGTCCCTAGCCGTCCTCTCGTTTACGTGTGGAAAGATAGACATGCTTTGCCAAAGGACAAGCTTAGTGATAAACAAAAGGATATTACTTCACCTATATTGACAACGAAACTCCGTTTAACTGATGAAAGGGAAATCTGAATGAGTTCGCGAGGTTGACACGATTGGCACTTTATTTACTCTAGTATTGAGTGCGTTCTGGTAGTAGTAAAGTTCTAATACTGGTTCCTTTATTAGCTTTAAACTTGATGACCCACCATTCTATAAATACTTTGTAATTTATTTTCACCTTAATATAATATATAATATTAGAAGGTAACTAGTTATAGGACGTTCACTGTAAAAATCAGCTGAATATTATCTGTCAGTGATTTTCTATGTTACACTGAAGAAGTGGGAATAGCTCTGGAAGCAAATACTCGCACTTGTAAAGCTCCTTAGGAAATATAAAAGGTTTTTAAAGGTTAACTCTGAGACAGATAGATTCTTATTTGCTTTTCAATGTTTTTATTAAACCATGGAATTATTGTGTGTGTGCTTTTAATATTAAAGAATTATCTTTTTTTATCTACTCAAACGAGGACATCAGTCTCGCCTACAAGTATAGTTTGAGCAAATCTCACGATTGCTGTTTGTTAGGTGATGGATGTCATATAAGCATTTTAAAATGTTTTAAGAAGTTTGCATTATTTTTAGTTGTCTATGCTGATATATGCTGTCATATATCTCTATATTGGATGGTATTGTTCGAAGTGCGTTACTAATTTTGCATCGCCATGATCAAAATTGACATATTTTGTCTTCTCAGAACGTACAGAGGAAATACGAGAACATCTAAGAGTCAAAACATGAATAAAAAGTAGCTGCGTACTTTTTTTCTGTGAGCTATGCTAGTATTTCATACGTTAAATCTGTACTCAAGAATATGAATTTGCTCATGTTTAGTGAAAACACCCGTACAAAATTACAGTAAGTCTTTTCTTCTATTAGCTCTAGATAGTTTAAATTATCCTGTGCAGGAGAACAACTGAAATTTCCCCGTTAGGGAACATGTGGAAAGCCTATTTACGTTTATTCTTTTAGAACTAGATGTAACATTTATATTTTAGAATGTTTCTCCAAATCATAACTAATGAATCATAAAATTTTAAAGGTGAATATTCAGCCCATGATGATTTTATATAATTAATAAACGATTTTGAGTTAAACAAGATGTCTTACCTAGTTCGTAAGTAGTGAAAACAATAAATATATATCATATTTGCGTCAGAGCCTTACTGCAATATAGCGTTAATAGTTAGTCATTGCTCAGACAAAAATAAAGAGCCCGTTTTGACCCGGTACTGTGAAAGACGCAACAAAACTCACTTAAGCGAATAAGACCGGCAATAAATGTGGCACACGATTAACTTAAGTATAAGGTGCAATAATAAGCAATCTGAGGTGATGTTAAGTTTTTGGCATTCTGAAGAACCCTCGATAAATCCTTTGCCCACTTTCCATACTTTTTTAAATAGAGATGATATTGCAGTTACAAAACCAGAGTAATGGTTTATTAATACAGCTAAGATCTATATAGTAACTAGAGGCACCGTTCTTTAAAATAATACTAGTACACAAATGTAATTAGATTTTTTATTTAGTCTTGATATTTATTATGAAATGTTGATACTTGCCAAATGATATGGTCAAATGCCTCAGGCAGAAAATGTCCCTAATATTCTTTATTGTGTTATCGCCCTGTAACAGAACTATGTTCTATGGGCTATATGGTTCCTGAAGTTTTCCAAAGGAGGCGTTGTCCGAGAAAATAGCCCGATAAGGGCGCCTTAACCGATATTTTACTGAAATAACAGGTTGATACAGAAAAGTGGACGAATTCTTGGCAATTGTCTCGAATCTCAATATCGCTGAAAAATTGTAAAAATAATTGGAGTGAGTCAGTGGTGAAATGATATACAGGAAAAGATAAAGTCACTGGTTCCAATCGCCAGAATTTAAAGAGATAGTAACGATACAATCATGAAATATTTGAAAAGACGGGGGAAACTCGAGTAATAGTAAGACTTTCTAGATTCAAATTTAAAAAGTAGTTCTTATTACCAACTTCCCAATTGTTTCCAATAAAACTTCCAATTTTACTCAGAATTGTCATGGAAAAACTCACTATCCCCCAAAGTGAGCACCAAAACCCCAAAAGTCATTTGAAATACCATGATAGCATCAAACTATGACCCTAGCTATGGCCAAAGCCAACAGTTCTCAAAATATAGAATCAACCAGAATACAATGAGTCATAACAATGCTCAGAGTGCTTATATTTCAATAGCTAATGCTTCAAGACACACATAACAATTTCTTAGCTTTAATTCCCCCGGTTTCAATATAATAAGAATTCGCATTCTTGATAAATCATGAAGAGAAAAAAAACACTATTTATTACCAAATTTTAAGTAGAGGAGCTCTTAAGTACTGATAGTTGCTACATTAAAACGAAAAATCTATATCTAAATTGGTCACTTCAAAATGTCAGTCATATTGTATGGGCCTCTCTAAATTAAGAATAACTTCTGGGTAGTATGTTTTCTACATTTTTAAATGATTCATAGGTCATGTTTTCTATGGGGATGGGTTTTTTAAATTATATTCTTATATAAGTGCAAACTTCTAGAACAGTTTTACCACATCAGTATTAGCTTCTCCTCCATACCTTTTAGAAACCATTTATTACATTTTTTACCTTAGAAACTAGCTATGTATATTCCAACCTGAGTTTACCAAAAAAAAATTCAAAATTTTGCATATAAATTTTTCCAAGCAGTCCCATGGATAGCCTAGGTACTCATTGATGATGTTGCGTGCATCTAAAATTTATTAACATTTATTCTGGTAGAATAGAAGCAATTCTATCTCCATGATATTTTGGCATCAGTGCAGCTAAAATAGAATGCACATAAAATGGAATCGTTGATTTTTCTCAGTGATTCATAGAACTTGTATTTGCTTCTTATCCTTCCGAGCCTAACCAAATAAGACATGAGCTTACTGAAAATCAAATGCAAAAGTTTTTTTAGAAAGGGATGTCATTTAACTGTTTCCTCTTCATTCATTATGGTTTTTGATTAACTTACCATTTTGAGCCTGCAATGAGTTAGAGAGGTTTCAGATACTTGAAGGGCTTTTGCTATGTCCAAATGTCCAGCAGAGACTAGCCTAACTAGTACTCCCATTATATTCTCTTACGGCAAAGTAAAATCTATGGGTTGGGTTGAGATATAAGGCCATTATCTGGCGACCTAAGAGGTTATTCTTACAGAGTTAAATGAAGAACAATCACAGCAGCAAAGCTATATGTCGCAACTTCCTTGAACTAAATACTTGGGTCAAGGATATCCACAAAGTATATTTTAAACTTATTGTAATATGCTTAAATCTTCGCTGGGTAGTAATATCTCTATGGGTGTTACATATAGAATATTTTAAATAGAAGTATGGTTTTGGTATATTTGTTCCTGCTCCTACTAAAGTCCAACAGTTTTCGCTGTATTTATCCGTTAAAAATAGTTACGCCTCTTATGCCATTTTCCATGGCCCACCATATAGAATCTATGTGGCAATGTGAAATAATATCTATTAATCGAAGTATTATATGGAACTAAACATATAATGTGACAAAATTAATATATAATTCGTCGATAATTGTGCTGATTCTGATTATCAACAAGAAAGCAGGGATTTTGATTTGAATCAAATCATTCTGGTTCTATTCATATTATCAGCAAAGTATCAACACAAGACTGAGCCTCCTGGCCTTGAGCCAAATACCTAAACAATGTTTTACTCTTGCACCGTGAGAAGACTTATATAAGAAGACCAAATGGCCCGGGAGTTTTCAGATAATAGGACACATCTGAGTCATATGGCGCGTTTTTGCAAGGTTTTCATACGGTTCAGAACTGAAGAAACTATTTTTTGGCTATTTGACCCATGGGCATATGGCCCCATCTTGTTCTGATAATCAATTGATCGTTGATAATCACTTAAAATGGTTAGGAAATTATAAGAATCAATCAATAAGAAAAATGTTGGAAAACTTTTTTTTAAAATAATTTCTTATTTATCAAATTCAATCCCTAGCTGAATCTTTGGGCGAGGGCTCTTGGGATATAAGGCAGCATATCTTTGTTTCTTTAGTTTGACTTATATTGCTAATATCGAGTTCTAGGAATCTTTTGAAACATGATATTTAGTGTTCTCACCATAGGTTATTAAACACAATAAGGGAACAACTGTTCTCACCTTGATTCATATAATCTTTTGAGTTGAATGTTCCCATGAGTCAGAAGTTTGCAAGTGTGATCAATATGAAGTAACATCCAAAGTTTTTTTCTTGAGCTTGTTTGATTCATCGCAAGTAAGGGTAGCACATTCGAATGTAAAATGTTGTTCTGCAGTTAGTCTTTCAAAATTATTATCTCATTTGCTAGAGTGTAGTATGGTCTTTAGAATAGGCATTTGACGTTGTTGTTAACTGGTTAAAAGTTAGCAGGTGACAGTTACCATATGTATATTCAAGTCACTCGAGTCATTGATTAATTTTCTACAAAATTTTGTTTTTTCGTGTGAGCATTGCTGAACCGTGCTCCCACATATCTCGCTTTCTAGGATATACAACAAGGGTGTATTGAACTCTTATATGTAAGCTTAAAGACAACGGTTAAATGATGAAATCCCTAATAGAGCTCCAATTTCAAAAATTGCTGCAGTTCCAACGACTTATTCTTCTTTCTGCGGAAGATTGGCTTCAGTGTAAGAGATAAAACCAGTGTTCTACCTCGTTGCTATTGTTTTTAACAGCCTCTACTTGTTAAATGTTTCTGGATGCACATCTCCCACAATACTTAATAAACTCTCTCTTTGCTCTTTTTTTCTGGGAACTAGAATATACTGGGCAATATTCAATCGTCTCAATTCATCTGGTAACCGATGCACTCAGCCCCCTGAAATCTAGAATCATGGCTCTACTCTGTTACCTGCCTAACAAGAGCACGCTAGTTGCGCTTATTTCCGCAACAACCTCATATTCAAAAACCAGTTTTCAAAAGAAAGAAATATATTTCATTGTTCTATAGTAAATTAGGATTTTTTTTGATGCGCACGTAAAGACCTTCTAAAAGCAACTAAGCTATATGGAAAAATTCAGCATTGGCAAAAAAACAGGGGTACTGAAGTTTATGATGAGTCAAGCTCAGTGGTTTATGAAGCATTTTGTTCGTTGCTCTTCTATAACTCTTGAAGAAAACGTCACTATGTAGAGAGAGGAGCGACATTTCAGGAGTACTTAGGTCACTTAACCAGTGATGGGCATGATTCCTTGGATATGAGCAAGATCAGTTTGACTGCTACTGAGTTCAAACAAAGCCAAAACTCAAGAGTCAATTAAAGACAAGTTTTAAAATCACAATTTACAAACCACTCAGCCAGGAAGAAACTTTGGCGATTTGCTGAGTCTAAGAACAACTACAACGAGAAGAGATGACGATGAAAAGTAAAATTTCATCCTCAGAAAGGACTCTTCTATTCTGGTTTAAGAGCAAAGACTCGAAAGTTTCCAGTTTTTTTGTTCTCAGTAGCCTTTCAACGGACCAAACATCCAATCCAGTGTTATAAAAAGCCCAAAAATATGATCTAAAGCGACATGTGAAAATCTACCCAGTCTTCTTACCATGGAAGAAATGGTGTAAACGATCTTAACTATGTCCAAATCAACCACCCTGCTATGGCCAAAACAGTCTAACAATGAGTCGAAAAGACGTCGGGAACAAAATAGACACTAAACCCAACACGCACTTGTTCCTCAAATTACAACCCCGGAAAATCCCAAAACCAAAACTATTGACGTTCTTCCAAGACATACTATCAAAAATTTTCAAATATATACAAAAAATATATATAATGTCACTTGAAGCACTCCTTTCCGGACCAGCAAGACCAATTAAAGCCAAACCATACTACGTTTCGCTTGCCAGGAAACCCAGTGAGCCGGATGCAACTGCTCCTCAAAATAGTTTCACAACTGTATGTTGGAATCTTCTAGCACCTCCTTACAACAGGAGAGTCAAACTAACATCTTCAAGTTACATTGACCGAGTGAGTGAACAAATCGAAGTGCTTAAAACAATGACCAATGTTGATTTTTTCTTACTGCAAGAGTTTTGGTGCTCTGAATCAAATCTTGATCTTTGGAAAAGTTTTTGCGAGGAGTTTGGATATAGTATGTTTGTTTGGCAGCGTACTGGAAACAAAGCTGATGGCTGTTGTACTTTAGTGCGTAGCAATTACTATTTCAGTAACTATAGCACATCAGCACTTAGTTACAACGATTATGGAAACCGTATTTGTTCAATTGTAACATTTGAAGTTGAACAGTCACAGAAAGTTCACTTACTCAACACTCACTTTACGTATGAACACCAAAATAGTCATGATCCTGTTCAAAGAGTTCATCAGGGGAGAAAATTAGTTGAGATTGTGCGTGATGTCGTTGAGAAGGAGTTTAACGAAGGTGATTTTATAGTCATTAGCGGAGATTTGAACGGGAACAGTGAAAACAAGGCAGTAAAACAGTGCATAGAGGGTTTAGAAACAATATCAGAAGAGTTTTGCTTGTGTTTAAATATTTCATCTGAGCATTTACCAACAGATTTTGTGACCCATTTCGATCACAACAAGAATTTAATGGGTTGTGACTTTACAATAGTTTTGGCCAAAGAGAAATCAACTATAGAAGAAGTACAACTAAAAGTTGATGTTGGAGATGGTTTAGTTTCTTGGGAATTGAGTGATCATTCTTTGATAGAAACTAGGTTTACAGTTGAGGATTCTTATCGAAGAAACACCGAGACTTTAAATAAAATGTAATTATTCGTAAGTAGTATTAAGCGTGTATTGTTTTTAATTCTTTGTCTTCTTTTCTCTGCTGCGTGCAAAAAAAACAGAATTTTGGTTGTTTTATTACTTCATTCATATGCGTTTTAAAATCGTTTTACACACAGGGCCATGTGGCCTCGATAAAATTTTGGGCAATCGAGTTAAAAGGGATAAAAGTAAAAAGACAGAACAGACATATAGAATGGGTATGTTCGATATTGATCATATTTTCCCCTCAACGCTTGAGGAAGCTGCAAAGATCATAAGAAAAGATGATTTTAGCTATTTAGAGTAGTTTATTTATCTTATTTCAAACTATAGTTTGCAGAATTGCGCCCTTCAGACTTCTTACGAAAGATTAATCGAACCCCTACAATTTTCGCTTAACCTTACTTCACTAAAGTATGTTATATCCTTTCTTCTTAATATATTAGGATGAAAAAGATGAAGCTAAGTGACACTCAGTTAAATCAGATTCTTCAGGGAGTTCAAAACACATCCTGTCTGCAAAATCTTAATCTAGAAGATAATTTCATTACTGACACAGGTGCCAAATCTATTGCCTCATTTCTCTCTGAAAACCAATCCCTTCGTTCAATATCTTTGGCCAAAAATGTAGTGAAAGATTCTGGTGTCAAAGCCCTTCTAGAACCTTTTGCAAGACATCCCAAAATAAGTTTCATCCGCATGGGAGACAATCCCTTCCATGAGAATAACGTTACAAAGTTTGCTTCTCTGCTACGGCAAAATAAACGAATAACAAACTTAGTCGTTGGGAATAAGACTTTTTTGAACGTTGATAATTTGAAATTGATTAAGAGTTTATGTGAGCTTAATTTAAAAGAAAAGCGAGAGATAGAGAATAAGAATAGGTTAAACTTATTGAAGTTATTAGAAAGTTGTGGATTAGATGAAGAAATTAAAGTTCCTTGGAATAGGATGCGGCTTTTTTTTGTTGGCGTTGGAAGAACTGGCAAAAGCTCTACACTGAGGAGTTTCGTCAACGAAGAATTTGATGAAGAGTTAGAAAGTACCATTGTCCTTCATAAGAGAGAAGTATCAGTGAATAAGAATGGATGGAAATGGTCAAAGAAAGAGAAAACGACGAGTTTATATGAAAATCTTTACTCACTATCTCAAGACCAGGAAAGCATAGAAAAGTTTTTGAACAAAGATCGAGATGAAGATTTTAACCTTAAAACGCTTGAAAAAAACATTAAGCCAGCCGAACTTGAACAATTTAAGAGTGAGATTCAGGCAATTCAAAATAGAATTGCGGAAATCGATGTTATTTTTGCTAAAAGAAAAGCAAAAGAAATTCGATTGAAACCAATTGAGGGATCAAAATTGCGAAAAGAACTGAAAAATTTAAAAGACAAACTAGAAATGTACAAAAATGTAAATTTTTTCAATTATGAAGAGTTTAAAAAGACTGGAACTGCTGAGCAAGCTTCATATTTGAGAAATCTCGGTCTTTCCAGTGAAAAGTTACTGCAGATGATGGATCCTAGAAATGAAGAAAATCAAGAAAAGGCAAAAATGAAAATCAATATATTTGACTTGGGAGGTCAGAATGTGTTTCACTCAATTCATCATCTCTTTTTGACTGAGACTGGGATCTATTTGTTAGTATTTAACCTATCAACCATCAAAGAGGGTGACAACTTGTCATCATTGCTTTACTGGTATTCCACTATACGAGCCCATTCAAAGAATACGAAAATATTTATAATTAGCACATTTTTCGAAGATTTTATGAATGAAAATTCTCCTTCTAAACTTAAAGAAGTTGACAACCTTATTACAGAAAAATTAAAGTTGGATGCTGATGAAAATATAGTCTTAAATACTGGAATCAAGGAGTATGGACTAGATGGTTTTAATGAAGGTTCGTTAGCTTTCTTTCCAATAGACAACAAGACTAGATTTGGGGTTAATCGGGTCCGCTCATTAATTGAAATCTTATGTATGAGTAATACCTGGACAAAATTTAAAGTTGATTTGAGATGGATGAAAATTTTGGATGACTTAAAAAGTAACCATACAGGAACTCCAATTGGTTTTTCAGCTAAACTTCTAAACAACAAAGGTCAAGTTCGAACAAGAGCTGGGAAATCTCGGGAAGCTTTGAAGAGAAGGAAGGAGCAGCTCCAGACTGGATGGGTTGATTTTAAACACTTAAGGAAAAAGGCTTTTCAATGTGGTATCATTGAAAACGAGGATTTTCTTGATATGCTTGAAATTTTTCATTCCTTCGGAGAAATTTTTAGAGTAGAGGGAACAAACAAAACTGACTCTATTATTACAGTGGATACTACCTGGTTAGTAACTGCGATAGGAATGTTGTTAAGGGATAGAGAACATCATATGTTTGATATGGAGCGTATCAAGAAGGCAAAATTGAACAAGGAAGTTGAGAAAATGTTCAACACGGGGATAATTTCAAAAGATCTTTTTGTAATTCTATGGAATGTTCGGGTTCCTAAGCTCGAATCCAATGCAAAACCTAAAACTGTGGATATGTCACAAATAGTTTCCAATTTTCCAGCAACAGAGGAGCAAACTCCTACAGCAATTAATCCCACAGGCTTGATGGACAGAATTGTGGGAAATTATCCTGTCGCGGAAGAGAATAACCAACGCGATGGCAATGCGCCTGGGTTCATGCAACGAATAATTCGTAACTTTCCAACGCTTGGAAACCCAAGGCGGCCTCATGTTCCCGATGAAAACAATCAGGGTGGTCATGAACAACCAAATGATGCCCATTTGATTCCTGGCGCAGATGCTCAACCGGACGAGGAGCAATTGAGACGTATTAGGCAAAGGGAGCAAGCTGCTGCAGAGGAACAGGCTGCCATAGAGGAAAGGATGGGGGTAGGTAGGTCGAACAATCAACCTCGGGTGGAAGAAAACCAAAGCTCAAAGCCAAAGGAGGAGGACAGGAATGTTAGGACGGATTTTTTGATTCATTTATTGAAGAAGGTATTATTAATTTGCAGCTATTCGTGGGAGGGAAACGATGGCACAGCGTTTTTCGTTCCTTCTCTACTAACATTTTCTGGTAAGGGGGTCAGTACTGTCTTAGATTCAAAGCTGGCTAACTTGAAGTTTAGAATAAACTTCTCTGATTTCCTTCCTAATGGCATCTATGAGAGAATTTGTTGTGCTTTAATCGAACACTCAAGCGCCTTAAACATGGACCCAGGAAGCTCTGTCCCAAAACCTCTCATAGAAGATGGTTCAATGCAGGTCTTTCTGAAGAACCATGATCTACTTTTACGAACAGATGGAAACTTTATATTCTTTGGGAGTACAGAGGATTCAGTTCCGGCAACCAGTAGACGAGTAAAGAATTTTATTCATAAGGTGATGCAGTTCCTTAAGGAGGCACTAGGATTTCATGGCACATTTAGGTTCCAAATCGAGAAATTCGATGAGCAAAGTCAATGGACTGCTGATGTACAACCCACAGAAGGAAATGCTGTTGAAAACCGTTTAGCTATCGAAGATCTAGTTCAAGGCTCTGGTTTGGATGTAGCTGCATTTTTTGAATAAGTGGTGCCTTGTTCAGCTGTTTTTTGTTTAACTGGAAAGAAAATGATGTAATCTTGCTTTTTCCCTTGAAAAATAAATAGTAGTGTATACTTGTAGCTGTAAGACTCCATGAATTTAGCATTCCAAAGCAGCATCACTAAAGAAGTTCAAGTAGGTGCCATGGTGATCAAAGTTCAAGCAGATCTTGAACAAGTTTCCACCATCACAGGTCTGAATCTGGCCATTTGGATCTTCACCGTTGGAATTACTCAATACTCTATATGGCCCTGGACTTTGGCCTTCGTTAGGTGGATTAAAGTACCAGATTTCTTGTGGTGCATGATTGAAGTTTTCACCTCCTCTTGGAATGATGTTAGGAATTGGATCATTGTAGTTCACAACTCTAAACCAATTTGGAAACTCATTAGCAAACCAATCTGCAAAATCATCATTTCCTACTCTTGGAGCACCGAAAGTGTATCCAACAATGTTAAACCTGTTTCCGTAGATTTGTCTTAAGAAACCTGCGCAGTGATGCATCATAGCCCCGCCTAAGCTGTGTCCAGTAAGAAGGATGTCATTGGTTCCCACCTGATTACTCAGGTCGTTTATCGCATCTAGAACATCTTGTCCAACCTCATAAAAGGCATTCAGAAAACTCTCACCAACTCTGCACGAACTGCAGTATGGTGGTACAACCAAATCAAGATCCAAGTTTGTAAGAAACTGGGCGGAATCTTGAGTATTTCTAAATGCAACCACGATGCGATCCTCAGCGGAATCGTACCCAAGAATTGCCTTGTCATCTCCACCATTGAAAACTCTTCTATTGTCCAATCTGTTTAATCTACGTGGCTGTGGAGTGATTTGACGAGTGCAATAATTACAATTCCAGTTTAGAAATGAGCTATCTGTTCCACAATTAGAAATTTCAGCATATCCGTGAGCTTGAAAGGCTTGATCCTCGGAGTAAGACAGGGATTGGGTTTTTCTCAAAGAAGCTTGGTCCTTTCCCAGGGATGCGACAACTAAACCAAGAAGTGTGATAACTTTTTTCATACTTGTTTTGTGTTCTTTTGTTTTAGTTTAGTTTTGTATGACTTTCATACAAAATAAAAAAAAATAAATAGATCGTGTCTTATCCTTGTACTTGAAACTCTTGAACTCTACACCGTCTTTAACCCGCCAATATAATATTCATGTTGGCGTTTTATTTTCTTGCTATATTTTCTAGTATTTGTGTGTTGGATATCTTTCTGCGGTTTATTTCACCCCTATTTTATTACTTTATGGAACTTTCTGTTCCTGATCCCGGAAATTTATCTTATTAATGACCAATCAAATTACGTAATATTGAACATATAATTGGTTCAACGGGTAGTAATAAAATTACCAAATATTGGGAACCGGGCAAAAGAAAACCCGGTCAAGTTTATTTTGTAACACTAAGGTGGATAGTGGATTACTGAGCCTTTTATTCAAGGGTGAAACATAAAGATGCTTTAAAAGAAACCTCCCAGTTTGGACTTGAATATTCTTAAATTGAATGGAAATTGTGTAACTTAAGAGATAAAAATTTCAATAAGTTAGAATTTATTGACTGGGTACATCTTGTTTTGTTATATGAGGCTACAAGAGTGGAATTTGAAAAAGAGAAGAATATATATTCTTAAGTAGTCTAACATTGAGCACTAGATATTTGGAGAAACTGACAACACCGTGGAGAATTTTAATTGAACTATCAATAGAAAACAATGATAGAAGAATTTAGAATTTCATTTTTCAAAATATATTAAATGTAAGAATTATCGATCAAGATATTTGGCCTCAGGCGGTCACATGTTGTCAACACTTATTCAGCTTCGTTTAAATAAAATATACCGCTTCGCCAGAAAAAATCATAATATTCTTGAAAATATTGTTCTCTTGTCCGCAATTCAGTCCAAATAATGAGAGAAAAAAACGGAGCATGTGTGTTCAAAACTCAATAACCAAATCCAAGATTTAGTGCTGGGCTGATGTCTCGATTTAGCGCTTCTTATATTCAGTAAACGTTTCTCTTCAAAGAATCAGCCCTCACAGTTAAAAATGCATGGCAAGAGCACAAATGCTTTCTTGAAATCTAATTTTCTCGCATTTAGTTATCTGCTTGTGGTAAGAGAGAAAGAAAACATCATGAAAAGCACGTTAACCCTGGAAACTACATTTTGACAATAGAAGCAGCTACACTATTTTGGTTTCAACTTCATCTGCAATCCTGTGTCCCCCAATAGTCTGAACTTTTTAGTATTCTAATGTTATAAAACTATATTTTTACAATTATCTAAGAGATCAAACTACAGCTAAGCTTGTGCTGGTTAATCTAGTGTTGCAAAGGTAAAAGTATCTTATCACTCACTATGTTCGGAATATAGTGTTCAAAAACTTTGGATTAACTTTTACTTATAACCGGGTGTTTGTGAGACAGAAAAACTGGTAAGACACTGAGAGACTCGTCACGTAAAAGTTTGGCATAGCTTCATCACTGAGGTCCATATAGTACACTGGTAATCTTTCACCCGATTCGAAAACCAAGACTTCTCACAAACAGCCCATTGGGTAAATGAAGAACAAATAATCCAGAGGATACTTTGAGAATTAACTCTTAACAAAATTTCAGAGAGTGTTTAGCATTTTTTATTAAGAAGAATTAAGCACAAGTCCAAGAAGAGAAATAAAATTGTGCGCGAACTTTGCAGTTTCGACTTATAACGAAAAATTTCACAGGTTCAGCTCTCTGTAAGAAGCCTGTTATTTCTAACTATTAGAGCTTAATCAATTGAAAAATATTTGGCTGATTTGACTAAATAGCGAAGCTTTTTTGGACGGCACGATCCCTAAAACGATGGCAATTCAAGATGGTATGACGGACTTAGAATTGAAACTACGCTCAAGAAAACTGATTTGTTAATTGGAAGAATAACATAACTATGATGAAACCTATATAGAAGAGCATTTTAACCGCTGGCTTGACCTCATCTTTCGAAAATAGGATTTTCAATAAGATGGCTTAAGGGGTTGATATTAACTTAGAGGATGGATGTAATTCATTCTACTAGTGAAGATCCCCTGAGCAATACTTAAGCATTTCCAAAATTAAGTACTTTGAGATTCTTCATAGTATCTGGGACGCTGCTGGTCTGCATAAGAGTACAGCAACAAGAATGTATTCGTAAGACATTTCACACCTGTAGGAGCCATAGCAAGCATTTTGTAAGACGAAGTATCTTGTGTTGTATCTATTTATATACAGTCAGAATAGATGCCAGCAAGGTGTTTCTGAATATTTTCTTGAAAGGTTCATCAATTAAATTGTGCCCAATAATTTGTAGTTTTGATAAAAATGATTTTAAAATTTCTATCTCTAACCGTGCATACTTCACCATAATGCATTGCATCTTCCTTAGTTGTAGCTCCTGTATTTTCTTTTACGTTTTTGCGTTTCTACATCTTTCTTTTAATCAGTTTTTGTCTTATAATAATGCCAGGAAATACTATTACAAGAGCCAAGTATGCGTACTTGATAGTAGTATCTGTATTTCAAAGTGCATGAATAAATGTATTTTGATTCTTCACGAGCTCTGAAACAATTTTCTTTCATATTTGTATCAGTGTTAAAATCATGTCCATGCTGACTTAGATTAATTACAACGAAAACGTAGACTTTCCTTGCCAAATCAAACTTTGTGTTTGCTTCAAAAGGATAATTTTCGCCGTTTCCAAAAATAGTTTTGCAATTTAAAGCTTGCTACTATTGGCTCCAAGTCTATTCTTAGAGTCTTCCTTAAAAATCTAGTGGGAAATCTTCTTAGACACCTTAAATCGTCCCGCAGCATACTTTTTTATTTTCTCAACAATATCATTACCTGAAATTAAACTCTACAGGATCAACCTACTATTTAAACTAAGTTTATTTATGTTTTATTTTCTTTTTTGTGTTTTTTTGTGTCCTTTGTTTGAATTATTATGTATTTATGTTTGAAATATAGTTTAACTGATATTTAGATTCTTAATTGCCCAAAATTAAATTCAACCAATCAAATCACGTGTAGTAAAAAATAAAAGAGTGAAAAAAAGACCCAACCTATTCCTATACAGAATTGAAACACCTTCTTAATAAATAGAAAACCAATATACCACCAATATCTTTCTCAAACTAATGTCTAGCATTAAAATTGAGAATAAAACACACTTTCCTCAAGTTATAGGGTTAGAAGATGCAGAACAGGTGCTTAAAGAACGCATAGCTCTCCCATTAAAGTTTCCGCAGCTCTTTACAAAATCATCATATCGTCATCTACCAAATGTTTTACTCTATGGATCTTCTGGAACAGGAAAACAATATTTAATAAACACATTTTTTAGCTCTATTAAAGAAACTTTAATAACTCTTGATTGTAAAGAATTTGAATCATGTTATGAAGAAGAAGCAACTATGTTGTTCAATAGCTGTGTGAATCAAGCAATAGCAAAAAATCCATCTGTAATATATTTTAAAAACATAGAAGTTTTGGGGCACAATTGTTTAGAAAACCAAGAACCCGTTTTACGTTTAATGAGAAAAAGTTTTTTTCTTTTTGAAAATGAATTACGTTGGAAAAGGAGTATACGAAATCTCAATGTTTTTTTTCTTGCGTCTACAAAAAAACCTTGGTTGATTGATTTTAGCTTGCTAAGAAAGTTGCAAATTCGTTTATATATTTCGCTTCCAAGTGAACAGAATAGATTTCAATTATTTACTAAGTTTATATCTGAACAAAATTTAGCTTTATCTGAAGTGCATTTGACCAAACTTGCTAGATTAAGCAAAGATTTTTCTGGTGCGGATATAAAATATTTAATTCAGAAAACACTTGAAAAAATAAAACTTGATGAAGATTCTTTCGAACTAAACATCCGTGAGAACAATAAAAAACTTTTTACGTATTTACTTGAAGGTTTAGAACAAATAAAGGAGAATTTAAATACTCTAGATTTAGTTAAATTTGAAAAGTGGAAAAAGAGCTTCGGAGAGTACCAGAGCATCTAGTGATCTTTTCTTTCCAATTAACTTACACTCTCTGCCCTTGTGGGGAAAATACAACTGGTCTTTGATCGATAGGACAACACAAGAAAAACAGTGCTAAAGGTCCAATTGCAAAGCAGCATAGTATAATCAATACCCAAGTTATTGGACCAGCATACTGTTGTTGTAACAGGTATTGTTGTTGAACAGGAGCAACTTGTACTGGAGTTTCTTGGACTGGAACTGCCGTTGCTTCAGGGATTTTTTCAGGAAGACTCATGTTTTTTTCTTTGTGTTGTGTTTATTTTTTGTTTGGGTTTTACTTTTTGAATACGGAAAAACGCAGTTGTTGTTTTTAAAGTACATTTTATTCGGGAGGATTAAAGTGTTTATAGTGTCTCGAAATATCTTGGTTTTGTTTTCTCGTCTCAAAGAAAATCTTGGTACCTGTCTCGATCGAGAGTATCTGTCTTGAAGAACGGTTTTAGAAGACAAAGTGTGTTGGAAACATAGAGTTTTAGTCTCAGGAGTGTTGTGAGATTTGTTTCGCGTATAAATAACTGCTCAATTTTATCGTTATAACTTTGTTAAGTCTTTAAATAATCTTTACGGGTTCAGATTTGGTTGCGAAACATAATTTCGTTTAATAAGTCAATTATGTGTCTCCTCTAGGATATAATTGTTTTATACCGCGACTTTAGTTAGGTTTACTGTTTCCCTAGATTCATAATCAATGCTTAATATACTGTTCTTAAGACCCTTCATGATTTCACCAAGAACTTATGGTCATATTTCGATACTTGTGAAAGCATAACTTAAAGATATTATTATAGGCCAGAATATAACTTTAGGAAGAGTGACGTACAGAGACGAATAGACTCATTTCAAAGATTAAGGGTTAGTTTTAAATTATAAAGAAAATATCTGAAAAATAGAGCATCACAATAACTATTATAGCTGCTCTATAGAAACTATATCTATAAGGGCAATAAAATGAGATATGCACCCGCAGTCGAACCACACTAACATTCCCATTTCCCTTTCTTGGAACAAAACATCTTGAATATATTTCTCGACTCGCTTAATTTTATCGAGACAAAAACAAGATTTGTCTCGTATTGACTTTGAGAAAAAATGACCTGCTCTACATGCTTTTTCCCTTCAAGTATCCAGTTTTTGGAATCCGGGACTGAAAGTGTTTTGTAAACCCGAAAAAAAAAAAGAGCCCGGAATTCCAATTCTTTAACGGTAGAGAATTATCGAAAATTTCGTAATTACTTTCATGAAAAGTTCCGGTAGTATCGAACACTTCAACGGCTAGAAGGAACTATTAAGAGATAATAATAAAGAAGAAAACTCAACAATAAAAAAGAAGGGTGTTGAAAATGATTGGTACCACGCAATCATAGTATACGGGTTTCGTAGGTTTTTCACTCTTGTATTCTTGGCATTACGCAGGGTTTCAGAAGAAAAACCCCGTGGAAAATAGTTTTCCATCATAAACTTAGCTAGGTACTTAATTCTTAGTATTTCCTAATAAGCAATATATAGTGCACTTTTCTTGATCTATGCTTGTTGCCTAATGACAGCAGGTCTCTCGTCCATTGGGCAGCATAGGAAAAGCAATGAAAAAGGTCCAATGAGAAGACAGCATAAGATAACCAGAACCCAAGTAATTGCACCTGGATACTTTTCATTAAGCATGACTTGGTTTGGAGCTTGTGTTACATTAACTGGAGGAGCTTGTGCTGGAATATCCGCTTTTTCTGGAGCATTCATTTTAATCCTTGTTTATCTTTTATTCGAGTTTTATTTGTGGGGGAAACTCTTAAATTTTTTATTTATTGTACACTGTGCACAGCTCCCCCTTTTCTTTCGTTCTATATTTTGTTGGGCAAGATAACACACAAAGAAAAAATATTGGAACTGTTTTTTTTTAACAGAATAATCTCTCAAAGAAAAATCTTGTATTGGTTTTGAAACCTTGTTCGAGAAATCTACAATATGTTTAATATAAAGAGAAGAAATTACGAGAGCAAATTCATGATATTGGTTTTGAAATGCTTAAGTTTGAGATTCGAGAAATCTAAACTAACCAACCTTTTAACGGATAAAGTTAGAACAATAAGTCACAAAAAAGAGTTGGTTTACTTCAGGTAGGAAACTAAACTATCCAATAGTGTATAACTTACACACTTATTGTGCAGTTTTCATGTACTCCCGCCGATAGAATACTTCCTGTTCCACCTAAGCCCAGTTTCTTGTCTTTTTAAAACAGTTTGTCTACGTTAAAAGAATTCTAGAAACATATTGTTTTATCTACACCTTTTCGTATTCTCAACTAAAGAAAATTTCTCTTTCAGGAAAGAAATTTATGTCCGTTTCTGGCATCGACAAACCGAAATAATTTAACCGTTAAGGAACAAACTTTGTGCTTCAACTATTCTACTAGTTAAATTAAACAGAGACACCAGATTGTGCTAGCTGGTGTCCGACATTATTTTTCATATTTTGAATAGCTTTTTTTTTTCTTTGTTTTATGTCATCTTTCTCTTTTGGTTTTAATTTGCTCAATAACATCAAGACTAAAAAGGACATTGCAAAGGCGAGAACAAACACTAAAGCTTTGACTCCATAGAATTCGTTGTCTAAATCTAACTCATCATAAAATCCACATAAATCAGCTTCGTTCATCTTTTTAAACATAAGAAAAATCGCATGAAAAAAAAGATAGAAATTGCTAAAAACAATTACTTCCACAACATATGCAACATAAAATCTCGTCCTTGATACCAAAAAATCAAAAATAATTAAACTGGGTAAAATAATATTCATGCAAATACTTGAAAATTTAAATAAATGATCTTCCTGTCCAATCTTTTTTAGCTCTTCATATCTCAAGTACCAAATTAAGATAGATGAAACAACAGAAGAAGAAGTGAGAATGGAAAGAAAACGTGGATAGATTTTATACAAAAAGGCAGGAGAATCATCATCAATTGATAAAGTTGTCATATAAGAAGGTTTAATATCTGGAAAAGTTTGTTTTAGTGATAAGAAACTTCCAACTATAAAAGAAAAAAGTGCAACAAGTAAATTCCATCCTGAAAGTTCTCCATAAAAGAAAAAACTGTCTTCTCGAAGTAGAAAAAATATTAAAAAGAAACAAAACATTCCTGAAGATACACGAGAAGCGAGTAAAAAACTTAAAGGGAAACACATCCAAGTTGTACTTAGTTCTGAAAAATTGGTTCCATATTTCAATTTGCTTGTCCATCGACGTAAAGCTTCAGTAAACAAGACCATGATAACAGGAAGCAAAATTCCGACAGCTAAAAATAATTTGCAAAATTCATTTTACCATAATTGTAGTTTGTGATTGATTTCTCATCTTCGCAAAATTCGCCCCGAAATCCACAAGAGCAGACGCAAGAAGCACCAAAAGTGGACGATATTGCACACTTAAGAAACCCAGATGCTTCACATAGTTCAGACATAGCTTGATCTAGAGATTCTAATCCATTTTCAAGAATATCGCAGTCTATTCCTGTTAATCCGCAAGCGCAATCTTGTTCTTGTAAGAATGTATTCATTTCTTGTTCCCGTTCTTCTTGTCCGTTAAAAACACTCCTGGGTGGTCGAGAAAGAACCAAAAAAAGATAGCCGTTAAGAAAAATAATGAAAGATAATTTAAGTTGAAATTTCGACATCTATTTTATCATCTAAATACTTTTTGTCATAAGAATTACGTTCACGTTTCCAGAAGGTAAGGGCTATAGAAAGAATATAACAGATTATATAGACCACGAGCACTCCTAGTAGCCAAGCGACGAAGAAGGGAGTTCCTAAGTTTAAGAAAGGATAAACAGGGCAATGCGGTTCGTCCATGACTTCAAAGATCACCATCAGAACTCCATGGAACAAGCTGTAGCATCCTACCCATAAAAGTACATACCAAAAATGTCGAATGTGAATTTTAATGTTGGTACACAAGATTTCGATGTACATGAACCCAACATTTGCTGCATGAAACATGTAGCTATTAAAATGAAGCAATCTTCCTTCATCATCAGTTTCTCGTGCTACTGGAAGAAGTACAACCCAAACGACTAACGCAATGAGAATGGTAGATGGAAACTCTACTTCAACGGCAATGTAATGCAGCTGCTCCCATGAGGAGAATGTTTCATCATCTAAGTCGCTATCAGTAACACTTGCATCTTCATATTTTATTCCATGGTGTTTCATTGAAAGCGCGAAGCCAGAAAGAAAGATGCATGTGAAGAAAGTCCAGTTCCAAATTGTAAAAGCACCAAAAATTAAAATACCAGCACGATCTAGTGATCTACCTAAAACAACAAGTCCAAGCATGAGCATCAGCAGGCGAAAAATTAAAAGTAATTTAGGAGAAACGAAAGTATAATTAGGCTCGACTAGACCTTTAGGACTTGAGCTGAATATTTCTTTGTTGTATTCGCTCAAGTTTCCTATCCGGTTCAACGCCAAAAGGATTACCATTAGTGGGATTAATATGCAAAGAACTAAAAGTGAATAAAAATGCGACAAGTACCCCAGTTAAAGGATAAAGGATCAATCTTCTCATCACACAAATCCCCTTCATATCCACAATCACAGTCACAGCTTGCACCTTGTGTGTCTGAAATAATACACCCGCCCGAGAAATCTGGTGAGCAGAAGTCTTGAAGAGCTTGATCTAAAGATTTCAACCCATCAACAAGTTCTGTGCAATTTTCTCCTGTTAATCCACAAGGGCAGTTTGGGTCTGATGTTGACATTGTTTGGTTTGTTTTCTTTCAACCTAGTGTTCTGAATTATTTATTAGAGTCAGTTGTGTAAGTTAAAATACAGCTGAGATATTTGGGCCATTAAAGTATTCGGTATTGATAGATAATTTTACTGAAAATATATGATAGTTTTTATGTTATTACTGATATATTTATATATGATTTTGAGAGAGTCGGGCGTGAAATCAAATATTGTAGTTCAAGAATGGTTTCAACTTTAAAACAAAAAAGGATGTTATAGAAAAACAAATGAAAATTAGAGAATAAATATTTGAAAATGTTTTGTTACCTGAGTTCAGAGAGCAATACTCTATATTTTTTAACCTTTCAATAAAGATCTATCTCTTGTTGGAAAATACCTAAGTATAGTTTAATGATAATGAAGGTTGATAATTTCTTGTGGATTGAATACTTGTCACAGGATAATTAGTTTCTTTTTGGGTATTCCACTATTATAAGGTTTTAGTTGAGTTGATGGTTGATTTTTCTCTTTAGGCAACCCAAATCTATAAGCAGTTTCCTACAACAGGCTACCTTTATGTTTCTTGTAATGCTAAAAGATGTGGATAAAATGAAATCCCAATAGATATAAACAATACGTACGAAAATTGCTGCCTTGGAGATGAAAAAAAAGAATATTTGAATTAGCGCTGACTTAGTATTCCAACACTTAAAGAACTTCATAAGAAGGGTGTTGATAATTAACTTATATTCCCAATTTGGGGCGCAGAATGAGGAAAATTCCTCCTGGAGGAGTTGAGGGTCATCGAACTGAAACTGCCTCGACATAGATCCTCGATATATGGAGGAAATTCAAAACTCAGCCATAAAACTCAGTTTCCTCGTGAATTCATATTAAAATCCTTAAAGGTTCATCAGAAATAGTAAGTTAACTATTCAACGAGCTGCTTATTCCTGACTCCAAAACTCTAGGTAAATCCGCACTCAAAACTTTTCATTAGTATTTTTCTCCTTGCCCTAACACTCCCACAAACTTTATTAAATGTTGTCCACAATAATTTGCTCTTTCTTGAGTTAAATGGAAGTACATTCTCATCCAGTCACCCGGAATACTTCTTAATATACTTGAAAGCATATCAATGAGGACTTACTCAGCACCTCTATTCCCAACACCAATTTAAGCACTTCAATGTCTAAGAAATAAAGCGTGTTTTAGCATAGTCTAGATCAAGGCAGATAGCATAGCACTCTTTAGTGAAAAGAATTCACATGAAAAATGAGTCGGAGCTCATTTACGATCCATGACTGGGTCCTCTTCACAGTGTAGCTGACACCACAATAGCATACAAAGTGCTGTATAAACCCAAAAGCACTGCCTTCGACCGGTAATGAGTAAATTTATTTATATGTTTCAATGAGACATCACTAAAATCATATATAGACATAGAAATCATCTATATCGAAACAAATTGCCCTAACAATGATAATATAAAGTCAATGAAACTTTTCTTCCAGCAGCCGGTCTTTCATGGAAATTCATCTTGTTGAGTTGAAAAGGAAGGTGGAAAATAAAAAGAAAATAACAAAGAAGAGTCAAGGATTATCCTTATGGGGTCATGTTTTCCTTTCTTAGAATATAGATTTATCTTTTCTGATGCAACAATGTTAAGACCGGAACCATTCAACAAGCTTAGCTAATTAAGTTAAAGCTTCATCTACCTAAAACACACAGGAAAACTTAAACCTATAAATATAATAAATTCCGCTTAGTAGAAATTTTATAAATACTTCTACGAAACAAAGCAATATTGAAGAAATGAAAATGTTTTCTTTTGAAGTCACCACGAATCTCTAGCATGAATTTATGGGATGTGAAGTAGACAACAGAGGGTGAAGTGCATCAATACTCAATCCAGAGCCCCAAAAGAATTATTTAAATGAAAAAAATACGCGAAGGTCTATGGTATGTACATGCATCAAGGATGAAAAGAATAATTTCGTTTTCCTGGGTGTGATTTTGGTAGCGCAGATATTGATACAGGTACTTCCACTAAATATTGATCAAATATGGTGAAGCAAGCCTAGGTTAAGCTTATTCAGGAAAAAAGGTCATATTGAAGAAAAGAACAGCATACCATTTGGAGATACCTTATATTTATTATATAGCTTGGTTAAACGTCCACTAGAATTAAAGGTAAATTTTAGTATGGATGGATTAATGTATGGGGAATACAATCTATATTTATTTTCCCTGCTTCTAGTCAGTTAGAATGTAGTTATTTAAAACTTGAATGAGAATGGGGATTCAAAAACTGAAACAATGAGCTCCCATTAGATGAGATGCTAGCTACAGCAGATGCTACCATTTTCAAGTCGCTAGAATAGTTATTAAAGCAGTACTGAAGATCAAGAAAACGTTCTCAGGTTTAGTGAAAGAATGGAGTTTTAACCAACCACAACACTATATCCATAAGAGTAATTGCATCTTAGATTTAAGCATTTATTTATTTGAAGTGAGAACGTGACAATGACCGTTAATCTCCCATATCCTTGTGTATGGGTGATGAAATCTTAGCATCCTGTACTTCGGCAGAATACTTAAGCTGCATGAGTAACCCAATTAGATTCCCTCTGACAGTTTGTCTTTTTCTTAGTTTTTCTCTATATTTTTTTAATTATCTTCATTTTTTTTTTAAGTTAAGAAAGCTAAAAAACTCTGTCCTGTAGAGTTAATCATCTATTGAGAAAGTTTATGATTCTACCCCCTGGGTTAATGGATCTTCCGTCAGCTGAACCAGGTGATATTTCCTTTATCAACTGATTATACTTTGCTCTATCCTCGCAGGAGGTTCTATTCAAGATTCTTGTGAATTAAAGTCTAGAGCTTCCCTGGAAATCATTCATCTTTTCTAGTATTTCCGGATAGTACCCGGGCCGACAGCCACCATTTATGAAACATTCGAATTTTATTTGAATGTTAATAGAAAATGGATCATGTAGGCAAGTCCAAATACGCACTCAAAAATAATTTTGTAGAACCTAAAAGCTCTACGGAAACGTGCTGGCATCTATGAATGTTTACGATGTCTTTGGGGAACTTTGGTCAGGCTACCGGTTCATGTGCAGAATATTGATTCACTCCCTATATATATTGCCTTTATGTAGCCATATCATCACTGACGTCTTACAGCATTACACGGAGTAAGCAGCAATCACTGCTTACTTCTGAAGGCTTACTATATACCACATATTGGGGGTCTATGGTTGTTCCTATGGATGGGAGTTCAGTTGTAGCCCTGTTCAAGAGAGTACTTAATGTTAGTTGTTTGTGGAAGACGTGGAAGCAAGGACTCTAATAATGTTACTGCATGAGCACATGTTTGGGTGTGTGACTATTGAAATTAATATAATAAGATAGTTGTTAAATTGTTAGACTCCTATGTAACCTACAAGGGGAAGTTTCCCTACTGAAAAACTTTGGGAAATTTTATTTCTGAAGTAATAGTTACAAAAACAACAGGATTTTCAAGCAGATCGGGATCAAGCCTATGCCATAGAATACTACCAGAGACAGAAAGTACAAATATTACAAAGAGAAAATTTCATAGAAGTAATGAGGTGTAGAGGAGAGTAGAACGTCCGTGGAAATGAACCCAAATACTCATTCTAGAGTTAGATAGATTAAATCAGTTTCAAGTTCGTGGCCAGAAAGGCAATTTCTAACCAACGACGTTGAAGTTTACGTGTCTTAAACCTTTAAGGAGTCAAATAGCGCTATATAAAGAATATCAGTTAGAAAAAAGTTTCAAATCCATTATATTATTTTTCTTGCCTCTGCATAGAGGGGTTGCTCGAACAGAGAAGTTTATTACTTTCATTAAGGGTTATATGTTACATAGACTTCGTTAGCTTGCTGAACACATTGACAGAACGAACAAATATCTCTCGCTAGTTTCTACTTCTTCTTCTTCTTCTTCTTTGTTTCCTATTTCTCATTCCCAAATAAACAAGTCAAGTTCAGTTTCTTCCTTAACCAGAATTTCTCTCCTAAAGAAGCAAAAGCTTTTAGTATTACTGCGAAATTTCACTGAAATAGCTTTATATTTCCTACCAGTCCATTCAGCACCAGAAATGACGAGAGCAATAACAGAATTATTCCAATTCCATTAATACCCTGGAATTCAACCAGATATGTCATAACGTTAGAATCACAGTAGATATATTTGGAGCTGCCCAAGGCTAGCGGTTATCCAACGCACACTTAAATTTTGACCGTTTAAACTTTGAGTAAAACTGAAATGAATAAAAAGAAAGATGAGAAAATGAGATCATTCTTAAATGAGTATTTGTTGTTATGGGCGCTCCCAACTTTATTCCTTGGGGCAACACAAAAGCTGGAAGCTGTTGTGCAAGGTGATAGAAAAAGGTTCTTCAAACTTCCCTCTGAGTTAAAGTCCGAGAACGTTATTCCTGAAGCCAAGGCTGCCTGGGCAGAGAAACGGAGTTTATACCATGTTGTTAAGAAACTTTCAAAGCGGGAACTTAGCACTGGATTGATTGCTTCCTTTGGAGGTGGTCTTTTTTCAGTTGTAATTCGTCCACTTCTACTTCGAGAACTTGTTGATTTGCTTCAGTCCGACGAGTATGATCGAAAAGAAGCTCTAATATTACTTTTTATTCTTGTTGGGGCGCTTTTTATGGAAGGATGGGCCATTGTTGTAATAAAACATTCGATTTCTGATATATTGGCTCATAAAATGTTTACAGGATTTTCTGCACTGGTTCATCAGAAAAGTCAAAGATTATCCATTGCGGGAAACTCCGGCGATGTCATATCTCTTGTTGGAAATGATGTATATAGAGTTATGGAAAATTTACGCTTCTTCTGCTTATTTTTCTTTGCTCTCACTGGTCTCCTTTCTGGAATTGCTGTTCTAGTTTTCACACTAGGAAAAGCAAGTCTTGTTGGAATTGTTATGATGCTTCTTATGATGGCTGGAAATTTGCTTATCTCTAAACTTGCAGCAGAAGCTGAAGAGAAAGATCTCGAGGCCGCAAGTACTAGATTGAGTTTACTTCGGCAAATGATATCGGGAATCAAAGCAGTGAAACTTTGTGCCTGGGAGAAACCTTTCATAAAGAAAATTGCCGAAAGCAGATTAGAAGAGATGAAGTGTCTTGCAAGATATAGAATCCTCGCTCAATCTGGTGTACAGCTTGGCCGTGCAAGCCCTGTCATTTGTGCTGCAGTTAGTTTCATCTTTTTTGCACTCTCTGGTCAAGAAGTTATTCCTGCCGATCTTTTTGCCGCGCTGAATGTTTTTTTAGCACTAAGATTGACATTAATCATCCTCCCTGAAAGCATTACATACATTGCTGCTATGAATGTGTCTTTCAAGAGAATTGAGAAATTTTTGAATCAACCTGAGCTACCTTCTCCAAAGTTAATGGAACCAGAAACTCTTGGTCAAAAGAAATCTACCCCAGAAGCAATTGAGAATGAAGATTCTTTGAGACTCATTGCTTCCTGTTCATGGCCAAATAATGATAGGTTTCATTTGTCTGTCGACTTAAATATTGCTAAAGGTAGGAGCTTAGCAATCATAGGAGGTGTTGGATCTGGAACAACCTCCTTATTGCTTACGCTGCTTGATCAACTTAGTTACATTCCAGGGAACTCTGTAAATAAATCAGTTCCTTACAGCAGTATATCCTACATTTCGCAGAAACCTTTCGTTCTTAATGGGTCGATACGAGAAAACGTCACCATGACAGAAAACCCTGTTGAATCTGAGTTTCAAGAATCAATTAAGAAATCTACTCTTGTTAAGGACTTAAACCACCTCACTTACGGAATCAATACTATGGTTGGAGAACGCGGAATTAACATTTCAGGAGGACAGCAACAACGAATTGCAATAGCTCGATCGGTTTACTTTTGTAAACAAAGAAAAAATGTTCTGTTACTGGCAGATGATCCATTAGCTGCTGTTGATGGAGATGTTGCAGATGAACTGTTTGAAAATGTTTTCATGGAGCACATGAAAAGTCACGGAAATGGTCTCATTATGGTTCTCAACCAGGTCAAGTATTTGGAACGCTTTGACTATATTGCTGAAATGAACAAAGGAAAGCTAGAAAACATTTTACCATCTTCAGACCCGTACTACAAAGATATTTCGCGAAAAAGGGAACAAGTTTCCACTCTAAATGAAGATGAAACGGAACCCGATCATTCAGATAAGAAGCCACAAGAAGAATTAGACAACAAGGATCCTAATGATGATGACTTAGTTGATGAGGATTACAATCAACAAGGATCACTTAAATTCAATGTTGTCCAAAAATTCATATCAGGAATGGGGTTTCCGTTGTTTGTGGCTTCTCTAACAGCGGGTATAATCACCTACTCAGCGCAAGGATTCAGTGATATGTGGTTTACTGCCTGGTTAGGCATTGAGGATCCTGATTCTGGTGAAAATCGCAGATTTGTCATTGTCTATGCAAGTTCTATTATCGGGTTTGTTGTCTTTTTGATTGCTACATCTGTTCTTTTCTCTCTTGCAGGCGTTCGAAGCTCTACAAGCTTGCACAATTCTAGTGTGAACAACCTCTTGCACTGTCCTATTTCCTTCTTTGAGAAAACATCTAGTGGAAGGATTATATCCCGGTTTACTACTGACATGTCAAATGTCGATCTCAATCTATCTAGATTTCTAGATAATTTTTATCAACTTTTTTGTGTTCTTCTTTCACAAGTGGTAATTGTTTCCATTTTAGTACCTCCAGTAATAATTGTCCTGGGTATTGCTGCTATTTGCTATTGTTTTCAAGTTGTTGCTGTGGATAGAACGAATCGAGTGGTAAAGAGACAGCAAAATCTAGCTATGTCACCCCTGCAACTAACTTTGTCAGAAAACCTGGAGTCAAGTGTACCATCGCGCACTATGGGCTTCAACTGTTTTTTTAACAGGTTGTTTCAAGAACGCGTGGATGATTGGACAAGGTTTGGAATACTAAGTTTGGGTATTATTAATACATCTATGCTTCTGAGTTATATATTGTCGATGTTTATATCTGCATCAACTGGGTTATATATTATCCTGGGAAAGACTCTTTCCCCAGAAAGAGCTGGATTAGCACTAACCTACTCCTTCTTGATACCATATTTTATGTTGAATGTCGGTTATATTTTCACTCTTGTAATGTCTGGTTTTAATAGCTTAGAGAGAGTTATAGACTATGCAGGAGATACACTTCCCTCTGAACCTGAATGGGAAAAGGATGGAGATGAGAAGCAGTGGTTAACCCAAGGAAAGATTGAATTTCAAGATGTTTTTCTGCAATATAGGGAAGGACTGAAACCGGCTCTTAGAAATCTTTCCTTTACTATCCAACCATCTGAAAAGGTTGGAATAATTGGACGCTCAGGTGCAGGCAAAAGTTCGATTGTTCTTCTTCTACTGCGCTTGGTTGATCCAAGCTCTGGAAAAATACTCTTAGACGGACGAGATACAACAAAAATCGGCCTTCAGACTCTTAGAAGATCTGTCTGTATTATCCCACAGAGCCCTTTATTATTGAAGGGTACTGTAAGAGAAAATATAACCCCCTTTGGAGAAGCTTGTGTGGATGATTTAATTCTTGCACTCAGAAAATCTGGGTTGCTCAACTCCTTAACAGATGTAAGACTGTCAAAAAAAAGTCCAACCAGTAAGAACTCAAAGAAAGTTTTGCCTTTCGGTAAAGTGGATGAGAGCAATGACGTTGAAAAACTATTGAATACAGATGCTGAAAGTTTAAGCGCTGGTCAAAAGCAGTTGCTAAGTCTTGCGAGATGTTTGTTACGTACTGACAATAAAATTTTGATATGTGACGAGCCTACAAGTAATGTTGATGTAAATACCGATAAACTTGTACAGCAAGCGGTAAAACAGGAGTTTGCGAAATCCACAATTTTAACAATTGCACACAGATTAGACACGCTTGTTGATACAGATAAAATTTTGGAGATGGAACAAGGTCAGCTTGTAAGATTTGCGCCTACGAGAGAGATTTTGTCTACTGTTAAGCAAGAGTTCTTCTCTGAGTAGGATCTGTGACTTGCAAGTGACCTGGTTCCAGTTTTTCTAATCTTATGTAAATAAATATAAAATGAACTTAAAAGCAACCTACTTAGAGCGAAATATGTGGGTATGAATACTTTCATGGGTTTAAGTTAGAATATATTAACCGCATCGCATCCGATATAACTATTAATTTCTTTTGCGTGGTTATTCTTGTAATTAAAGTTGATTCAGTTAGCACAATATTGTGCTTAACCAAATTAATCATGCTAGGATGTAGTTTTAAAATAGAGAACCAGTGTTAAAGATTATACACCCTAGGAGAGCTCACATATGCCTTATTATTCAGCTTGAGCTTCATTATATAAGAAGTCGAGTTAACTAAGAAAAATGGAACAGGATAAGAAAAGTTTTTCTTACAGAAAACAGAACAACAGTTGTTCAATATATATCTGGTCTACCATAAAACCAAAATTTAGATTAGTTTATTACACAAACTTTTCCAAGTATTTCTGGACATATTTTATTCTTTTTACGTATACGCTTGGAATCATTCAACAAAACTAGATTCATATTATCTATACAGGAAATAAAGAAATTAATCAACTTTGCAAGAATGATTACTTTGTTTCCGAGTTTTGCGCAACTTCTACTTTTTTCTCTGTATACCTTCCTTAAATGTAAAATGTAGATTTAGAGAATCTTCTTTTTTGTTCAACCTATTTTGCTGCAATGATCAAGAAGAACATCAAATTCATCGACACTAAATCGAAGAGATTTACTTTGAATATAGTTGACAACTTTTCTCTTAGTATCTTGTTTTATTTTTTCACACTTATCAAAATATTTCCAAATTTCTTCATTTAGAAAAACTAACAACGTAAAAACAACTAAATATTCATCCTCTTGAAGATCTAAAAGTTCTTTCACAAATAATCTTCCCGAAAACATTTTTTCAACTTCTACAACAATAAACTGTCGATTTAATCTTAACTTTATTTCACTCATCTTCAAAACAGACCAAAACAACTTTGATTGAAATAAAATATTCTTTCGCAGATTTTGCTCTATATTTGAACTGTTTTCATACATAGTTTCCAACAAATAAGAATCTTCGTTTTCTTTTCCTTCATCATTTTGTTCAAATTTTTCAGATGATAATATATCAGTCAAAAGTTGCCAGCAACTCATGAAAACAGAGAAATTAGATTTAAAAGAATTTACTGAATTTTTTATCTCTCTTTTATTCTTTTCTGAAAAAAAGTTCAGATCCGACTCATTTTCCTCCCCGGGAAAATTGATATCTGAATCTATCGAGGAAACTTCACTTTCATCATTTTCATTATTCTCAGAGGATACTTTGATATCCCTTAATTTATCTGATATATTTTTTTCTGTGATCTTAAAGTTATTTACAATTAATCTTTTCGGTTTTTCAGCTTCTAGAACAGTTCTTGAGCGAAGGTCTTCCAGAAACATCAAATTTCTCTCCACAAACTCTATATTCTTGGGTTCTACCTTTAAGAGCGATTTATTTGGTATTTTTTTACCTGATGGATCTGGTTTTACCTTTTCACTGTTATCATAAACGTGGTAATCACGAGCAAAGCTTACTTTCTTCATTTTTTCTTTTAGTTTTTCTTCAGTCTCGATATCTCGAATCAAGGAATTCAATATCGAGAAACTTCGAGATAGCTACTTTTCCTTTAAAGCGAAACAAAAGAAATACAAAAGAAACGAAAATAACAAAAAAAAGCATATAACTATACAAGAGTTCTGGGCAAGGCGCATTTATATTAGCAAAAGAAAGAAGTAATAAAAGATTAGGTTTAAACTTGAGTTGCTGCTACCCTTTGCCCATTAGGACCCAAAGTAACCATTCTCTGATCAACAGGACAAAGAAAAAATAATAAACCAAGTGGTCCAATAAAGAAAATACAAAGAATCACTAAACAGCAGGTACCACCACCAATATACTTTTCGTTAATCACCATTGTTCCATTTTGGGGATTTACCATCACAGGAGTAGCATGAACAGGAATTTTGACAGCTTGAACTGCTACTGGTTGAGGAGGTGGTGTTCCATCTTCTTCATCTACTTTAGCAGGTTGATCTGACACAGGTTCTGCAACAACAGGTACTGGAGGAGATCCTGGACTTGATGGAGCAGGTTGCGGGGCTGCTTCTTCGTTCGGTCTGTACTCCTCCAAAAGCTTGAGTGCTTCATTCGATTCAGGAGAATTTTTTGTCGCTTCTGCGTTTTGTTCAGACATTTTAGTTTTGTGTTTATTTGTTTGTCTTTGATTTAATGTTTTACTTCTAATCTGCGATGACCTTTCGCGACATAAAAACCGGGATTTAAATCGACTCCATATCTGGTACATATGACTGGAACAAGCGGAGAAAAACAAAAGGTAGGGAATAACATAAGAATGAAAAACAATATGTAACAAATAAATGATTGAAACCTTCTTCCTGTCGCGAATAGATGATCTATTTGGGTGTAATTTATCTTGTATTCTGTTCTAAATCTTCTTAATTGTGCTGTATATGATTTAAGAAATATTATATTCAACTTCTATTTGAGAGAATAGTCAATAAGATAAATTGATACTAGTATAGTTGAAAGAGTGGTGCTGTTGTTTACCTTAACATAACTTGCAGACAACCCCAGATAAAGCTACTTCAAGTAATAAAAACAATGTATATTCAATTTACATCAGTGTTCCCCAAACCAAGAACCAGACTAAGTCTAAAAGAAAAGTAACAAAGAAGGAGAACAGCGTAGTATTTCACGGTGGTTATTATTTTACTTTAAACTTGACCGGAAAATAAAGTTTCTTCATCGAATTAGCTATGTACGTATCAGTTAACTATACTGAGGTACATGACTGCGATGATGCTTTTAATATGAGTCTTACGAAAACCAAACACTTGGGATAATCAACATTTCCCTGGGGCAGACTAAGTATTAATATTGCAAGGAAGAGAATGAAGATTAATAAACTCGAAAAACAACTACGTTAGGTTACCTGATAGTTCAATCTGGTTATTAAATTTCTAGACAGCTCACCTGGATTCCGTAGGACAGCTTCTCCTAAACATCTTACTCTGTTTTAGATTAGAGCTGTTTGAATTAATTTGTTCCATAAGAAATTATTTAATGAGTGCAAACAAAAATGTTAGAAAAGAGAAAAATCGATTGCACTATGGATATAACTTTCTCAACAGTAACAAAAAATCACTATATTTCTCTTTTTAAGCTAAATTCTTAGTTTTTGGGCCTGGCTTAAACCTATCGTTTTCTAACTATGCCATATGATCATATTTGTACCTCCACTAGAACAGAAAATATGTGAAGTAGGGTTGCAGAAAGTGAAATCCCTAACTAGAACCTCTGTATTCCTTTGAACACTTAGAAACCACGGACTTCGTGTTCACTAAATTCAGGTTAAGAATAGAAAGAGTTAATACATAGGAGATACTTATCATCGAGGAATCAAGAATAATGGTTAGGGCATTAATCTAAACAATGAACCAGGATATAATTCTTGAGGGTGCAGTTCTTTCCCTAAGTGCCTCTTTCTAGGTATATGCAGTTATTGACTGTCTTGCTGACACCTTAGAGTATGATTGGAGTTTGTTGAGCCTAAAAATACAGAAAAATAAAGTACAAGAAAAAAACGATGGATTGACAAATCCTAGAGCTTTTTTCCAGTACTACAATTGGTTATATAGTATAAGAGGCCAACCTACAGGAATCTAATCAAAGTTTCAAGTCTAAAATCTTAAACTGTGACTTAATTGTATACCCAGTTATTGTTGATTTTTTGCATTGTTTTATTCTTCCTGGTTTTGTTAGTATTTAAAAACCTCTACCTAGTTACTTAGCAAGACCTAGATGAGACTAATCAACCTTTTTATTCCAGAACTTCTTACAACGCAAATAAATCTTAACATAAGATTAAAATAGGTCCACCATTGGGGAAAACTTGTGGTTAGAGTTTTCGAGAACATCTATAGTAATTTTATTCCTTTGGCATTTGTGCACTCGGAAAACCCTCGAGCGTTCAGACTTGCAAGGATAAGTTGCAACGACGAGTTCTAAAGCAACTGAGCTTTATCGTATCTAATGAACCCAAAAGATACAAACAGATCACTCTTATCGCTAAGGGATCTCTTAACTCAAACACTGTAAGGGCTCTATTCAAGCCACAAACTTCGATACTGTGTCAAGTATCAATCAAGTAAACACACAAGGCGTTGTTAACACTCAGGGGTTTACTTTCTTATCAAATGCAAGTAAGATTGATAAACTTTCAAGTTTTTATATTTCTATTGTTGTTATTAATTAACTTACGTCAGATCGCCCCAAAATATATATGCGATATCTATTCTATTTATTAATATCTTATAGGTCTCTACTTAACTAGCACAAGTAACCAAACTGTTGACAATAACTTAACTACTATATAATATTCACTGAGTTACTTAAGTTGTCCAAGTAATCCAAAACGTTAACAATTAAATATACACATCCCCCTTCTCACCTTAAAAGAGGTATACCTCTTTTCCATTAGTCGACATCCCACAGCCAAAGGCGACCCCACCCGATCGAGGATCGACTTCGAATCCTAGTTGAACCCAGTCTTTTCGCAAGTTGCAGCACCTTGCGAAAAGCTCAACCTTAAGAGTGTTCCTTCCAAATATTGACTCAAAATACTCATAAGCCTTCAAAGGTTTTACACCATTGTCTAAACGATCAGCCCATAATAACCTCGTTTCTCTTAATTTATGAGTCTTATCGAGAACTTTTCCTTTTTTATTTCTAGATACGAACACAAGTAGCATTTCTGCTGAATGTTGGAAGTAATAACCCAAGGATGTACGCAAGACCCCTGACTTGGTACATTTAATCCAGTCGACTACATTGACTAAGTCGTACTGGCGTTCATAAAAATGTTGTAAGGTTCTGCCTAGATTCCTCTCGATAACCCAGATAGCAATGAACGCCGGCTTCATGCTTTCAAAAGGTATATCGAGGACCTCAGAATCTTTGCATTTAGGATATCGAGTTCGAATTCCTCTCACAGGGTTAAAGGTGCCAGTAGCCCATGGCGGATCGACGAGGAGAAGATCAACCTCATCACCTGGCCATAGCGCAACTGTATTCCCTTCATAAACGTCAGCAAAATACCAAGTTCTCTCTCTTGGAAACATGCAGACCTTTACCGAAAAAGGCCACAACTCGCTCGACAAGTCAAATATATTGCCATACAGTTTAGTTAAAGTGAAGTTACCTATGTTGTCTACTTGCATAAATATTCTCAAGTCGGAGCTCGTCTCTATATTCTCACTACTTATTTGAACATTTTCTACAGTTTCTACCAAAGTTACAGTTCTACGGCCATCCAAAATATATCCTTCAGGGTTACCCACAAACGATATCCCCTCGAACACATATTTCGAGATCTCTAGCCATAAACCTTTTACTTCAGTCAACTCCTGCAAGCAATCTCTCACCTTAGAAACATCCTGCCTCGCTTTTGATTGCATCCTCTCTACTTGTCTGCAGAATGCTTTTTCTGCACCATCCGGTACCTCAAAGCTCATTAATGACTTCGCCGTCTCAAAAGAATCATACTTCCACGAACACAGAATATTCTCCACCGGAAAATTATATTCTTGCTCTCGATCTTCCGAGGCTATATCAATTTTTCTACCATTAAATTCGGACAAGCTCACGACCCCCATAGTTCTTTGAATATATGAGTACATCATTGCTTTCGATTTATGTGGCATGAACTTCGTAAACGACTCGAAGTCACCCATACCAAAGCATTTTACGAGGCACCCCATAACAAATTTGTCCAACTCAGACCAATTTTTCACGTAGAAAGGAACAGCCTCTCGTTCCTCCCACCAATTACCCTCAAATAGAACATGTGATCTTAGATTAGGTCTCATTTTACCAACCCATCTAACGTTGATTTCGCCTAGGATATGTATCTCGATCCAGGCCATAGCCCTTTTCGAGTTTCTCTTATCCCTTACAGACTTCCTCTGATTCCCCAAGTATTTAATAACAAGTGATTTGACATCTCTATACATAGATCTGAGAGGTTCCCAAGTATCATCTCGAGATTCGAATCCTCTCCAGTGAACATGTAACCACCATTCTCCATTAGAGTACCGCAACCCATGGAACCTTTCCACTTCAAGCTCACCCCAATTACCGATGAAGATCTTTCTCAATGCATCATCCGGAACGTACCCTGAGGGCTCGTAAAAATACAACCTTGAAGCATGAACCGTTAAGGTCATACCGTTCAAGAGTCGCACCCGGTACACATTATTACTAAGTACCTCCTGTATTAGTACAGGGCCAGACCACTCAAGCTTAATCTTGTTGGTCTCCCTCGGTGTCTTAGCAGTGCTAATGAGACATCACTCGCCTACCTGGTATTGGAGCAAAGCCTTATCAAAGCGCATTCTCCTCTTATTCCAGTAGGCATTTCTTTTGGACTTCATCAGGGACACATAGTCAGCAACCCGACCATGATACTCATCGAGTTGATCTCGAAATTTCTTCGACAACTTAAACAAGGTGTCCCCTTCAGTATCTATTACCTTCACTTCCCCACCTACCTTTCTCGAGATCAACCTCGGAAAAGCAGCAGCCTCAATATAATCCTTCTCAGGATTTATGAACAGGAAAAGTTGGTTCGCGCAAGGCGCCTTACTTTCTCCTGGAAGTTTCCTAGACATGATGGGTAACTCGTTCATTGCCGCCTGTATAGTACCCAGTACCAAGGGCCATTCATCCCATTGGTATCTTCTTTCTGATACCAGGGCTTTCAGGAAGTCAAGTACCTTTTTGTGTACCACTTCAATTTCACCATTCGTCCAACTTGCGTAACTTACCGCGAAGTTGTGGGGTGAAACCAAGGGCCTTGCTCAATTTTTCCAGCACTTGGTTAGCGAAGTGAGATCCTCGATCTGTCACCAAGGTGAAGTTCGATTCTAACTTCCAATTACTATTAAAGTCTTCTAAAGCAGCTACCACCGTCTCGGCATTAGCCTTCGGTGCATACTTTAAGTAGGTGAACCTTGAGAAGGCATCCGTTAGTACGAGTATGTATCCCTTCGGGTTAACATACAGGTAGTCGGACACTAACACTTCCCTCGGTGCCCTAGCCTCAGTGACTATGCTCAACGCGGTCTTCAATAACGAAGGTCCCTTTCGACAGTGAGCGCAATTCACCTTGAGATCTTGAAAGATGCTCCGTAAAGTTGCCCCTTCACCATATGTCTTAGGGATGATCCATGCATATTTTGAAGCTTCCGCTACACAGGCACTCACCGGTCCATCGTGACCCGCAAGGTGAATATGAACCATTTGTCTCTCAAAAAGAGTTTCAGGTATCACAACCTTGTCGCCGACTCTTGCCAGCTTGATGCCATCGCCAAGTCCTTCAGCTTTATGACCATCAAGCAGTTCGGCCTCAGAGATACGCTTCCACGAACCTTCATAATATGGGTTGAACGCTGAGACTCGATCCTTATCGAAGGCTCTCATCTGTTCATACGTTCTTTTCTCCCTTTGCTTATTCGGGTTCAGTCTGACAGCGTTCACCGTGACCCTGAGTATTTCGTCATCTTCGGTTGCAGTACCAAGATCTTCGATCGTTGGACCCGAAGACTCCTCGTACTCGGCTTGTTCTGTTACCCAATCAAGGATATCATCGAAGGTCACTGCTGACTCATCGACATCCTTGAGAAGAAACTCCTCTTGAACCTTTTCTCTAGGCTTCCTTGCGAATGTCAGGCCTCCATCTTGGCGAGTTCCGTACTTGACATCATCGTCGAGATACCAAGTATCGAAGTTATCTTGGTCAAGCATCGACTTAACCTCGATATCCTCAGGCACTCCAGGGACCATCTCCCTTAGCTGTTCAAGCTCTTGGTTGGTAGGCGATACGAACATCTTTCTGTAGAAGTTCCGCTCCCCTGTGTCCAAAGACTCCGGAGGAGGATCCCTAACCAAAGCCCTAGCAGCTTTAATTTCTTGGTCCTTCTTTTCGACCCGGGCTGCCCACCTTGACAACATGTCGGCAAAGATGTTAGTCTCACCATCCTCATGGTAAAGTTCGACCTGAGCCTGCTGCAAAGTGAGCACCCACCTTTGTAGCCTATTAAGGTGTCCATGGTTAATCCTGGACCCACCCTTGATTATGGCTCTAAGGTTCATATGATCCGTGTACACCTGTATTGGCGTTGGATGATATGGCAATAAATACGAAAGGCGACTGAACGTCTTCACAATCGGGTAAAGTTCCTTATGAACAATGCCCCATCTTTGTTGATCTTCGGCAAACTTACCCGAGAAAAACATCATCGGAAACATTGTCTTCTTCAACAATGACTTACTCCTCTCAGATGACCCCGCTTGAAATACTATCGCGCTATGGTATTCCTTGCTGGCATCTGTCACCAGTACGAGATCCTGGTCACGATCATAAGTCTGCAGCTTCTGTTTCGCCGCTATCGACAAGATCCTCTTGAACTCCTCGAAGTCGTCAGACAACTCCTCCGACCACTCGATATGTTCATTCTTACGCTTCAGGTCAGACTTCTTCCCCTTCATTTGTGGGTACTTAGTCATAACCTTACCCCTAAGCTCCCCGAGCTTCGGTATGGCCAGTGACAGCCATTGTGCAAGATGAAGTATCGCCGCGAGTTGATATACAAACTCCGGCCTCGGAACTTCGAGTATTTTCTCATAATACTCCTTGTTAAAGTTCCATTTTCCCCCTTCTACCTCTCTTCCGCAATAACTAATCCTAGTCGAGAATATGGTAGATTTCTGAGGGCTAATCCTTACCTTAACCTTCCTAAGGTTTTCAAAGAAACTCTTTAATACTTTAATGAAATTATCAAAGTTGTCTGCGTAGATCAGACTGTCATCAATCCATTGGATGATGCCATGACCATGTCTACCCTCGACTTCTCTACCCACCACATGCTTCACCATCTGCTGGTGGAAGAACACGGGGGTCGAGTGGTATCCCATGGGTGCGAAGTTCAACTGGTAGGTCCCATGTTCGGACACTATATTGAAATACTTCTTCGCTTCTTCGGTAGTGCCGAGTTGGTCAAACCCAGACACCACATCGAACGAACCATAAAACTTGCTTTGAGCGAGATTTTCGAAACTCTTTTCCAAAAAGGGTAGCTGATTAACATCGCGACGCAAAATTTTATTCACATCGACTAAATCAACTACCATCCTAAGTTTGTTTCCTTTCTTAGGAACGGCAAAGACCACGGAACCAAATTCCGCAGCCGGCACTAGTTTCAAGAGCTTCCTTTTCTCCATACTCATAATTTTTTCCTTTATGAATCTGCTCTTTTCAGCAGATGTCGGCCTAGCTCTGGGGTACTTGAACTCGTAATTCTCCAACGGGAACACGGGCATAGGCTCCAGCTTACTTATGCGGGTCTGCGAATGGTCCGTTGCGAACACATCCCAGTACTCCAAGCATAAAGCTTTTAACTTCTTCCTCATCTCCATCGAGGCATCCGTTGCCTTAGAGATCATAGATGATATAGCCTCCCCTATCTCTATCTCCTCAGAGACTGGGTCAACTTCTTCATCCACGTCAGGTAATAAAATATCACCCAAGTCATCATCGGCGATGTCTTCTACATGCCTTTTCAGTCGGATGACCTCTCCAAAGTCGATACCGGAGGTATCACCAGTGTTTATTCTCTCAACTAAGTCAACACTAGTCGCGGTGTTGCGTACCCACAACATCCCGGGGACTTCCACCTTCGTCAGCCCCACTCTCTGGGCTTCCACTGCCTGCTTGACCTCAGCAAGGTAGTGTGCGAAGGAGTCCCCCACCACCACATGCTCGTGGTAGCACGATAGCCACTTGCTATCACCTGCTAAGGCGTCCCTTTGCAGGTTGTTGATAAGACTATGTTGTTCGTCAGTGATCAGCTGACTCACTCCAACCATCGTCTTTCTCTCTCTACGAAGAGGTTTTCCATCCTTCCGAACCTTGATCTTGGGAAATACGTAAACACTTCCGCCCTGCAGAAGCGAAAGCATCTGTATCACCCGGTCAAGTTCCTCAGGTAGACCACCCTTCACCAGCAGAACATTCTTATGTTTCTGCCTAACGACCTTACTCTGGTCAATATTTTTACCAAAAAAGGTAGTATCTTCGGATCCTTAAGGATGATCCTCTCCTGCCCCAACGTAAAACGCGGATGTACTCTAATAGCTCATATTGGCGAAAACTCATATATTGAAATACACTGTTAACTTTAATTACATCCACTATTAGCATAACTACGTTGGGCCAAACCAAGGACTCTAGTTTTCTACTTAACCAATTTACATTATTTATATATTTATAACATAGAAAACTAGATCCTGAATCTACGTGGCCCACCAGGTGGTTAGCCTGGCTGCCGATTTCCTACCCGAGCTCCATATTTTGCTCGGGTAACAAATGCATCATCCTAAGCGCTGGCTTCCCGATTAGGAAATAATCCCAATCCCCCGCCACCAATAAGACACGTTGCCCTTGCACTTTCCGCCTCAGTTTACCATTTTTAAAGACGTTGAGGTCTACACGTCCAACCTTCACCACTGGACTAATTGTCCCGTTGGCAGAGGTTACCTGCCCTTCAGCATCTTTCACATCTCTGCAAAGACTTCCGTGTTTGCCATAAGATGCTACTACGGCATCCGCCCCTGAGTCCATCATCGCGTCTTTGATTTCTTTGAACTCATGGTTGAACACCTGTATGCCTTCACAGGGTCTAGGACTCACTGACTTAGCAATGAAAGTCCTTACCATAGGCGGTCTTTTGGTGGTGATGTATTGCACCTCACTCGAGTCGTCACTAAGGACTTCCCGTTTCGCCTTGGTTTTTTGTTTCAAAAGACTTGCTCTCTTGCGAGGTGTATTAGCTGGATTAGGACAGTTTCGGGAATAATGGCCATATTCTTTGCAACGATAACACTGAATAGTTGCCATATAGTTGGTATTCCCCTGGCCCTGCATCAGCTGCCTCTGCATGACAAGTGCTTTTCTTTTCCTGTGCCTTTGCGATTTAGTTTCCATGGGTTCGCTTCCCCCAGCCAACGCGTTCGCACTTGTTGGCAAGTAATCAGGCCCATATTGTGCCTTCTCGCCCCTATCAATCGCCGCTTGTCGCTGAGCTTCAAGGGCTTTCTGGAGAGCATGTAGCGTAGACAGAGGGTTCACATTAGCTGAAATCTTATTAGCTATGATCTCCCTCGTCATCTGCATCTCCTTAGGGCATTTCTTTACGATCATCTCAAAGAGATTAGCCTTTTCATGGTTATCAATACGCAGAACGTATTGCTCCTTGATGACCTTCCTAATACTCTGGAAAAACTTCGTAAAGTTTTGCAGCGAAGTACCACTGTTTGGCCACTTCAACTTCTCCAGAGCACTCATTGGTATATCCGTAGTTTCAGCAAGCAGTCTGTCTCTACGTTCCCTTAATACCATTAGGATCTGAGTAAATTCCCCAGTTGGACACAAGTCGTCCAAAAGGTTCCTATCAACGTATAATTCAGGCTTGAACATAGGATCCATCTTTTCAGCCGCTTCTGAAACATGAAGGAACTGGTTGATGGTCTCTATAGACATTGTCTCAGCCGTCAACAGTTGAGGTTTAGGATATCTTGGCCTATTGTTAGACGTGTTGCCGAGGGGACTCGAGGACAGTTTCATAACTAACGCCCTTAGCGTCTTATTCTCAGCGAACAACACATCCGATGTCCTGGCCAGATCCTTAAACTTTTCACTCAACTTATACATTGAGTTACTCATTATAGCCATGAACTCCGCACTATCCTGTGAATTAACATAGTTCATTTTAATAATAGGATAAGCTCTGTCCATGGCGTCACTCATAACCGGCCAGTTGTCGAAAATGGACATATCCATTCCATCAAGTATTCCTCGATGTTGTGGGTCATTCGTAGACAAACAGACCTTGGGTACCGGGTCCAACGTATATGGTTCCCTTCCCCCTGTTTTCTGTTTCAAGAGAGCATGTCTAGCCAGCCTTTCATTCCGAGAAGCTCTAGCATTTATGGCGACTTCGGCGGCGTATTCTATTGCTTGTTGCTCAGGGCTAAGCGACAACCAATTTTCCGTCATATTTTCAAAGTGCCTTCTCTCACGAATACTTAGGGGCTGTCTCTCCATGCTCCTATGGTTCGTACTGATGTTTGCACGGTCAATAGCGTTGACAACGGCATCATACCATCTATCCGAACCATTGTCTCTGGCCAGGGTGGTTAGGTTCATCGAGGCTCGCGCACTTCGACATGATGCACCTCTACCAGTTCGTACTCCTTCATTTGCCTTCGGAATACGATTCCCATCCCTGTCAGGACCAACAGAACCTTCAACCTCGGATTCCTCGAAATCTACGACCTCTAAGGATCTAACAGATTCAGTCTCCATTGGTTGGTATGCTTCAGCATCCCTCTCTCCATACCCAACGTTTGTATCTACCTGAGTTTCCACCACATGGGCTTGCGTGTCCGGAGGATTCAATAGTTGAGCAGAAGGTGCATTCATAGAATACGGAGGGGTAGAAGTTACAGATACCGGCACTTGGGGGGATCCCAGAGGTGCTCCAGCATCACGTCCCCTCGCTGCAGTAGCCCCAGAGACGTTACTCTGAGTTGAAGCTTCAACCCGCTCAACAGGTCTAGAACTTCTGCCACCAGTTGCAGGAACAGTGCTTGCCGCGGGGCGGGCAGGAATGGCCGCTGACGGAGCATCACTGCTCGTCACCCCAGACACACCATGACGAGTCACAGTGGTATTGCCCCCAGCTCTAGCTTGTGAGCCAGCAGGCAGCGGAATAGCCTGTACTTCTTGTACCGCTGATCCAGTATTCTCAGCCGCTGGAACGGTTTCTATATTTGTTTCAGCTGATTCCGCAGCTCTTGCTCCCACAGGAGCGCTGTGCGTTGACACAGATGTCGCTTGAGTAGCTTGATGCGTACTCACTGGGACCGAGCCCGTTCCTTGAGATGTGGAACTGGGTTCAGCTCCGGCAGTTATCCGAGATTGCGTTTGCGCACCCGATACCGGATCAACGATCGTGACCTCACGGTCCGATACACCCGAGGCAACCGGTTCCTGAGAACCAGAAACGTTACCTCTAACGACCTCCCTTGCAGGAGTCTGCGCCGCGGCAGCTTCCCTCGCCGATCTGCGAGGTGGCTTTGCTGCGCCCTTATCGCTTTTCTTCCCCGCCATCTGAGGAATTGTTATAACAATTTGTGCACTCGGAAAACCCTCGAGCGTTCAGACTTGCAAGGATAAGTTGCAACGACGAGTTCTAAAGCAACTGAGCTTTATCGTATCTAATGAACCCAAAAGATACAAACAGATCACTCTTATCGCTAAGGGATCTCTTAACTCAAACACTGTAAGGGCTCTATTCAAGCCACAAACTTCGATACTGTGTCAAGTATCAATCAAGTAAACACACAAGGCGTTGTTAACACTCAGGGGTTTACTTTCTTATCAAATACAAGTAAGATTGATAAACTTTCAAGTTTTTATATTTCTATTGTTGTTATTAATTAACTTACGTCAGATCGCCCCAAAATATATATGCGATATCTATTCTATTTATTAATATCTTATAGGTATCTACTTAACTAGCACAAGTAACCAAACTGTTGACAATAACTTAACTACTATATAATATTCACTGAGTTACTTAAGTTGCCCAAGTAATCCGAAACGTTAACAATTAAATATACACAGGCAGAAAGAGAAAATACTTCCTATTAATCTATGACAGAGAAAACAAAAGTAGGTGAAGAGTGAACAAATGCATTGGAAATAAAGTGATCATTGCATAATTTTGATGGGATTCTACTTCCTCCTTTCTTTCTGGTTTGTTATTTTTTAAACAGGAAGAGCAAGTGCCAGTATAGACATGCCTCTGAGCATGGGGAATGGATATATCGCATGTAAGGGGAAAACAAACAGTATTGGAGAAGCCTTTTCTTTAGATAAAAACTGTACTTCTACTTAGTATTCAGTTATAAGAGAAGTTTTTCAAATAAATTCTTTCACAGTCCTGTCTCATTTCATTGTTTATTTCAACCTGTTCGTACAACTTGCCAAAGCTCCTTCGAGAAAAAGAAAGAAATAATTTGTTTTTCTTCTAATTATTTTCGCTTTTGGGGAGAATTGTCACTGAAGATCCTCAAAATGGTTGTGCAAGCTCAACAAAGAATCTAAGGAACATCAGCTGGGTCATGGAGTATAGATATATTACGAACGCATATATTGGTCTTCTACTTTCCGGAAATTTTCTCTGAACAAGAGCTGTTTACTGTTGCTCCTTTCTTGAAATTAGTTTAATAAAATTTTTCGTACTCAGGAATTAAGAAATTGTCCAATTAGAGGAAGGGCCCCAAGTTGGTTGCATTGAGAATGTAATGTAGTGTGTTAGAGAGGCTATGGCCTAACATGTTTGGAACTTAGACATGTTGCGTCATAATAGCAAAGACTGTAAGCTTCCTGGTAGCTCATAGAAAATTTCATTTCGTAGTACATGATTAGGCAACGGGTCTTAAGCATTGGAGATAATAACCCATATGGTTGTATAAGATGTTATTCATGCTCATAATAAATAAGAGAGTTACATGACTAACAGCGCTAGGACATTCATATATATAGTTAAATTTCCCCAGGTCTATCTTGGACATTAAGTTTGGTTCCATGATAGTAATATGAAAAGATAATCAAAAACTCATTATATACATCGTTGCTTGTATATTAAGTTCTCAACAGGTAGAAAAGCAGCTCACTTGGGATTTCAGCAAAATAATCATCAGTGTGCGTTGTAATCGTAAGGAAAAGGAATGCTTCCAAACTTCTCTTAATCAAATAAACTTACAAAGCTATCTTCAAATGCAACTTACGCAACTTTGAGGCAATACTACTAGGGGGGTTCGGTTTTTTTTACACATGTGTAAATTTACACACGGGATTTGATTGGTTAAATTTTTTTCACTATGGCCAAATAAGACATAGGGTCAAAATAATTATTAATGACATTTGTGATTTCATGATTTCGAATTTGGGCCATATAACCAAAAATCATACTTTACGAAATTTTGAAGGTAGCGGGGTCGAAAAGTGGGCCATTTGACCCAAAATCAGAAAAAACAAAAAAGGAAAAAAATGCTAAAAATTGAGACCCTACTTGAAAACGAAAAGGACCTGGAAAACGCTCCAAAAACAAGAGAGCTAGAGATATAAGTACATTTTTAAGATGTTAAAGAAAACTAGAAGTGTTTGCACCTTTCAACGGTTGCAAACGGTTGCTTCAAGTGGTTCAAAAGGACATCATTATATTTTTAGTTTAGAAATTAAAGTTTTAAACTTAAGCATTTTAAAAATTGAAGAAAATATTGTAGTACTATTTTAGTTATTGTTCTTTTGTTTCTATTTTCTCGTAAATATAAATTCAAGGATTAACTTATTTAGAAGTTTAAGACAAATAATTTTGAAAACTGAAATTCAGAAGATTTAGGTTTTTTTTAATTAAAATTTAAAACTTAAGTAGGTTGATACTTTAATCTAGGTGCAGTTTTTCCAAAACTTATTTTGCTTTTCCAAAACTTATTTTGCTTTTCCAAATCTTCTTTTTCTTTTGGAAATCTTATTTTGCTTTGATTGAGAATAATATTTTTCTTTTTGAAATCTTCTTTTTCTTTTTGAAATCTTCTTTTTCTTTTCGAAATCTTCTTTTTCTTGCTTGAGAATAATATTTTTCTTTTTGAAATCTTATTTTTCTTTTTGAAATCTTCTTTTTCTTTTCGAAATCTTCTTTTTCTTGCTTGAGAATAATATTTTTCTTTTCGAAATCTTCTTTTTCTTTGCTTGAGAATAATATTTTTCTTTTCAAATCTTCTTTTGCTTTTCGAAATCTTATTTCGCTTTGCTTGAGAATAATATTTTGCTTTTCAAAATCTTCTTTTTCTTTTCGAAATCTTATTTCGCTTTGTATTCATACCTAAAAAATAAAAGAGAAGAATGAAACTTATTCCCAATGAGTGAGAGGCACTGCACTATAGGTGCATGCCTCTCACACTCTTTATAAACCTCTCCTGGAGGTTGACATCTTCTGACCGTGTTTTCATTTCAATTTTTGCATTGTTGGTCAACGACTTAACTTAAACAGGGAGTTATTTGGGATAAGTATCCTAACCCTCACGCTCGCCCTGGTCTTACTACCTAGTTATAGTATATATTTTAGATAACGTTTATTCCGGTAACTTCCATTAAATCTTGCATCTCATCACACTTCATTCTGTACCGGTATTTTCCATTATGTTCCACTGTATCTTGTGTGTTTCCTTACTTGGTCTGCTACTGGTATCTTCCATTAAGCTTTGTCCCTTGTGCTGGTTTCTTGCTTGTTCTGTTATTGGTACGTTCTGTTAGCTTTCTTGTGCATCATCTTGCCTTGGTCTTATCTTACTGTTATCTTCCGTTATTCCAATGACAGGTTCCTATAAAGTATGTAGTAATGCCTTATTGGAGCTCAATTTGTAAATATGCCCAAAATTTTCATTATCCGGAATATATTGAAATCAAATAAAAAACAAATCGGAGAAAAAGAAGAAAGATTGAACCGATTTCTCACGACCTCCTGATTCACGATTTCTGGCATGTTAAAGATACTAATGATGTATTTATGATGGTTGATAGGTGACTTGACTGCATCCTGGAAAGTTTTGGTTGATTTCGTGCACGGGAATGTTCAAGAACAGATTTGGATTAAATTGGAGGAGGATAAGGGGGATTTGTGTATAGCTTATAGGGAGGTCAAGAAGGATAGTTTTTCGGAGGAAGATGTTTATCGTGTCTGCTTTGTGGTGCTTATCGTGGGTATGTTGTCTTTTGGTGGCTCTTGGTTATGATGAAGTTCTTTGGTTTGGACTTATTCTAGTGAAGTCAATGAGGATCTGAATATGAATATGGGGTTGTTTGCTTTCAGAGGGGGATTAGTGTTCGCTCCAGCTACTTCTGAACCTTTCTTGTTTCGTTTCCGCTTACTTTTCTTAGGGGTTCTGACTACTTTCGTTCACAGCAAGCATCGTTTGGATATATTCAAGGGGATTTATTGTGGCCAGCCTTTGCCTTTTGTATCTGGACATGGTTCTGGCGATGGCTATCGGGGATATTCTGTTTGGAGTTGGAGGGGTATTTGACAGGTTGCTCTCTTCTTGTTGTGATTGTTCAGGTGGCGGTTCAGTAGGAGGTGTTGGGTTCCAGTTAAGCCGATCTTGGACTTCCAGATATGATATTTCCCTGGGCCTCTTGGGTTGTAAGTTGTTGTTGATGTTTGAGAGTCTGAGGGAGGTAAGTTGCTCATCGTGGAGCGTTTTTTCTGTCCTGTTGTATTTATCTTTTAGATCTTGGACAATCTTGCACACATCTAGGTCGCCTTCTTGGATTCTCACCTCCTTTATATGAATGTTTTCAATGGCTGCTTTGATCTTCCTCGATAGCATATGAAGTTTTTTATTTATTCGTTCATCCTCGGGCCAGTTGACAAGACTATACAAACCAGGCGAGAGTACCAGAGCTCGTACAAGATTTCGTTTTGTTGCGTTCCAGATTTCACGAGATTGTATAAAGTCCCGATATTTGTTCAGTCTTATTTCGCAGAGTTCCAGTTTTTGTAAAATACTATTTACTGAGATACCAGCTGAGTTAAATTCCATTCCCAAGTACTTATATGACTTCACTGGCTCTATACACTCGCCATTTACTGTTACTGGGACTGCTGAAGGTTGCAACTTTTGTTCCAGAATTTCTTTAGTATGAAGAACAGCTAACGTACCTTTACGACTGCGGTTACGCGTGCCGTCGCAGAATCTACTTCTACAATGGGCATCATAACTTCTCTTGGCTTCAAAATATCTGTCACAGGTTTCGCAGTAGAATTTGGATAAAATGAGGTTGATGTCTTTGGTCAACGATTTGTGAATAGAATGTGGCCCAAATGGCCATTGAAAAAATTGAGCCAATAGATTTCCGTGTGTAAATTTACACATGTGTAAAAAAACCTTATCCTCTACTAGGGCAATTCAACATTTCGACGTTTAGAGTAGCGTAACTAAATTATCTAGGCTAGTGCATCATTATATTGTTCAGAAGAAGTTCAACTTCTGCCGTATGTTAGAATATATAAACAAGACTAAAGTCGAACTCATTGACGAATCTAAGCTTAATGAATTGATAACTTTTTGCTTCTAGAATTCTTTGAGCCAAGGGAGTTTTCAGGGGCAAATGATTTTACTGATAGTGTTCTATTCTGCACTATGATGATCCCAATAAGGAATAGATCATTTTCTTCATAGTGTGTACTATAATACTTTTCTTCATCTTAAGAATCTTTTTTAAAATTTCTTATCTAGCTGAGAGCTCCAGCTAAATTTGTACTTGATGTTCCACAAGGTACTCGCAAGAAAGATTTACACTTTTTGAGTTTCGATCAAATGAGAACTCTCAAAACTGTTTTCAAAACCAAGATTTCTTCAAAGCAATCGCGTTTAAAGCAAAGAAAACGAAGTGAGAATTATGTACAAGTATCCTTAGGAATAAAATCCTTCTTGAATAACTTTGTCATAGTAAACATAAATAATATTTTATCAAAAAATATTTCAACTTCAACCTTAAACTTGTGCTGCTGCGATCCTTTCTCCATTTGGACCTATAGTAACTACTCTCTGGTCAATTGGACAGCACAAGAAAAGCAAACCGAGTGGCCCAATTAGCACCACGCAAAGAATTACTAAACAACAGGTACCACCTCCAATGAACTTCTCATTAATGACCATTGTTCCGTTTTGTGGATTTACCATAACAGGGGTCGCATTTACAGGTACTTCCACAGCTTGAACAACTGTAGGTTCTGTAGCTAGATCGACTTTAGTTGGTTGACTTTCAACTGGTTCGGCTACAACTGCAGCTTGAGGAGATCCAGGACTGGTTGGAGAAGGTTGTTCACTTGGTCTATACTGTTCTAACATTTTCAAAGCTTCATTTGAATCCGGATTAGAGGTGTTTACATTTGCATTCGGATCAGCCATTTCGCTACAGGGGTGAACTGTTTACTTTTAGTTACTTTTAGTTAACTTTGTGTTTTCTTGGTTTGGTAATGTCATATTGTGTTACCCTACTGGGATTTGGATCGACTCTTTAGTCAAATATATTTATGGTACAAGCCCAAAAAGGCAAAAGAGTTTAGCTAAAATAATAAAACAACCAAAATAGGCACAAAAATATTCTGCTTATAGATGGAATGACCCCATGTAGTTTTAAAAGTCAAACCTGCGCATTTTCTTCCTATTTAAGGTTTACTGTTAATTTCAACTCTGGCAGGTGATCTTCGATACAAATCGATTTTGTTCTTCTAGTTCAACCAACGCAAGCAATGCAAGTCAAATAAAATCAGAACAAGTTTTTCTTTAAACTTTAAACTCAATATTCAACCCTAAACTGCGTTAACAGGCTTTCCTTGGGCATTGAGAACAACTTGTCTGTCATCAACCGGGCAACAGAGGAACAAGCATCCAAGTGGGCCGACAAATAAAAAGCAGACCACTACGAGGCACCAGGTCAATCCCCCTGCATACTTCTCAGTAAGCATCACAGTTCCTGCAGCTGGAGATACTGTAACTGGAACCGCTTCTACAGGAATTGCGACAGCTTCCTCCTTGCTTAACTTAGCTGCATCATCAGTCGGTGGGGAACTTGGGTTTGCGTCTGTCATTCTTTTTTTTCTATTTATTTATTTTTATTTGTCTCTTTTTAACAAATCTTTGTTTTTGCAGTTTGTTTTGTACTTGGTGGTTTTAGCTTGTGAGAACACAGTTTGTGTTAATTGGAACTGTACGTTTTTGACATTTCTTTGTGGTAATCTCGTTTCTTGATCGAGATTTGAAATATGTTCCGAGATCAAACTCTTGGTTTGTCTCGTTTATTTCAATATTCTTGTTTTTGTTATGAAGTCTCGATATATTGCTCTCTTATTAAAAGACTAAAGAAAACATCTTTTTTTTTCTGTTTTCTTGGCTAGAGTACTCTTTAAGATAAAGTTTAATACAGAAAATCTTTTTCTATGCAGGATATGAGTTTAATTGGCGTTCTGGAGAATGCATGTTAACTGGAATGTTAATTCGGAGATTGAATCTTTGGATAATACTTTTCATGTTTGTTAAATCGAACCCTCCAAAAATAACTCGGTGAGTATAACATTTGATTTTTTTACCAATTGGTAGAAATAGCTATACTCGAAACACGTACAGTCCTGTGAGTTTTCAATAATCTACTAAGCACTTCTGAGAGTCTTATGGAGGATGAGTTATACAAGGTAGGGCACGAAGCTTTGTATAATTTACATTGTACGCAAATAAAATAGAAAATGCTTCTTGAACCAGGAACAACATTGGATAGAAGCAAGTTCTTTTTTTTCGAAGTTTTATTTCTTTTTCAATATCATACAATTAAGCTGGGCTCAAACATGATTTAAGTTGTTTTGTTTTTCTTTAAAGACGCTGAGGTACTAAAGTATTGTTGAACCAAAACACTTGATGCATTAATTGAACAGATAATATTTCAATCAATTTCTCAACCTCAGTCTCCGCTTTATGATTTTTGCACAGGACATATAACTTCATTTATAGCTACATACAACAACGGATTGAGGATCACTTACATCGTGCCAAAACAATTCTAGGTTTTCACCATGAACTCCCTTATTTTTTTTGAATAAACAAGTTCATAGAGCAGATGTTATGAGCCTTCAATCTAATGGCAATATTGACTTGTCGGAACCTCTTGCTTTAGATGAGCGCTCTGATGATACTGTCGTTCATACCTTTCTACCATTAATACTTTGAACAAATCTAATTAAAACTATCTTTATTACTTTCCAGCTAAATATTCTAGAAATAATAACATTGCAAATGTATCAAAACAAGAGAAACTTTTTATAAAAGCCTTTATCAATTATACTTTTATTGCTTTCTATAATCATACGAGAGTCTTGGTTTCAAAACAAATCCAATATAATTCTTGGTTCTTTCTCGAAATATTACAATTCTTTAATTGTTCTATTTAAACATTCTATTACAGAGAAATTAGGGCATAATTAAGAAGACAATTAAAGACAATACTATTATATTTGATTGATACGTTTAGTATTAAAGACAAACAAAAAGAACAAATAAATTCATTGTAAACAAGGAGAATATCTTCCGGGTAATAGCATTTGTACACAAAGCACATATATTTATGGATTCCATAAACCAAAGAATAATAGTAAAGCTGGACAAGTTAAATCTACTACACACCCATTGTTATTGTTTTCTTCATGTATTGTTTGGTTCTCGATATATCTTAGACTACCAGAGAGTTAAGTCAACATTAGAAGTTGGAGTTGTGTAGTACGAGCACAAGGATACATACATTTGTCACCAGAGTTCAAAGGTTTTCTCTTTCAGTTTAGATCTCCCACATGATGAACTTGTTTTGACTACGACCAAAAAAAATTCTAAGCATAATTAAATTAAGTTATAGTTTGTTGCTGCATAGCAACCGTTTTGGTATGGAATTATAACAGGAGTGCAAAGTAATGAAGTTAGTTTCAACCAGGTAGCTGTGCATGGGGGCTGCCCTGACATAATCACATAGATTTGCACACGGAAAATGACATTAAAAACGTCCATGGCAAAGGAGACCAAGACCATAAGGGAAGAGAATGTAATTTCTGGACTTTATGATGGACCTGACTTTGTTTCGTAGGTTTACGTACTTGCAACTGTCACATGGATGGCTCCAGTTAACAGTCTAGGGAGCTGCATAGATTCTTAGACGCTTCTGATGCTACTACTACTAACTGGTCGACCCTATGAGTTCGCTTTGCCTACTGAAAAATGTTTAGATATCTTCATTGCGGAAGCACTACAGAATTGAGTGAAGGAAGGACAGGAAAAGATTGGACGAGTCTCTACGTCAATAGTCTTGACTGCACTCCTTTCCAAGCCTCTTCAGAACAGTTTTTGATTCGCTCGCGATTAGGCATGAATGCCAAAAATAATTTTTAATAATCAAACTGATTCAATTTTTATTGTCTTCATTAACAACAAATTCGGGTTTTGATTCTTATTAAGGGTGCCCTTTGAGGAAAAAATATCAAAACTCAAAAGATATCATCAAATTTTTTGAGTTTTGATATTTTTTTGGGTTTTTATATTCCTCAAATGATATTTGGGCTATATGGCCTAAGGTTCAGTTACCAAATCTTGTTTGAGTGTTCAGGTTTCAATGGTTTTGAGATTTAAAATTGACTTATTTGTGGAAAGAAAGAAACTGGATAAAACCAATAGATGTAAATTTAATTGGTTTACGGGGGGGGGTAATTATTTTCGCCGAATTCTATTGGCTCTTATGAAATAATTATCTCAAAAAATGCAAATATGTAAGCCTAAACTGGACCAAGTTTAAGTCTTCAGCGTTAGTTTGTACATTTTTTTTAACTTTAACAACCAGCTTGATGAAAAGTAAGCTTCAAAGCTATGAATTCAATCTCATGGTTTAGACAGAGTAGATGTACTTTAAATTTTCACCAGGAAATCCGATAAAGTTGTTACTTTTGGCAGAACCTCTGAATGTATATATATGAAAACAAGAATACTCAACTCAAAATATTCATACTACTTAAGTCTAAGACTCAAACTATTTACAGGAGGCGAGAAACCCTATGGATAAAGAACTCCTCCTAATTTTTAATTATGTCCTAAATACTAAAATGCTAAAGCTTTAAACCTGGCTCCAAGAAAAGCTTGTATTCCCTTGCATCCATCAACCTCTTAAAAGATTGTCCCTTGCACGCTTCCTTACCAGTTACTCTTCCTGGCGCACTTGAGGACAATGCGAAAGATGAAGAGTTGATCATGGGTTCGATTCCCATGAACTGGGAAAGCTGTCACGATCTTACTACAGAATGCTTGAAAGTGAAAAGGTTTAAAAATCTCAAAAACTTAAAGTATCAACATATCAAACAAAGCGGTTCACAGGACCAAAACCTCAAATTATACTCATAATATTATCAAAACCCACTCAAGGTTGCTGGCAAAAAACTCAAACTCGCTCAAAGTAAAATCAAAGACTTAAAACTCGTTTGATATACCAGGATAATATCAAATGGCACACTAATTCTTATGAAAGAATTATAGTTTTTTCTCTGATACTTGAGCACGCCTCAATAATTATTTATTTTAAACCAATATGATCGGGAGATTAACAGTATCAATCACTAAGAAAAATTTAAGATAATAAGAATAGCAGTAGCCTACTAATTAGATAAAATTCATACTCACGTATGAAATATCTTATTAAGAACCTGACCTGTTCTCCAAGGAAAAGTGCTGTTTCTTATCTGTATTATTCTTTACTAGTGAATTAGATTCTTAACATTTATCGTCTCTATTCCTGGTAAGATTGAGCACCTCAGCTGACCTCCTTGAAGCAAACTAGTTTTTTCGCTAGAAACCGTGCTTCTTCACAACGATTTTAATTTTTTGCACAGATTTATATCGGTGACCAAGAAGTTCTCTCAAAGTATTTAAGTTAATAAGTTTAAAGGTGGTTAACATTTGGTGAAGCAGCTTTCATTACTCCTAGGAACTATATCTCCATTAATGATGGGGAGCTTGAGTGTTTCAGATGGTAATTTACTCAAAAGAACCTGGTTCTATTTTTTAAACCCATTAGCTAAGGCTTATTAGCACCCTGCCCTTATAAAAAACGTGGGCAGCTATTTCTTTTTTTGTTACATCACCTGAGTCCATAGATTTGAACAAAATAAATCTTCCTGATTTAACATGGTGCCTCTTAATTCTTGGCATAAGACCTAGTAAGCACCATCTTCTCTATACTATCTTAATAAGCAAAACGTTATTTGAATTGTGAAACCATTTAAATCAACTTGAACTGAAGCTAACACGCCTAATGGGGTTAATAAATATATGAATCTTGGTAAATACTCACTATTGGTGGCTCATCAGAAAGATGACTCTAGAATTAATGCACATTTTCCTCAGCAACTAAAGTCGTATTGGCAATGAGATTAAGATAGTTTGTCTCATTGCTTATTACCTGATTATTAACTAGGTCTGAGTAAAGATATTTCTATTTAAATTAAAAAAGTAAATATAAAAGTCAGAGCAAAAGAAGAGAAGATTTCCCCTGAAATTATTTTTAACTTTATTGTTGTTTTCATACGAAAGAACAACTACTCAATTCATGAATATTTCAAACTAAATCTTGATGCGATGCCTTACTTGAAAACAACTGCTTCAACATATTCTTAATAAAGTTATTCTTTTTCTTTGGCTTTCCATTTTCTTTTCGTGTTTCTACAGTCCTTTCAACAATTTCAAACTGTGCAGGGATCTCACTTCGAATTAATGGAACCAAAACTTCAAGCAGTTTATTCAAGTAATCTTTGTCTTTTCCTTGAACTAATCCAAAGCTTATAGTTGTATCACTTGATACAAACACATCAATCACATATTTAGTTCCGAAAATTAAGCGCGCAAAACCTTTGTAAAGAAATGTTTGAGTAACATCTTCATGCTTTTTACATACAATTACTATCAAAACAAATATAAACAGGCGCAGATATTCCGCAAATATAAAATCGACATCTCGCTTGAAACTAGTTTTCAGTTTGGGATCTAATGGAGGGAGTAGTTCTGGTAGAATATATGTTTCTTCCTCATCATCAAGTCGAATTAACATTGCTGTTTGAAATGCAAGCTGGAGAACATATTTTATTTCTTTCTCTGTATATTCTTTCAGGAGAATGAAAAATAACTCTCTACTAATTTTTGCACTATCCACATATATTCTATATAAGAGAAATTTATCACTTGGAACTCTAAAAGCAAGTTGATGAAAACTTGCATCTCGTATAAATTTACCTAGAGCTTGAGCAAGATAAGAAGGTGCAAAGAAAATAAAGTTTTCATCCTTTTCCAAGTCTAAACCTTCAAAGTAACACAATAATCCAACTTCTGTGTAGAATTCTAACATGTTTCCAATTTCTTCTAGATCAAAACCACATGAAACAGCTTTTTCTTCAAATTGTTTTACACTCATTATATTACTTTCTTCTCTACAGTTGTCAAGAAAAAGTACCCATGAAGTTGCTATTTTAAAGTTAAGAAAATCTTCTTTTTCAATTCTCGCTTCACCAGAAACAATACTTGAAACTCTGTCTTTAATCTTTTGAACTTCTATCGAATTTTCTTCTGTAGAGTTTTCAATAGGAAAAAAAACAGTATTTTCATCCTCAAGCACAAATAGTGTTGATGAAAGACTTTGCAGTAAATCTGAAATAGTCTCATTTACAGTCTGAAGGTTCTCATCTTTACCATTTTTTCTTCTGTATCGTCTCAAATATGTTCCAATTAGAATAACTTTACCTTCTGGTGCATTTTCTAGAACACTTTCACACCAAAATTTCATTCTATTCAAGTCTTTTTCAGAAACTTTCATCAAATTAAAAACAAGAAAATAAATTGAAACTGAAGTCATAAAAATACTATGAACAGAAGAAAATACTTCTTGCCCACCAAAATCATACACTCGAAAATAAAACTCCTGACTAGTGAAAATCGACTTTTGCGTTTTCAAAGCTTCAACAAATGAATCATCTGCTATAGTTCTTGTAAGCAACTCATCTTCAAAATTAAACTTGTATTTTGTTTGAACTTCTTGTTTAGGATCAACATTAAAATAAATAGCACGAGGAAGAATATTTTTTACTCTTTGTACACTTAATTCATGCTTTGTTATCGAATTCCAATTATAATTTAAAGGGTTAATTGAAAATATATCAATATCGTTCAAGACAAGAGTTGAATCTCGATCAAATAAAAATCTTCTATCAAATAATCTATTAACTGTAGAAGTTTTTCCAACCTTTCCATCACCCATGAACAAAACTGGGCATTCATTTAAAAGTTCGTACCGATCGTATCTGTATCGTAACATAGTTGTAATATAATTTTTTAATCTTAAATCTGCCTTTCTTGTATTGAAAACATTTTCCTGCAATAATTCAAATAGAAGAAGAGAATTATGTTTATCAATCAGTTCCTGGATTATATCTAAGTCTTTTTTCTCAACATTAACATCACCAATGCGCAAACTAAAACTAACAAAAAAATGAAAAAGAAACATGAACATCAGAAGAAATTTCAAATTCATCAAACATTTCTTTGTTAACTCAAGTGTCTGCAGAGAATCAATACTCAAGTTTTCTTCTTGAATACTAAGATTAAATCACAAGAAAGAAACTACAAAAAATTCCAAAGACTGCTTATTTGGGATACTTCATTCAAAATTTCAAGTATCATTTTTGCCTTCATATTATTTTCTTGAAACCTATTTCTTATTAAAATAAAGCTTTACTTCAGAGACTTTAGATTTTGTCCATGAAGAAACACAAGAATAGAATCATCTTCAGGAAGATCACAGCCAAGAAACCTAAATAATAAAGTTCGAACCAAAAAAACCTGACACATTGAATTTTCCATTGACTCTTTATTTTTTCTAAAGTAGAAAGACTCAACTTGTTTAACTGGCAATATGCAAAACTACACATGAAGTTTGTGAATTAAGTACGTCAGTTCTTTTACTTCAGGAAACTTTTTGAGAAACTTGATGAGAATGTTTGTGGAAACTTGAAAGGGGCAGCTATCAAATCTAATGTAAATACTTATAGAAAAAGCACGTTAATAGAGTTATGTCTTCATTTTTCTCTAGATGGGGTAGAAAATTCTCTGTTTCCTCTTTAAACCTTGCCTCTTCCATTGGCTTATATTCTTCATCATATGACCTGAATATAAGAACAAAAAAAAATAAAACCATTGCAGAAAGAACTCCTTGCCAGTGTTCCTATTTTCAAACTGTTGTCTTATTGATTGAGCTATAAAAGACATATCTTTTTTGGTTAATTTTATTTCTTTTACTGTGGTAATGCCATAGTGAGCTTAATAGAAATTATTCAACGAGATCGAGCGGAAAGTTTCGATTCAAAAGGAACAATCTTCTTAATAATTCAAACATTGAAGGCTCAACTAATGAATTGATTGTTTGCTATAGCTTAACCTATCTAATAAATACTCTCTCAGCACTGATAAAATAATCGAAAATCTTGGAATAGTATTTTCTGTCTCCCCTTTTTATTATATAAATAGGAGTGTATGACCCGAATTGTATCAAATAAAGATTTTCATAAGAATAATATATAAGTAAGATACAAGAGTTAAATCCTTATACTGCAACTTAGTAAGTATATAAGTTAAAGGATCTTAATATATATGCAGTTGACATGCTGGAGCTATTGCAAACTCTACAAGAAAATACGCAGGATTGTATTGGCATTATTGAGGTTTTGCATGCTACCATGTGCATATACGTGGCAGAAAAATAAATTTTAATATTACAATGACCAGTTACAGTTTAGTGAGAGTTGAGATAGTTATGTGTCTATGGCCTCTGGACTAACACAACAAACACTTCTTGGCATATGATAGTAGCAAACCTTATATGCCATCATCTCTAAGGCTAAGGATAGGGATGTTATATTCTAAAACGCTAAATTTACTTCTTAAAGCTCTGAATATCTTTAATTTGCTAAAAAAAATCTCATGTTTGGTAAATTTTTGGGTCAATGTCACCTCCTTTTTGTATCTTGCATGGAGTCTAATTCCACTTCCATGCACCTGCGTTACTGAAGATATGCTATCCTTTTAAGCATCCCTATTAATTTCCAAAAAAAACACGGATCATGTTTTATTCCTATGAGAATTCTGAAAACACAAAACATATAAACAATTGACTCTGTGCGTCATAGTCATCTGCTGCCAACTCATTGTGTTGTGAGTGCGTTTTCAATCCTTCTCGCGGACTCTCAAACCCTTCAGAAGAAACCTTAAAATGAAGTATAATATAGGTTAGTTAAAAGTAACAATTCCCATTTTAAAGTTCAGTCTGCATACTTTTATGCTAAGTTAGAACCCTGTAATTAAAGCCATTCATATCCTGGCTCTCGTATAGTGTTTAATGATATCTTGACATCTTTGAACAACAAGGACATATCCAGCCTTCATTTGCTATTTTTTTGTGAAGCCCTATATTGTGCTCATTGAATGGAAGTGTTGTTTTGTTAATCACCAGAAATATGATGGCATCTGCACAATCGGGTTTCCCGCACTAAACCAGTTTGAGGACTGGTTCGAGAACAGCAATGGCTCCTAGCTTTCATCAGATTTTTAGAACTTATGAGGTGCATGATTACTTTCACACAGCATTATAAGTTCCATGGCACCGATTTTACTGAAAATAGAAGCCACTAAGAGGTGCCCAGGAGTTAATACAGTGAAATCTCGATTACACTTTGATACAAAACCTGGGTAAGAAAAGTTGTAGAAATTGTGCAAGTATGCTAAATCAATTAAAATACTGGCAACCCAATGGTGAATGAATGATACTGTATATTACAAAATCGTGATAATTGCGTTACAAAATATATTTATTATTATAACCTTCGTCTATCCGGACAATATTTATGTTATTTTTAGTAATCATAGTAAGACTTGCCTTTGTGTTAGCTATATCTTGCCTAAATCGTGCCTTATCTCATAATTACTAATTCTTTTCCAATTAGTACTAGGGCATTTAATGCAATATTAGCATAGTTATGACATCTGATATATTATTTTCCTTGAAAGGTAGTACAGAAGCACATATGACCATGAACAAGACATGCTCATTTCAGCATTTTAAAGTATGAAATCCATAGAACGTCTTCATGGAATGGCATTTAACCTTAAAGTGCAAATCAATTTACTTTAGCTTTACGTAATACCTGAGAAATATATTACGGAATTTGAAAAGATATTCAAGATAAGGCGAAACGGGAAAATATTTTTAAAAAAGAAAAAGTCTTGAAGAACTAAGCATCAACTCGCTGCACAGCCAAAAACATTAATTAACGACTCTCTGGAATCCATTCTATAATTGTTCAAGTTTCTTATACAGTGTACAGAAGTACTACCCCATTTACTAATATAGCTTAATTAACTTTACCTTGCAATAGGGGTATAATTCTTGGGTTAGCACTGGAAGAATTTAGCTTGAATATCATTTGTTCCCACAATATGTGTCATATTTGCTTCTGACCTGGCTATTCTCTTAATAATTCCTCCTATTCTCTTCAGAACTCTAAGATTACATTGGTCTGGGTAGTTACATATGTTCTATCATAAATGGTAACTTGAATGGAAATATTCTAGCTCAAATAACAGAGCAAACTCCGCACTTGGTAGTTCTTGAGTTCCAAGTGCCAGCTGATCTGCAAAATAAATAGTTCACCTGGAATATGATATAATGACCGAGCTAGAAACGTCTCTCTAACCATGTTTAGCAATTGGTTTCTTATGAAATTCCACTCACATACTAAATGGTCTCTAGTTAGACAAAGAGCAATATCTTATATATTCCGGGAAAATATCTGTCAAGAATGTTGTATTTATAAACCTATCTTTGAAGTCAATAAGGATAATACAAAAGGTGCTTTAAAATTGAAATACCCCCTTTAAACAACAGAAAAATAGTAAACATTTCTAGTTTGTTACTAATACTCTACTGGAAAATCAAAATAAATGGGATCTGAACCTTATATTCACAAATTTATCGGATGTATGGGTATGTCAAAGACGCGACAAATGCAAAGAAAGTCTTGAAAATGATGAATGCAGCCTATCACAAGGTTTAGATATGACCACCAAAGTCCCCAGCTTATATGATGCGAATGAGCTAACAAAACATAAAGGCCTGTAAAATAATTTCTGACCATACTTCTCGGAATGCATCTTTCTATGATAAAAAAACCTTAACTCACAATGTTCCATGTTTATTAGAAAAATCTTGTAAGGAGCGGATAATCCAATTTGTCAGCATCAACTACAGTGTGAAAGCACTATCTAATGCTTGCTTCGAAAAAAACTCCTAAGGCTTACACATTTACAAAAGTAGCGGCTCAAAGCCTTTTGCAAGGTATGGAATGCTTAGCTTATCACCAGATGTAGTTACCTCTCCATACAGCTTGATTCTTGATTCTTTAGTTGCTTAAAAGTTGAAATTAAATGTATTGTGTGTGCATTGATTTCCATTCTTATTATAGTAAGAGGATGGTTTCCTAAGATGTTTTACTTAAGTATGATTACCGTACTATAAAAATAAGCGTAACTAACTATTCTCAAACAGAGCTCTACGCAAACTAACATATGAAGGGGGGTTTAAAGAATTTGTAGACATTAAAACATTAATGCGGTGCAAAATGTATTGATGAGTATACTTCTTTGTATCATTGAAGCCTGATTTGATACATGCAGAGCCATGTAGGGGTAGTCAAATTTGAATCAGACTATTAAAGGACCAGGAAATATTTTAGGAATAAAAAGCATTCTTAGATAGTTGGCATTGTTCATAATTAACTTCATATTGTACGCAAGGCTGCACTATTAAACTATTTTTCATAAGTATGGTGGTAACATTTGTAATATGTTGACTTAACATATATAGGTCGTCTGAGTTATACAGCCTCCTATTACTAAGCTTCCATGTTTCAGCCTCATTACATTATCTGAATACATATCTTCTTATGTTGAATTAAAATACAGGTTTTAGCTATTTTCAACAAAAGCTAGTAAAATATGTATAAACCTAAATCTTAGGACACAAAGTCGTTTGATTAACTAGAAAGTTTAACATTATTTCTCCCTAAATTATTCTTCCTAGATAGAGGCATAACATGCAAAACTTGAGCTTGGTGACTAAAAGCAATTGCTATATATAGACTTACAATAACGTAAAAATTGAAGTGAGAGCAACGATCGAGAGTTCAACATATTCATTCAAAATCGTGATCGAATATTTTCCATTGGCTGCTGGAGTCACTCAATGCATCTGCACCATGCTTAGGTTTTACATGCAGAGAAGAAGAAAACAAAATACTAAAAAAAGTCCAGAGAATCAATATTACCGCTGTAGCAGTTATTATACGATATGGTGTTTTTTATACACTAAAGGTATTCATTGAGGGTTCCTTTATGAAACATTTTTTTTATTAGAACTCTAATGTACTAGGATAACTACTTTAAATGAGTACAAGTAATAAGGAGAACAGATTAATAATGCCTCTCAATTCGATAATAATTATTTTGAATATAATATACATACCGGGAAATACCATCTTAACCAGATTATACAAGGGCTTTCCATTACCTCTTACTTTTTGATAGTTTAGGTCATGCATTTAGAATGGTAAAAGGAGTTCATGATATCTATATATATAATATATGATTGCCTATTTGCTTAGTTAAGGAATCTGTTAGGGTCATCTGATAAACCGGGTACAAGACTTCAATCAAATGAGGGACAAGAGTGTTCTTTACTTCTTTTAGATTAATATAAAAAAAATTCCTAAAATCAAGTTAACTAGTGGACAATGCCTTAAAGTGCATACGAAGCTAAGAAATCTAATGATCTGTCTGACCAACCTAACTAGTGAGATTAACTCTTTACGCAAAAGAAACTTTCCTATTAGATCAACTATAAACAAAAGAAAACAAAAATAACTATAAAACGCTCAATATAAAGATAATAGCATCAAATATTATGAAACATATTTCTATCAGATTAACTGTCTTCTTCAAACAAGACCTGACCTCCGAAATCCTATTCTTCTTCTTACTGCAACTCCAGAAGTAAGTCGTACTCCACGCCTATGAGAATGTAACTTCAATTTATTCTCTCCATCTTTAATTATTCGCATATGCTTTTGATAAATAGTTCTGTATTTATCTAATTTCTCATTTTCTTTTGCTTCAATTTCTTGTTCAAGTTTTTTCTTCTTCTCATCTGAAAATAGAAATACACTAAATTTCTTTGACTGCTCTAAACAATGCATTCTCCAAATATAATTATTATTCTGCAGCTTCAAAAAGTTATAATTAACTGCAAGAACAGAAACAAAGTCTTTTAACTTTAAAAATGTGCAAATCTCCACTAGCAAAGGTTGAGGAAGTAGATCTAGAGTTGGAGTAAATTTATACAAAAGTTGAATTTTCTTTTTTATAAGTGAAGTAAAATTACCTTCCGATATTTCTTTATCCACAGTGAAAAATTCAACCAAGTTTTTTTCTCGAAAGTTCGTGGAAGACGTATTGTGAAGGAGAAAGTTGTATTTGTTTCTTGCTTTGTGCTTTGTTACCTTAACTTGTAGACTGTATATATCAAAACTATACTTTAAAACAAAGTTCGTTGATTGTGAGGCATGAGAAAGATGAACCGAGGGCATAAAACCATAAGACAAAAGGGTATCGCTTAAGTAGTGTACCAAACGCAAGTTTTCGTTCATTTTCTGTTTTATATTTAGAGTAATTTGATTGGTGGACTCAACCAATAAAACTAACTATGGCCAAAGAGAGCATGTCCTATTTAGTCAGTCCAGATATTACAGGAATATTTGTACGAAAAATATCTGACAAAAAAACATTTATTAGAAGGCAATCGATAAGTTTCTTTATAAATAATTTACTATAACCCACAAACTAGTTTCAATTATATATGCAGTACTCTGTTTTTCAGTAATCCATGTATGTAATTACTTAGCAGCAACATTGCACCGTATTGAAATAGAACAGTAAAAAATGCCAAGGTAATATTAAAGTTGATCGTCAAGCATGATTCAGAATAACCTGCATATAAAAGTGTTTTACAAAATTTAGAATCTTGATCAATTATTGTGTTTGAAAGTTGACCAATTTCAACTTGAACCAAAATCATTGCCAGGAAAAAAACATCCTAAAAATAACATTTAATAAAAAAATACAAGAGCACAGAAAGCACCTAAATGATGAACAAGAGCGCAAACATGTTTATGCCATTTTTCTGTCATTGGAACACATAGCTAAAAAAATCAAGCAACAAGAAAATTTACTAGAACTATAATTGAAATTAATCTGAAAAGAGGTCCAACAACACAAAATACAAGAAAAAAGAGACGCAAAAAATAATCCCAACCGCCTTTTACTAAAAACTAAAAAAAAACAAAAAAAAACCTCCAATCAATTCTGTCAATGTTGCTAAGGATACTTTTTCTTTGAAATCATAAAATAAAGTTTCATTTATAACTGAAGGAATAGATCCAGGTACATTTCTTTCCATAGTTGGAATCCAAACAGAAAACATTCCCAATCCAAACAAAAAACAACTTAAAAAAACAAGAAAAACATATTTTGAAAGAGAGATTTTCCCTTTTTCCAACCTTGAAAAAAATAAACTGGTCGTAGTTGAATCCTTGAAGAAATTTTCTGAAACTTCAGTATTTTCTTCTATTTTTTCCCCTTGATTTAAATTTTCTTCTCCCAAAAGAGGTTCATTGAGATCATGTATTTCTTCATTACTTTTACTCACTTTTTCATTTAAGATGTCAATAAAAAGACTAAGTAAAAGAGATAAAACAACAGCAAAACAAAACACATGAATACCTGCAACACCAGCTATACGTAAATTTGTTTCACCTTTTCCAGTTACTTTAATACCAGTGATTAAATTTTCTAAGAATCCTGAAAGTTGTTTTGGATGTTCATAATAATGTTCAACTGTTTCAATGCATACTGAACAGCTAACTGGACTTTTTGTATCTCCAATGAAAAAGTCCTCATCTAAAATCTTACAGTCCAGTTGTAAAATTTCATTGCATACGTCATCAGCTAAAAAAAATAAAAACGACAAAAGAAAATACCCGCTTCTTTTTCATTAATAGCTTTTTCTACCGCTTTTACAATTCCTGGAATTCTTTTATCAAAGTTTTTGAGAATATTTTCTGGTTTAACAGCAAGTTGTAAATTACAAACAGCGATTAGAATGCAGACTACAAAAACATCTGCAATAGAGTATTTTCCCAATGTACTTAAGTAATACAATATTTTGTTTCTTATTTTTCTCTTTAAGCTGGTAAGAAAAGAATAATTCAATAGGATTAATTTCAAATGAGGCCAAATTCCAGAAAAAAGCACGAGAATAATTGCTCCAAATCTCGGCAAGAAAATATTCTTTAGTCCATCTGCAATCCATAGTTGAGAAATAGCATTTCCATATGTAAATTCATTGAGTTTTTGGTATGTTGTTGAGTTTAAATAATATGGGTTATGAAGCCCAAGCGCCTCGAATAAAATTGAGCTTTCCCATCCTGTTGCTTTTATTTTGGCGTCGATGTGGAGATAGAAAGCAAGATACCACATTATTTGAACTTGACCGTATATAAATGCGATATGATTTAGAAAAATTACAAGAGGAATCAGAAATTTGTACTTTCTTGTTACTTTTGAAGCAATTGAACTGATTTCGTTATTGTCGCTCATTTCTACTTTCTTCCCAAAACTCCAAGTATTACTATTATTACAGTAATGTACCATTGCTAAGCTCAAATTTTAAGTCTACTCGACAAGAATAGTATAATACCCCAGAAAAATTAAGCTACAAAGTATAATAATGTTTCTGTACTTAATTATAAGATATACAATTTATTATTGTCAATTATAAATTACCTACTTAGATGGCTGAATTTGAGATCTACACTTCGCTATGCCATTAACCATGTCTTGAGTCATCAACTAGAGGTTACACCTCCGACATTAAGAAAATAATCATCTTTAGATGGCAAATAATAGCAAAAAAAATCTAATTCTGAGTTATTTTAATTATTTTTACGTTTTTATTCAATGATATAAGGTTTCAGAAAATGTTGGCAAAAGTATTGGAAATCTATTCGTGAAAACAGGTGTCAGAATTTCGGTTTTAATACGTACATAGCCAAGGGAGAGATACTAACAGCTCAAGAAAGCAAAAATTAAAATATAAGACCAAAATATATTATCTATGTATAAATTTAAAGTAAAAATAAGATATTTATCACAGAATTTTTGTTAACATACTTACCAAAATTTATTTTTGTCAGAAGCCATTCCACCCTGGGAATTCAACTCTTGATGGTAGAATCTAAGCACTTAGATTCTCCTACAAATATAGTTTATCAGAATATAAATTTTATAATTAGATTAGTAGTAAAAATTTTGCGTCAAATATTAATATCATACTTAATAACTCGTTTTTTAAAAGATGTAGACTTTTGTCGCGCTACTTGACAATTACAGAACACCAGAAGGTTTATATAAGCACAGTTACTTAACATAGAACTGCTAAGAATTAAATAGGTAGAATCAGGTAACGATTCTAAAAACAAATCTTCCCTGAACAGTGTGATATTTTAGCAAACATTTGTCTTGGATATGAAACGTAGCTGGAAATTTTAAAATATCCCTTAAGCGTCAATAATCCTTTTGATTGCACAGGTGTTACTAATGGTTTGGATTTGGTTTGGTAGTAGTGTCATACCATTAAAAATTATACTAAAATTATTTTGGACATGAGGTTAAATTATTTTTGCTGCATAATTGCTGATAATCACATTTCAGAAAAACCATTACACTGATTTCGTAGTACTTAGAGTACTCCTTAAAGCGTAAGTGTCATGGGATCATTGCACTCTTTCCTTTGTGTCAAATTCAAAATCGGAAAGTAATCTACTTAGTTATGTGGTTAGAGAGTAAAGCTCACTCTTCCCTAACTAATTTAACTGGCTGCTCAGAGGCTAGAATCGAAATCAAAATGATTTTACCGGTAAGGAAAATTTCTTGTGTTCTTCCCCACTTTAAGTGACACGAAGAATTCTGGCGGTGGGAACTGTTTATGTTCTATGAGAATTTTGCTATGTTTGCTAATATGGAAAGAAGTTGAAGAAAATACAAGGTTAAAGGCGAAGAAAAGCAATATGGTGAGATAGTCAATCCTTAATTTATTTAGATATTAACGTAAAATATCCTCATAAAAACAAGTCCCTACTGCAAACTTCTAAATTCTTGATGTTAAATGCACAACCAAGTTACTATACAAAGTATATATGATGGTTTTTAGGGAGATGTCTCTAGCAAAATAACTTTCATACACCGCTATAACCCACGTAGAACAGTATGCGAACTTAAAACTTACAAGATAATAAGGAATATCATAAGATAGTTCTAACAGTTTAATGTTAAAATATAAGATTAAGAAAATTAGCTCCTTTTAGTCTATAGTTAAAAAATAACCCATCATTTGGCTTTGTAGCTCTTTAAATTTAGTGTTTAAGGAACATCGGGGTTTCATCACTTCTTGTTAATTGGATGAAGTGGCTTAACACAATGCTATCAGGTAACTTTCCAACACAATAAAATGCTCTTAATACATAGCTATCAATATATCTTGTGATAACTTATATTTTTCAAAGCAATTGATTCTGTTTTTACATTATATTGATAATACAAGACTGATCTATACCAATCCCCTTAATAGAAATATCTTTCATTCCAACTTGTCGCTTTTCTTTACCATTAATCTACCGGTAGTAATTTTGGGCAATTCTCTGCTTTTCCTTTTAAGGACACATCTCCCTGTTCTTGCCAATTGTCCTTTCTAAATTTTCTTTGATATTCTTCTCCCATTATAAAATCCTATTCCCGGAAACTTTTGAACTGTATTTATACACAAATTACCTAGTAGCTCGGAGATGTATAAAATTTAATGTATTGCTTTATTGGTATATTCCATTTAGATATTTTATAGTTTATTTTAGTATGTGGCATTTAAATTCCAATAATGTTTAATGATTTGTAGTACATCGACATGCATGCCGACGTAAGGAATTTCAGAACTGAAATCGTATCTCATAAAGTTATAAAAAGCAAGAGAAAAAAAGGGTTCACAAAAAGTAGAAAGTGAATAACTCACGCTATTCAGGAGTAAACAAGGAAGAAAAGCTTTTAAAGTCTTAGATCCGTGAAGAAGAGAAGGAATATCCATCTCGTCTTATGAAGACGTCTCTTGTCTTCACTTTGGTTGTGTTAAAGAGTTCGAGAAAAGATTTGGTTCATTTCCTAGATACTAAGAATCTACCCCAGAAGCACCAATTTGACAGCAAAGTTATCTATCAAGCGTTTCTTCTCCTTGGCTGTCTTATCTTGATTATGATTGTGCTGGATTTATATCTCGACGAAGTAAAAAACCAGCTCAAACTCGAACTCAAAGTCAATCCAAAGGACAAGAAGCGAACGAAATACACTCTTTCCATACCAGAAACTGCACGATCAAGGCCTCAACTTCCTTTTTGTATCGATGCAGCTAAGTCACCAGTACCTGTTGATGATTTGAACACAACGAAAGTGTATACGCTACTTAATCACGGCAATGAACCTGTTGCTATCTACAAACCTTATTCAACTCAAAACTATGAGGAACAAGTTCGATACTCTTCAAGAAGAGAAGTTTTAAATGAAGTCTTAGCATATGAAATTGACAAGAGTTTATTCAACAAAGTTCCAAGAACGTTTTTTCTAGAAAACTTTTCTAACGGTAAGAAACGTTTCAGCGGTTCGGTTCAAGAATTCGTGAGTGGTTCAGAAAGCGGAGCAGATTATGGCTCAGGTGTGTTTAGTAAGAGCGACTTGCAAAAGATAGGAGTTCTTGATGTGATGATGTTGAACTTAGACCGACATGGCGGAAATCTACTTGTAAAGGGTGGTGGAAGAGTTAAGGAAGTTATTCCTATTGACCATGCACTTTCCTTTCCATCTCTTGAAGAGGTTCAAAGAGGTGAAATTACCTTTGATTGGCTTAATTTTCCACAAATCAATGAACCATTTGAGCCGCAAGTTCTTAAAAAAATAGAAGGATTGAAAATTAAGTTAGACGAAAATATTCAAATGTGTGAAAAATACGAGCTTGAAAGAGAAAATATAAATCTTTTCATCTGCTCTAATATCTTTTTATATACGTATGCATTGAAATACGAAAAGAACTTGTATGAGATTGCTTCATTAGTTCAACGAAGTGGAAGAAGAAATGAACCGTCTTTGTTTGAAGAACTCTTGAGTAAAATAGATTTAAATGGAGACTTTAACCAAGTGAAGAGTGAGTTCGAACAGCTTTTATAATATTTGATTAACTTGTACACAATTCGTCTGTCTAAAATAATATGAGACGGAAAATATCGTTTTAAGAATAAATGTGGATAGGATAAAACATCCGTGTAAATGGGAAAATAAGAAAAAAAACTAAAAATATCATAACTCTGGGCGTTTTTATTTGCTGAAGTAACTTAATATTTAAGAATTTAAGCGCGTTCAATAATCATAATATGAGAACTCAGAAGAAACCCAACATTTTTCGCCTAATTGCTTTAACTTTACAACCTAAGAAGCAATATTTTCCGCCCTCGATTCTAGTCAAATTGGATTCAGCAAGGGCACTCCGTCCCAGAGGAAGCTTATCTTCGTTTGTACTAAATAGAGCAGTGAAAGGATTTGAAGTGGATTTAAGTATATTTGGTTCTCTCAACCTATATTTTATAAACAACATAGTATGTATAAAACAAAAGAAGTAAATCAGGATTATATACAGATTGCCAAATAGTTAACTTTCAGCCAAGTGATACCGCTAATGAGCTGCTTCACAAAAATAAACTCTTGAGGATTAACATGTTTAAATCTGTAAACCAAATCTTAGAGTCTAAAGAATTGGCCGAATAAAGAGTTCGAATATCACATAGACAGCGTACAAAAGAACTAAACTATAACCAAGCCTTGGGTTCAATGTCCATTTTGTGGCAACAAGAAGTCCGACTAAAGCAACAAAAACCACAACCAGAAAAAGCACTCCAAGTTCTAGATCTCCTCTTTGAACATCAACAGGTCCCTCAAAAACAAATGAGGCAACAAGCCAAGGTATTCCAAGTCCAATTAAGATGTCAAAGACATTGGAACCTAGGGAATTTGCTACTGCCATATCTCCTTGTCCATTTCTAGCTACAATAATAGAGCTAATCGCATCAGGAACACTAGTTCCAGCTGCAAGAAGGGTTAATCCTAAGGCTTCTGGGGAAATTCCAACTAAGCAACCAAACTTTCCAGCAGCGAAAGTTAAAAAATGAGAGGTTATTGCGATCCAAATTATGCAGGAAATAAAAGTGATAATTACTAACCAAACTGCCGGCTCTTCATGCCCTTCTGGAGCTGGATTTAAAGTAAATGAGACAGAATGCCTTAGTTGAGGCCCATTTTCTTCTGCTTTTGGGGCATCTTGAATAGCAAATTCATTTAAATCAGCATTATTTTCAGCTGGTTTTGGATTAGATTTTATTTCTTCTGGAGCTGAAGCTTCTTTCTTTTTCAGCATTAAAGGATGTGTTAAATCAGGCACTGTTAATCTAAGCAATAGGTTGAGTGGGAAACACAGCAAGAAAACCAATTGCTTTTTTAGTTCTGCATTCTTATCAAAAATCAACACGGAAAAATATGCTTCAACCTCTTCAGCTTTCTCAACTTCTTTCTTTCGTTTGGATTCAGCCAATTTTTGGATAAATTTATTCTTTGCTTTATGGACAGTAAACATAGTTTTGGCTACATTATGCATATCCCAAACAACTTGAGAACTCCTTCTTGGTACAAAACCAGGTCTATTTACACTTAAATGAATCGGATTAATTGTTCCAGAGGAATCTTCTTTTGCTAATTCAGCTTCTTTTTTCAAAAATAAAGAATCGACTTTAGCGAAAACCAATAAATAATATTTCATGAACAATACGTATAAAAGATATACCAGGAATAAAATTAGACCTTCATACCATTTAACTTCTTCATCCCAAACAACAATTACCATAACTACTATCGAAACAAAATAAAACAACGAGTCTCTTAGAAAAGGTTTCCAGTTAAGAATAAGTTCTTTTCCGGCAAGAATAGCTGATAAACCAATAATAATTAAGATATTGAAAATCGCAGATCCAATAATTGTCCCAATCCCAAAATTTTTGGGCGGATTCGCAAAAACATTGTCAGCAAGAGAGACAAAAAGTTCAGGAGCGGATGATCCTGCTGCCATAAAAGTTGCTCCAGCGACATCTTCTGAAAGATCCAGCATATGAGAAATGTGTTCCAAGCAAGGTACGAAATAGTCATCACAAATAATTGCTAGTGCTACAAAGAGATATAGGATGATGAGAATATAGATAATTATGCCACCATTAAGTTCCCAGGATTTAAGACAAAGCGCTTCTCCTAAGAAGTTAGGAAGATATAAAATATACCTGATCCACCAGGCAGCAATTCGCTTGCACAAAGTTTGTCTTCTTTGCAAATCGTTCCATCATGTGTGTGGCATTCTTCATTTTCTGGATTACAACAAGTCAATGGAAATGGTTCATAACACTCTAGAAATAAATGATTAGCCAAAGATATACCAGACTCTAAGTTCTGACAAAACTCTAATGATTGACAATCATCGGAATCGAAGAAATGTTCAAGTGAGAGGACGCGAGACATGGGAGACTTTGAATTAGACAAAATATGGTGTGGAGTGCTAATTGATGTATATGTTTTTGAAATAGAGATTATGGACAAGGTAATGGACAGTGTGATCAAGGTTTGGAGAAGATATGTCTTCCGCTTCTTCATGTTTCTTTTTACCTTTCTTTTTTGAAACTGCAGCTTTATTATTTTGGGCAATTGAAATGATACAGATTTTATTCTGCTACACAATCTGGATAAACTCCTCAGTTCGAATCTAACTCTTACTGAATATATTGATTATATAATTGCTTTGCTTTCATTTGATAAAAGATAATCCTTTCAAATAGTTTTAAATTGATTTATTTTTTTCTGTGTTCGTTATCTAACTTTGTCATTTGCCAGTTCCATTCGCGAAAATTATTTCTTCAGAAAGGTTACCGCCTTAGGCTCTTACTGCGCCATAACATTACAAATTTTCACCATGTTATCGGCGAGTAGAACTGAAAAGAGCTTTAATTTTATTGCAAGTAAGTTCTCTCATATTAATGCATTTTCCAGACGTTAAGTGGGATACTAGGCCAGATCGCGAATGGTTCATACTGCCTAATATTGTCAAGTACCAAGCGTCGCATGAACTATTCTTGCCATATACGGTCATAAAAAATTAAAGTTTGTGGTATTTTGTACTCATATAAGATTAATTTTTTAAATGGTGCGGTTTTAATATCTTATAGAAAGGCCTTCGGGCAATAATACCTCAAGACGAGAAACAGCACGGTGTCAATATTTTGGACCAAAGAATTCTGTAAAGAAGCTCATGATTGCTAATACATAGTGCAACACCGTACAGAACATATAGTTGAATTAGGGCTTGTTTTATGGCTCAAAAAAATTAATTGAGTTGTTGAGGAAAATCTCCACAGGGTATGAACTTTTTGAAATGAGGTTTTTCAATCTTTCTGTAGCAATTCTTAGCTAATAACATTAGATAATCTCACCTTGTTACTACAAAATTACCGAGGTCCTGGTATATGTCTATTTGGATCTATTAATACTCATTTGAACTTAAAGAGTCGCTTCTGGTGCTTATCAAAAAAAGGTGGCCCGATATGTTATCTGGAAAATTTTGCAGTATTGAGTAGAGATTTCGGTACAAAATAAATGAGATCTATTTAAACTCTAAGTATATGCTTTCATAAGTTAACCTTTTATCTTTTAGAAAACGCGTATGTATTTTTAGATGCTATTTGGCTTGAATTCGGTGATTGACCAGATAAACTCTTAATAGAATGAAACAAGTGTTATCTTAAAGATGAAGCTAAGTCCTCTATACCTTACAAAAGATATGGCATGTTTTGCAGATATGGTACTTCTATATTCCTTATTGTCGGCATAAATAAAATTGTAAGTGAAACTTTTATATTTCACGAGATTGACTTGAACTTTTTACAAATTATTATGAATAAGTCAACAGCAAATAAACTTTTTTAGTGCTTTTAGAGTCCTTGCCCTATGGTTATATCCTCATGTAACTGTTATCAAAAGACAATATCGTTGATAATATTAAGGGAAAAAATAAGTGAATGAATAATTGTAGATCACATAGCTCTACATGTTTATCTCTGGAGTCAAAATACTATACTTTAGATGTCGTGGTTTGTAAAACTACTGGAATATAATGCATTACAGAGAACAGACTTAGCACAAGCCTTAAACCAGTTTTGCCTTGAACTATGTGTCACCGGTCATAGATTATTTTATGCTTGGTAGTGATAAACTCTAGTTTTCTTGTATGAATGAGTTTTTTAAGAAATTAAACCGGAAAAGAAGAGATGGTGCGAGATAAATATAATCACTCGAGCACTGCAGATCTCTGCTAAATGAGATGAACCGATACAAGCAAAATACAGGAGGTCGGAATAGAAGGTTTTAAAGTTTTCAAACTTCATAGTACCATTCAACTTATAAAAAAAATACTCAAAAACATCGAAACTCATATGGAAAAAACTTGAAAATGTCAAAGGAGATTACATCTCACGAAATGGTCGACAAGACTACTGTATAAGGATCGGAGAACTCTTAAATGCAGAGACCAGTACAAGTAGCCTCTTAAGCTAATTAAATATAAATTTGAGAAGAATTTGCTCAAACATGATGTGAGTAAGTATTCTAGAAGTACATTAAGCCTCTTATGCTAGAGAAGCAGAGAAAAATACAGATTTTTCAGACATTCACACTATACAATACCACTTCCACTTAACACGTAAAGTATGAATTAAGCAATAAATATTTGGGGATATGTAAATTACACTACAAAATAAGAGCCATGTTAGCTGCACGGAATATTCATATCGTCACATTAATGAAAAACAATATCTTTGATTCAAAGGAATTAACGAGGCTAGGTTTCGAAGGCAGTAAGTAACCATGGCAAATGTCCATGGACATCACGGGAAAAGCAGTTAATGCATTTGAAGTTTCACGATATCAGGATTTATTTTTTTTTAAATTAGAACGTTAACTTGGAGTATCATACACTTCAAAAAAGATTCCTTGTCTCCTAATCAACTAGGTAGCTATTGGTTTTATGTAAGGTAAAGAATTAGGATTCCTTTCTGCAAAAATTTAAAGTAACAGCAGTTTATTTCCATTAAGATTTATAAAAGGCTAAAAAAGTAAGAAATTTGAGTAATTGTTACGCTCCTTGATTTTGTTAATAACTCTGGTACAATGGTATGGTCCGTCTCTTGGGACACTTCAGCAACACTTAGCTTTCCTCCTGTTTGAAGCGGAAACCTGGCAAGCCCAACAAAAGACGGTCAAAACTTTTTGTGCGAATAAAAAGACGATGCCAATGAAAATAAAAAGTGACTTCATACAACAGCAAACTACGTTTCACTTGCAGCGGTTTCACAACTGGGTAGTGGTTAATTGCTAAGATCATTACTCAGCTCAGGAGGCAAGTTTCCTCTCTACTTGCATGGATAAATCTTAGTTAAGGTTGGTTATTTACAAAACAGAATAATGTTAGACACTGAAGTAATTACAGGTGCTTCTGATGCAATGTCACCACTCTCTATCTTAAATCTTCAGCAAGATAAAAACCAAATGTTTGTTTTAGTTGTGAACAAAGTGAGTATTATGAAAAAATAGTTTTCATTAGTTGAAAAATGGACAAATTGAAAGTAACAGGTTAAAGAAAGAACTTATAAATTAACTAATTCTTCTCTAGTCGCCCTTACATTCAGCTTGAAATTTTTAAGCGATCCATTTTGTTACAAGAATCGTTCAAAACTGCATCCAACCCAAGCGGGTCAATTTCTAAAATTCGAAAAAAATAAGGAATAACAGCATTAGCAGTTGCTTCCCCAGTAATAAAAGTTAAACATATTTATTTTTTTACGTTTATCACCATTCCTTAGATAAGAAAATTTGGAAATAGGGGTACAGTTTGGGGAAAAGTATCAAAACTTAAATTATATTATCGAAACTCTTTAGTGTTAAAAATTTTCTTGGAGCTATGATATTCACCAACTGATGTTTCAGTTTTTTTCTTCTCATAATGTATTTAATTATGTTGAGTCGCATCGTCAACAACCAAATCCCACAGACAGTTTTAAATTTACGTTGAGCCCTAGAAAAACCAAGGCAATAATGTGCTGCAAGGCCCAGTAATATTAACTGAATGTATCAGACCAGACATTTATTTCCCTGGTATCGGCACTGTCCCAAATGTTTTTGGAGGAAGAATGCGTTGATACGCAGAACCCGATGAGGCATTGACAATAGGCTAATATTGTACCACAGTTAGATAATTATAACAACAATTCAGCTGTCTCAGTGGGTAAAATGAAATATATAAAGACACAGGAACAAGTGTTGGAGTCCAATGGATGAAGAGAATAAGGACACGATCCTTGAATACCAGAAAAATGTTCAAAAATACAAGCAGAATAAAAACTTAAAGCATCAAATCATAAAAATTTGGGTCATAGTGCCAAAACTATAACTAAGGCCTGTGATATTTACCAAACTCACTCGAACTGATCGCAAAAAAATCTTTGTATAACTCAAACTGAACTCGAAAACCCCAAAGTCGTTTGATATATAATGATTATAGCAACTGGTAACCCTAACTGCAAAGATGGGTCAATAGCTCATCATAAAATCAGAAAATTCCACCTATATCTACACTAAAGAGAGTGCTTCTTATCTATAAGAACATGATGGATTAGTTTATTGATAAAATTGTTTGGAACAATGTCGCGTGATGCATTCTTTACTAAAAAAATCCGCCATATTGGATTAACACAAAGTATGATCAACTTACTGGTCATTACACGTTGCGCTTTATGTTATAATTTCTTTCAACCCAAAAGTGTATTAATGCTCAAAATAGAAGAAAAGCTTTGGAATAGTGTATGCTCCGTCGCGTTATTCCGGGCAACTCCCATTTGAAGACGATAAAGGGAAGAGTGGAAGTTACTCTCGCGAACTTTTTCTTGCAAATTCTCTCGTTAATAGAACTCATTGTCTCGCTAAAGATTTGTAAACTCAATACTACTTCATTCAGGGTAAATCTCAGTACTTTTTTGCTGGAAGAAATAATGTTCTTTCGACCATGAATAAGAAACAGGACTTTATCAATAGATTATAATTGGTATTAGCTATAGTCTAAAAGTGCATTGCTAATGTATTATTTCTTTCAATATACCGAGTAATATAGGTAGAATTGCTCCTTCTTTATGGAGATAATAGTTCACATGACTTTAGACATTATTCTTTGCTTTTTGAGATTAGGGATATATGAGTTTTTTGGAGATTATTGCACGCTGTTCACATACCTAAAGTCATGACTATAATTTTGTCCTAAGAAAACACTAACATGTCTGAAAGGAGAATACAATTGTTTCATTCCAAATAAACTGTGCATGAATAATATGTTGTGAAGCTCTCAATTACTTACCTGAAAAACTCTAAGAAGAGAATATAAATTTCAACTTCACTTCAAATTTACTTTATTTAACACTTAACATTTCTCCCTTTAATCTGAATAAAATTATCACAACCAAATATCTTAGAAACGAGACCAATTTCTCAAACAATTTACACAATATCTTCTCGAAATTTATTATCTCATCTCGTATGTCTCAATATCTCGATTTCTCTTAGCGAGACATGGTAACATAACATTGTTTATTTTATTGCAGCACCCTATAAAATCTTGTATGTTGTGTTTATACAACAACTTGCGTACTGTACACAACATATAATAGCTAACAGTGCAATAAATAAACTTCTTTTATATGACTCACTACCATAATAAGGTTACTTCTCAATTTAAAGTGTTCAACGAGTGAAAAGAGGACCAAAACTAAAGACTTGAGAAAAAACTTTATTAAAGTTGAAAAGAAGAAATGGGTGGTAAAGTATCAACTAACAGCGTCTGTTCATTCCCGCTTACCTTTGAAAATAACGATGATTTTAAAGGAGAGGAGAGGTTTAATCCAGAGAACGAAGTTGCATGTACTCAAACTTTAGCAGAATCATATGGTGACTTTTGGGACGTTCTTCACTACAGTTCTCTATTTTTGTACTTTGGTATATTTCTTCCACTATTTCTTATGCGGTTTTATAAATTGAAACAGTTTGCTAATCATAGCAAACAAAGGCTAAGAGATACAATGCAGTTTAAGGTCTATTGTTGGGCAACTGTATTGGTACTACTTCAGGGATTGGCCTCGATTGATCTACACGGTTTAAATAATGACTTACCAATACAGTTATACTTATTTTTTACCCAATGTTCTTTGTTTGCCATGGTTGTAACAGGTTTATACATTTTAGATTTTCTTGTTAAAACATCAGCAAGTAATTTCAAGCAAGAAGGGATCAATGAAAAGCTTATACATCATCTCTTAATCTTTTTTTTTATCTTCTTTGTGGGATTAGGTGCAGTAGCTATTTTTTGTATAAACAAGTTTAATTTTATTCTTGGAATAAGAAGAGCTTTTGAATTTCTCATTGCAGTTGGAGTTTTTTTTCTTTCAAGATATTATAAAAACAAATTAATAAAAAAAATTGATGATATGCAGCATGTAATGACAGGAACTACAAAAGTATCTCAAAGAATAAACCGAAGTTTTAGGCAGTATCATACAGCTATATGGTTAGCTGCAATTGTTAATATTGCCCTTTCTTTCAATTCTCTCTTACTAGTTTTTGAAGGAGAACCCGGATTAGTGTATGATCGGAATGAGAAATCAACCATAATCGGGATTGTTGTAGGGAGAATTAGTTTTGCAGTACTTCCTGCTTCTTTTCTCTTAGTCTTCAAAACCCCAACTATTTCAAATTCTGTAGTTGATTCTGATTCAAGCGAGAACAGGAAGATGGCTACTGAAACTTCTCTTGGACAAAATAAGAACTTTTATTCATCGACTTTAAGAAACCTGGATAATACTTCAAAACTTTCTACTAATAATATGAGACCTTATTTAGGTAGTAATGTTTTTTTATCTTCCACAGCTAGAAACTTCGCAATTATATCAGAAAATAATGGTAGTAATAATACATTAAGAGCAACAGAAATTTTAGAACCGAGTGATGATTGGGATACAAGATCTTCTTTCACAGGCTTACCAAGGATGAACCCTAGAAGTGTAGCAAAAAGTTTGTCGCAGCTCTAGATCCCTTGATTTGTGCATATCACTTTCAGATAAAGTATACCAGTAGTTTATTGATAAAAGATGAACGTTGAGAAAAAGAAAACTTGTGATCGAGAATGTTTAAAATGCCTTTTCTTTTGGATCGTCTGGTTATTTCTTGCTGGGTTTTTGCTCTTCTTGAAAATTACAAGTGAAGAAACCGACTAAGGTGTTAAGCTCGATTTTGAGACCGTTCTCATCCTTTAGATTCCGTGATTCATATCCTTCCATCGAAAAAAACGTTACTTTCTCACATGAAGCGTCCGATTTCTCCTATAATTAGTTCTCAGTTGCCAGAAAGAATAGCAGGTATAAGGATTCTGGATATAAGCTTTGTTACTGGAGAAATCTAAAGTCGGTCTACTAGGATAAACAGCACGTAAAGTGTGTCCAGGTGTTGTAGAAAAGCAATATTTTTTCTACAGATGAAAAATAATGCCTCTGTTTCTTTCTACCCGCAAATCATTGAACATCAAGGCGAGCAAACTAAATCACAAGATCGAAAGAGCAAGGCAACCCATCTACTTGCATTAACTTGTTCTTTCGGTTCAAGACATTTATTTCACATATCTAACTTCTCATGTATTACTAGTTTAATTTGCTTTGAATATACTGTTTATATAATTCAAAATATTTTGTACACAAGAAGGACGCCTATTTTCGCAACAGCTGAAATAACTCTATTAGAGAACAGAGTGTTCGAGATTTCTCAGAGCAAAACCTTATGAGATTGGAGTGACGAAACTTTAGAGAAATTTAAAGCTTTTCCGATCTGCACTAAATATAATTTATTATCTTTTCTTTAATACATAATCTGAAGAATTTTATGCCTTCCTGCTGTCTTCAGTTGCCCGTGTTTATCATAGAAGAAATTTAGTTGCATATTTTCAAAAAATATTCTGTCTTAACCAGCAAAAAAACTTTTAATGCAGGGATAATTAAAATAATAGGATCACATAAATCAGCAACAACATATTTATTGCCTTTCCTTTTCTTTTTCTTAACGGCTATCTTTGTTCATAGCACGTTTAATAAATGGACTGGCTCTTTGCTCCCAACGGCTAGCGAAGCTACGTGGGCCAAAAGGCCCAAGCCAATTTTTAACGTTTAAATGCTCTAAAAAGGAAAACAGAGTGTGTGCTCACTAAGAAGTCATTTGTACTTTGAGTTTTATGACTGAGTTTGAGTTTGAGTTTGAGGATTTTTCATTTCTAAATGAGAACTCTTCTTCGCTTGACAAACCTGCGGAGTATTATAAAGTAGCATATGTTGGTTTCCTGAAATTAATTTAAGTAGTCACCAAGAGAGGTTAATATGTCTAAAAAAGATTGGAGATACTAGTCATGTGGATTGCCTCAAATAATGATATCAACCGCGACACTGTTTCTAACTCAGTTGATGAATTTTTATCCATACCATTATATTCTTGAGACTAGACTTTACACTTTAAGGGAAAATATTTCTTACTAAGTATATGACTTGGTTACACTTCCGCCACATGATATTTGAGGCTAGGTCAGGAGTATGGCACCTTTGCTTGTTCAGGAAAGATCAGAATTCTTAACTCGCTTTCTTCGGAAAGAAAAAAAAACGGTCGAGATAGTTAACGTAATCTACAGTACATTCTCATTTCACATTATTTTTTTAAGTTGATGAAAATCTGGCCAAGATGTTTCATCGAGAGAGAAAAAGAAATCTTACCCAAACCCATAGATGGCTGCAAAAACTTAACTAGTTCTCTTACTGAATTATTACAAAGGAAAACAGAGTTTTGTGTTTTTTCATACTAGAACTAACACAAATCTTGGGATTGTTTGGACACTTTGCCTCTTATTGTTTTGATTTTCAATAGGGAAATCTAAAAGAGCATCCACCCATTCATTCTTCTTTCGTTTGAAATATAAATCAGAAATGACCTTTTATTTTACAAGGATCCTCTTATTAACATTAAATCATGTTTACTTTAACCTTAAACAGCTTAATTTCCCCTTCTGTTAGTACCTGGAATGTGTCCAAGGGTAACTGTCGCATTCGGTTCAAATACTCAAACGATGTAGCTTGTTCTAAACTTTGCTGTTATTAAAGCTAAAAAATCCCTCTTACTGGGAAGAGTAGTAATCACTTTCACTAAAGTGGAAATTAGGTTTATATTCGCGATTCGCTTACTTTCTAAATGATAATGACCATTAACACTCTGAACTAACATATTTTCTTTTAGGAATTTATCCTCTAAGATTCGTGTACGCAAGGCCATAGCTGAAGCAACACAACCATTATCTTGCTCTTGAAATAGTAAACAATATTCTCTGCTTGTAGCATTTAACCAACAGAAACACAAAACTGTTTCTCATAGGGAAGAATCTAGTACAAAATGAGTATTCGCACTGAAGAAAGCGTCATGAAAAGAACTCTTTAACTTTATACGGTGTCAGTAGATAAGTCATATGGTGTCTTTAGTAATTAACCAACCTAACTTGAGAAATAAAACATGCCCACATATAAGAACACCTCACATCATTTCCATAATATATATATTTCTTTTTTTTATTACTTAAATAAAGCTCTATTTTCTTAAAAATCAGAGCCTCATTGTTTTTCAGACGAAGTTAGTACCTCCAACAATAATCAGACCAATTTTTTAGAAAAGTGTTTTTTTTTTGTCTCAACTGAAAGACTCTGTCAACTATTAATCTCCATAAAAGGAATTTAGGAAATGTTTATGGCAGTATACTTTTGCTACAGAGATAGTATTTCCTAATTATTCCAAATGTTCCCAATCCCGGAATTCGGTACATATTTTGGTACCCAAGAAAATAAAACCTGCGTGGTTTCCGGTTCTAGGGAGGTATATTGATAAATACGGTTCATTGACATAACATACCAGTTGTATTCATATAACACCATGTATTAATATGTTTTCTTTTGTTTTATTTCCCAGTTCTCTCTCAAACGCAAGTGTTAGAACAAGATTAATATTCACCACTGTTTGCGGTAACACAACCCTGTGTTTTATAGTCATTAGAGTTTAATGACTAGATTATCAGTAATGACGGATGCAAACACTTGTAGTTCCATGGAATAGAAATCTATATGTAGATAGATGAGATAATTCTTCTAGAGAATAGTTGCAGCTATATTTCGCTCACAGTAAGACAGAAAGACGGGCACAATATATACAAACTAAATAGTTATTACCATAAAATACTATGTTTTTCTACTTTTAAATACAGTATAATTGAAACCTGGGAATGAATAAAAAGGGTAAAAACATAAAACTATTTAAAAAACCAAGGGGTATAAGAAGAAACTGCTATTATATTAATTAAACAAAATGAGCCGTCAAGTGTCGACTAACAGTATCTGCCCATTCCCGTTTACTTTTGAAAACAACGATGATTTTAAAGGAGAGGAGAGGTTTGATATAGAAAATGAAGGTCAATGTACCCAAACTCTAGGAGAATTTTATGGTGATTTCTGGGATGTACTTCACTTTGGGTTTCTAATTTTATACTTTGTAATATTTCTTCCAATGTTTTTGTTACGAGTTTACAAGTTAAAAAAATTTGCTACTAAAAACAGAAAAAAGTTAAAAGATACAGCACAGTATAAAGTTTATTCTTTCGCAACTTTAATGGTTTTCTTTCAAGCTTTTGCGTGTATTGATCTTCATGGGTTTAATAACTTATTAAGAGTACAAGTATATTTATTTCTTACTGAAGTCTCCTTATTTTTTCTATTTAGCACTGGATTATATATTCTTGATTTTCTTATCAAAAGCTCTGCTAAGAAATTCAAAAAAAATGGATTAAATAAAAAGATTATGAATTTTCTACTTGTGTTCTTTTTTATTTTCTATATTGGAATTGGTTCTTTTGCAATTTTTTCTATTGAACTATTCAATGTAATAATCAGTATAAGAAAAGGAATTGAATTTCTTATCACAACAGCAGCATTTTTTTTGTCCAGACACTATAAAGATAAACTAATAAAAAAACTGAATTTCATGCAATACACAAATACTGGAAATATAAGAATATCACACAGAATAAACAAAAGTTTTAAATTATATGACATTGCTCTTCGCATAATTGCTTTTGTAAATATTCTTCTTTGTTTAATCTCTTTCTCAAGAGTAGCTGGTGATAAACCTGGCTTAATTTATGATCCAAATGATCCCTTGACAATAATCAGTATAGTTCTTGAAAGAATAATTTTTGCTGTTGTTCCAATCTCTGTTCTCCTGGTTTTTAAACCTCCAACTCAATCCCACACAGGTACTGGATTTGCAACAGCAAGTACAAAAAATATGATTTTAACAACTCCTCTTTCTCAACGGCGTAAGTTTTCTACAACAACATTAAGAAATTATGGTGCTAGATCCCATATTTCTTCTGAACATGTAGTACATTACCCCCAGAAATCCAATGGTTCCCCCAAAGCTTTCACAGGATACGGAAATAGTTCCGATCTTAGTTTAGGTAATCGTAAATCACTAGCCATGGAAGTCTTGCAGCCTAGTGACGACTGGAACAAGAGATCTTCATTCAAAGGTATACCAGAGCTCAGCCCTAAAAGCACACAGATTAGGGAATGGGATAGTTAAGTTTTTTCCTCTTCGTGTGTGTTATATATAAATTAAAGATTGTGAATCTATACATAATTGTTACATAAATTGCAAATTAAATAAATGAGAATTTCCAAGAAACTGAGTTGCAGTGAACAATTTTAGGTATCTGTTTTACTATGTGCAATTTTGGTTGAACTATACGGGTTTGTTTGAAAATTACAGGTAAAGAGATCGATTAAGAGTTTAAAACTCAATTTGGCAATCTTTTTCGTGTCCTAGTTTATCCAAATTTGCTCTACAAGCGAACTTGATCATCGGAGGAGGACCACACATCAAGTTCAAAGTTTCAGCTCCAGCTTCAAATAAGTTTTCAGCAATCATTTCATGTGTGATGAAACCTTTTGAATAACTCCATCCGTCATCTGGAAAATCCAACGTATAATGTAAACTAAACCTGCTCGGATTCTCAGCTTGCAATGCTTCTAACTCAGGTCTTAATAGTATATCTGTTTCTTTTTGGTTAGCATAGATCAACTTGAACTCCGTTGAATCTTCTTTATCTTTAAGTGCATTTGTTAGAATCTGATACATTGGGGTAATCCCTGATCCACCAGCCATCATACTAACTTTTGGTTTATGGACAACATTTCTTCCAAGCTTAAATTTTCCTTTCCCCAGATACTCAATTCTACCAAATGGTCCTTGGATCTCCATCGTATCACCAACTTTGAACGAATCTAGTTGCCTTGATACTTTTCCTCCGTCACAAAATCGATCATTCGGTCTATAGAATTTCACCACTAGATCTACAACTCCGGGCAACTCATCACCTGAAGTTGGTGTATAACTTCTTTTCAACACTTTCAACTTTGCTTCTTTATCTTCTCTTCCATTCCATTCTCCTTCTTTCACTCCTTGTAGATTAGGAAAATTTAATTTAAAATGCTTACCAACTGGCAAACCCAAAATCCTGTTTTCTGCATCCAAAGCAAACCTTAATTTCGCACTATCGTGGCTCAAATCAATTCGATCAATAAGCGTTACTTTTTTTGAAACTTTGCTGTTTAGAAAAGGTTCTTTTAATAATTTCTTCCGTCCAAAAAAAGCTTTGAAGAAATTGTACATGATGTAAGTAAACGCTCCTGCTCCAAGAACGTGTGCCAATACTTTTATTACTTTGACCAACGGTGAATCATCTTTGTTTGTCATCGATGAAGTTACTTGTGAAATAAGAGAGCTTTTTGCTTGTTCAAAAATCATTGCGATCAAAACAAAAAGAAATAATTTTGTTTTCGTTTTTAACGGGTAGACTTTTCCGACCATTTTACGAAAGTCGGACTCATTTCGAGACGAGAGATTTGTATCTTTTGATTGCGTTGAAGATCTCGTTAATTTGTAAGATAAAATTTAGTTACTGAGTGAATATTAAGAAAGAGGAATAAAAACTATGCACTAAGAAATAAAAACAGGAATCAAAATAATATTCTTAGGTTGAATGTAAATTATCTTAGAATAAAATTTATTTTTTTTCAAACTTTTATGCCATAGAATTTTCACATGTAGCAGGTTAATATTTAAAAACATCCATTGTCGCATATATGTGATAATATTCTAATTTCCAAACAAGCAAGAACTACTATCATGTTTGCAAATATTCTGGAATAGAATAAACCTTAATTTATGCACTAACAGTTTTTGTTAGTGATTGAGCCATCGATTTTAGCCTAATCATTTCCTGTGGCGTTCAATTTAAGAAAATGATCCGTGATAGAAAGAGGCGTTCTACTCCTTAACCAAAGTAAGATCTTTAAAAATACCATTTAGTAGCCTATTATAACTCTATAGCCTGATAAAACTTTACTTAGTTCATAGAGTCATTTCTCTCATCTATTTCCTTTATTTTCTTAGGTTGCATTGGTAAACCAGCAGATGTTTTACACACACAAGTAATTTGATAAATGAAAATAAATTGTACTAAAATTATGAGGGGGGAGTTTAAGAACTATAATATTATGTCAGAACTTGCATTGAGTAATAATATAGCTCATTGATTTCGTCATTGCTCACCCTGCCCCTTCCTGTATAGAATAAAAACTTGCCTTAACTAGAATACAGTTTGCTATCTTGCTTCAGGTATTTTAAGAATGAAAAACGAAAACACCATGTTAATAAAAGCGTTGTAGAAGTATTTGTATCTGTTTTTGATTTTCAACTGAACTCATGCATAAATATATATATATTTTTTACCCTCTAGAAGCAATTTTTCATATGGCGACGGCAAAGATACTGATGAGTGCAGTTTAACAAATGATATGGCTGAACATTTTGTGTTAGCCTATCTTTGTCTATAGCTCATTTATTGCTACAGAATCTGTAAAATCCACTACTTGATTAAGGCTTTAGAGAAAGGAAGAAGTAGCTTCTTTATTAACTCAAACGATTTCAGTCTGAGTTCCTCCTATTATTTTATTTTAATACAGCCTCATCAAACCATTAGAAACGGTGCAAACCCTTCAGTTAGCTATTGTATCGTTTTGATATAAAGTGTCATCATGCGAATCCCCTCTTATTTTGGTGTTACATATATGTTTCTTGTACTTAATTTAACAGTGCCCTTAAGCAATTCCCCATGTTATTAGTGACCTTAGATAATTATATGTAGGGAAAACTACCTGCAGCTCAAGATAACATTTAGAGAAGAAAAAGAGTAAAATGCAGAGTTCATATAACATATTATCTGTTGACTGACGCAGTTCTCTGGTTAGTACATGATGAATGTAGCTCAATAACCTCAAAGAAATTGTTTTTGTTGTGTTTTCTATGTTTGTCGTGTATTCCTGGAATTTATATCTAAATCTGAACATTATCCTGGGTTCGCAATTACCTCGGGAAATTGAACTTGTTCTTGCTGGGTCTCGGGAATTCTCAGGCGTAGAAAGACCGGAGCGGGATTTTTGGTATCCGGGAAAAGTTTAGTAAGTATAAACTGCCCAGCATTTTGGACCAGAATTCGGTCGTATTTGATAGATGAAAATATATGAGAACCATAATACTACATGAGATACTACATAAATAAAATAAAGATACAGAATATTCTTCTTGTTTCAAATGATATAATGCATATGATATTCATTTGGACGAGCTCTACTTTTCTGCTTCTTGCATGAGTTATATTTTTATTCAGGAGGCGATATTCAAGAAAAGGATTAATTTTTAAAGGAATCTAAATGAAGTAAGATTATTTTTGAAAAGATTTATTAACTCGTAACAAGAAAATAAATCTAAAGAACAGCTAAGGTTTGTAATTAAATTTTTGAACAACTACCAACCAGATTATCAAAATGATAAACATTCTGAAAATTTAGAACTAAATGACGATGAAGAATCACTTGCCCAGACCAAAGGATAATATAGACTTATTGCCCGAAATATTTTAAGAAAGACAGACTGTACAGCAGACCCAAAAATTCAGGATATAAATCCATATTATTTAATCATTTTATCGAAGTAATATAACAACTTCATCGACATAAAAACGGCAGAAATCTGAGAGAAGATGCCTGTACTTCTCCTCTCCACGAATAGGAAAACCACTATTGATGATTTAGTGGCAAAATTTTTGACTTATTCCCATTACTGATGAGCTCTGACAATTCCCGACCCATTTTTAGTTGTCATTGATAATGAATGAAAATGCGAATTAATTTAGGTTCATTTAATAATATACCTAATCCAAGCTTTCTTTTTCACAGTCTAAAGCAGAGCATAAATTAATTCATTATGTACATCTCTCTTAATGGTCAAACCCTAAATAATACAACACCACACATTTGCCAAAGGACTAGCTAACACAGTTATCAACTCTCTGATTCAGCTTAACCTTATTGTCAGCAGTCGATACGGGAAAGTCCTCTGACTGCCTAATGACTCTCAATAAATGTTAAAATATTAGTAAGGGATTCAAGAGTTTTCATCAGTGATATTATAAAACTCTCAAGTTGTTTGTTGTATCAAACAATCGGTGAGATAACAAGCAAGTCGCATCAGGTTCTTATTGCACAGCCTGCTTTACTCACTATATAAATAACAGATACGTAGACAGTCAGCGAGAAGAGCATATCTATACCACTTCACAATTAGAGGTTCTAAGCAGTTTCCATAATGTCTCTTGGCAATATTGTGTCTTAAATAGGCATAACTAAGCATGAAATTGATCAATAATATAACAGAGGATAGCTTAACTGACATAACTATCCCTAATCGTAGAATAATTCAGTAGCACCAAGGTTTCACAGAGTGCTGTGGGAGCCATTTACAATTTCCCCATTAGTGAACAGAAGCTAAATGTTCAATCATTTACCCTAGTAAAAATACTGCTAAATATGTAAACTGCCAGATGAATTTATTAGCGGTGGTCAAAAAATATCAAAATAGGTTTTTATCAACAAACAGTTATCACTACAGCTAGAATTTCTTATGCTCATATAAGAGTATTTAACATTGGAAAGTTGTCTACTTGATAGATTGAGATACAATATCATTCCTTCCCTGTGATCATGAATGCCTGACCAAAATGGGCTTTCTTTGGCATCACGTCAAGTCAACAACATTTCCTAGTGGTTTTTCCAAGTTTATCTCAACTGGAACCTTGGTTTCAGTCTTATTTCCAGCCAAGCACCTAAGTAAGGAGTAAACGGAGGGTTCACCAACTTCATAACCTGAAGCTTGAACAGAGCATACAAAACAAAGAGAGAGTTAGATATATTATTACGTCTTTACTTATATAGTTAATAAGAAAGTACTCGACTTGGCAAGAATGGAATATAATGATGATTCAATAGTAGTCGCGATTGAATGCATAATTTTTAGCTCGAAATCAAGTACATGATATTATTTTCTATAAATGACATGGACGCGGCATTCGCTATTGTTCAAACTTCAGGAAAACAAAATCAATATTGAGTTAGCGTATCAAACAAGGTGTATAGAATAGCAAATTTTAGCTTCTGTCATTGTTAAAAACCAATAAATTAGCCTCATTAAACAAAATATAATTCCTGTCTTATTTCTTCTAATCGAGGGTTTTTCATTAAATATGCTCAAGACTAATACTCCAGATTTATGAACTATATCTTGACTATATCTTTCAGTGGAGAAATGTGCAAGTATCATATAGGACAGAACACTTATACAGGAGGCCATGTTAGCAACAGGAGGTCTTTTGAAAATCTCTTGCCTCTCCATATTTGTCACATGTCAAACTTCTTGAACTACATGAATACTATATCTCTTAGAAGAAAATAAGTAAATATAAAGTTCTAAGATAATTGAGTTTTTAATAACTGAATTATATTGTATATTGACATGTAAACTCCAAATATATTAAAATGAAATATTCTTCAGCGCACTGAATATATAATGCAGTCTCTCACCACTTTTAAGGATGATTAATCAGGGAATTGTAACTTTCCGCTTGCAGAATAAACCACTAAACTTGAACAACCGGTCATCAATGGATATTTTCCATTAAATTGAGAAAGAGTGCTTTATTACACATTGCACAATTTCAAATTAAAACTATCCTTATCTACTCTTCATTTCGCCCTAGTTGATGGATTACACTCAAATATTGTCCCACGTAGAATCCAATTCTCTCAAGATGCTGTTTCCAAAGGCATATGTTCATTCTATATAGCAACAAAGAAGTGTACTGAGTTGTTTGATACCGTTGACCCTATATTATTCAGCTAATTCTAGATTCAAACTGAGTGGTAGTTATTCTTGGGAATAAGGGGTCAAACTTAGAGCCCAGTATTTGGAGGGGAAGTACTTCCTTCCAAAAGTATTTGTTAATCAACGCTTTCTAGGCCAGTATATACTAAGGTAAGTTCGGTCTGACGCTATAGACATATACCTGGCTTAATGTCATATATATATTCATATAATATACTCCCGTGATTTCTTTTGCAGTACACTGTATTACTCATTAATTCAGTGAATACCTTAACCAAAAAGGAAATAATTCTGTGTTAGTTTATCCCATTAAGAACTTCACTTTCTCTTGTTCTTACCTGATTATACTGTTCGCAGTTATCCTGTTGTTGTTCTTACATTCTTATAGTCTCAGGTAATTATACTCTCTAATTAATGACTCGTCCATAATTTACATTTGAGTAATAGATGAGTTATTTCAGTCTGAGGCTTTTTCCATCTGGATGATTTAGTGATACCAACATTATAAGAATCTAAATAAGAAATATGCTGTTCTTTTTGTACCAAATATTTTCAAGATATGGTTATATTGGGACCTGTTCTGAATGTCAATTAAAGTAGAAGAGCCATTAGCCTGTAAGAAACGTAGTAGGTATAATGAGATCCCATGCAAACCGCAACAACAATGATAGAAAACAACATAATGCACATGGAGAGCAAGAAAATGTATGGAATTTTATAAATCTTTCGCTTTTCTTCTTTTTTTTAAGCTGATCCTCCCGGAAAGTCCTTCATGATTTTCCTGAAAATCTGTGGACTTGAGCTGCATTTAATATAATGCTTTTTCGATAAAATTAGAAGAAATACTTTCATCACTTGGAGTGCCTAGTATTTTAAGGAAAAAAGAAAAAGGGAGTATGTACAGAGAGAAATGGAGTTTTCAAAACATATATTACCACCATACATAAACTAACCCATGGATGGCTTGTTAAGTTAAAGAAAAGCCTAAGACCTGAAAAATGAGCAATACTTCAAGTAACGAAGCTTGAATAACTCATCGAAGAATACATAGACATATATTCCAACTCAGCAGCTTAGCAAATTTTCAATGATAACCTAAAGAAAAGTAGTTTAGGCAGCATTATTTCTTTAGACACTACTTGTATTGTCATAGCCTTTCTAATCAAGGGTACCTGCACTCGCTTTAATTATTAACCTGCATTCTAATCGATTCTAACTACTAGCAAAATTCATAAATCAGTCGTACCTTTATAGAAAACAAATAATTTTTAATAATTAGCCCATACTTAAATTTCAATCGAGGCTTCTTGTCTCGGCTTCTTGAGCAAGCTTTTCTGCCGTTTTCTGACTCTCCTCATCGTCAATCTCATCAATTACATTTAACACCCTTCCAGACACCTCATTCTCAAATCTCCATGCATTTGTCTGCAGTGGATGCGTAATTGCTTCAGTTTTTGGCGTTCCAGGAACAACTTCAGCCATCGGCGCAAGTTCAACATCCTCTAATTTTCTCTTTGTTTCCCTCGACGGTTTTTTTAACAAGAAAAAGACTGCCAATGACAAAAATACAATTGTAAGAACAACTCCGACCGCTAGAACCAAAATGATTACATCTTCGTCAACCTCTGACGAATCTTCTTCTGGTGACCCTGTAGGTTCATCAGTGGGATTTTCGGGAACCGAATCTACCGGGCTTGATGTTGGCGTCTCGGTTTCGGGATTTATAGGGCTCGATGAAGGTGAATCGGTTTCAGGAAATGTTGGACTAGATGTTGGTGAATCGGTTTCGGGATCTGTAGGTTTTTGAGTTGGAAGATTTGTAGGGGATGAAGTTTGAGCTCTAGTTGGCTGAGATGAAGGTGTTTCAGTTTCTTGAGGATCTTCCTCATCAACAGGAACATCCGCATCGACATCACATTCAGCACTTGCTTCACAATCCTCACAAGTAAGAAAATCTAATTCTTCAGTAATGTCATTTGAACTGTACCTTGTAAGAGAAAGTTGAGTTACTTCATCATTTGTCAAATCCACACATCTGTTCAAGAAAGTTGTATTTACTCTAACCACTCCAGAAGCTAATAAAGTTCTGAATGGATGAGATCTAACACCCTGAAATCCAGCGTTTGAAATGAAACAAACAGATTCAGAATCTCCGGATACTGTATAAGCTTTTGACTCATTTGCTCCACATCCAGTGTCTAGAGGCGGCAGATTACAAAACTCTCCCACACAAGAAAAAATATTCGTTCCTTCTTCAAATAAAATATTACTTGCTAGATTTTCAGCAACACGTTCTGGATCGTAACTCTCTTTACAACCAAATGGAAGTGCGATAGTAAAGAAGTTTGCGTTTGCTCTTGACCAAATAAATTCTCCCCAAAGACACTTGGATTCACAAGTTTCATCAACTATAAGTCCTGGGAATACTTGAGGAAACCCGTTTCCACTTCCTGCTAAAGTTTGACCACATCGATCTGTACATGTATCACTGTGAACTTCACATTCACCAGTGGATTGACCAAAACAACTGTCAAAACACGATACTGCGTTACTCCACTTAAATAAACTAAGTGTTACAGAAAAAAATATAACTTTTGCGCTTCTTTTACTCATAAGAATTATATTTTTCCAGATACTTTTATATTTATTTGTTTTTTTTATGGTGGGTATGTTTGGCTAAAGTCCCAGCAAAAAGTACCATACAAATAATACATCGAATATATGCCTTCTGCAGGGTGGAATATTTTCCGGGCATAGGACTTTGAAATACCATTTTTGCTGGGAAAGCGGATACAGAAAATAACGTACTCGGAAGGTAGTGGATCTTTTCTGGGTTTGTGGGAATAAAATATTCTATTGAAAGAAAATCTTTGTTGGCTTTTGGTTTAAGTTATATTTCTAGATTAGAGTTTCATGTTGAATTTTCTCTCTTTTGCTTTCTTAATAAACTTGGAGAAGGTTTTTTTCATGTTTTGAGTTGATTCTTTTTCTACAAATAAGAAAGCTATGTTTTCCCGCTTGAAACCAGATTGAATGCTTATTTTCTTGAATATTATTATTCCAGACTCTGGTTTATGCACAGACTTGAAGTGTATGCAATCCCAAGTAGTAAATCTCAATGAGCGTGGATTTTTTAGATCAACAACTAGAACACCTTTTCTTGTTATAACTATTTGATTAAAGAGACAAAATAAATACAAGAAATGTTTACTCCTAGAAAAATAAAATGTAAAATATAATACTAAAAAGAATATATAAAGAAGAATAATTAAAAACGAACACAATATCTTTTGAATATAAAAGCAAACAAAACAAAAAATACTTGAGAAGAAAATAAAAGTAATTGTTGAGCGCTGAAAATTACACACAAGGTCTTTTGAAAGCTGGTTCAATATTAAATAAAAATTTCTTTTTTTCTTAGAAACTTGGATTATTTTAATCTTGTCATCAGAATCTAAAGTCTCTTCACAAAGTTTCAAAAGATTTTCTCTTTGCTGATATTCCGATTTGAAACAAAACAAGTAATTGATGAAACTAGACGTATTCATATGGCTCTCAATATTTTAAGATATGTTTTAATCAGAAAATTTAGGAAAGGACGCTGTCTAAAGAAAAACAAACAAGTATTTTCAACGTAGATAATTGTTGAGGAAAAATAAAGCTCTGGACGCAAGTAAAAAGAGGAAAAAAGTTGTATTTCGTAAATAAACTGGAATTTAGTCAATTCAAAGGTGTGCTGTAATGATAAGTAGGAACTATCGTTTTTTTTAGACCTTAATGTCAGCGAGCGTGTTTTTCTTATATGTTTTCTAACATATATTCAAACAAGATGTTTTTAATTGAAGGATAGTTTCAAGATGCTTAGTTTTTGGGCATTTTCCGAAATTAAATTGACTTCTTTTTTCTTTATGTTCTCTTAACAGAGACTAGGCAAGTATAGATTAAAAATTGATAGGATCAAGGTAATACCTAATTAAACATAGGATAGTTTAAGAGTTTAATATTATCTTACGAACTCGCCTGTTTCTTCTGTTTATGGGTATAGCTACCATTTTACTTCAGGCCAATGATACCATGGCTAAGGTCTTATGCCAACTAAAGCACTGGAAAAAAATGAATATATAAGAATAACAATAAAGATAATTTTATACATAAATTATTTAAGATAAGAACACATAAATATACTATCTTTCTACAAAATAGTTTGAGAAATTAGGAATACGAGCCTGGTATATTTTTCCAAACAATTTACCTCCTATCTTTTCTGTTAAGTACTTCCCAGGAGAATAAGAACAAAGCCAATGAATAGATGTTTCTAAATATTTAATATTACTTTTGTTTGTTTTGTAACAGTGGTGATTTTGCATCTATACTAAATTTGATTTGATATTAGGTTAATGAACGAGCTGGGAATGTATTAACTTTGAAAAAAGCCTTGCTTCATGCCACTCCGTGCACATCAAATAATACGTAGTTCAGTTAATTTTATATACATCTTTAGTGTCATGTAATATGTTGAGATTATTGGAATTCAAGAACTAAATTGCCGAAAATATTTTTCTCAAACGAAGCCTTGCTTTTTGTTCTGCACAATGCATCTCAAAGAGCAATATCTGAAACAGAGTATGTTTCCTCAATAAGTTTAATGAAAACTAAACTCAAAAATTGTTTTGAGGCACAATAATTGTACTAATTTTAAAATATATTCTAACTTTAAAGAGAAATGTGGCTGTACCCTACCTTTTAGTAACTAAAATGGTTACCGTGCTAATTGTTTTATATTTAAGGGCAATAGTTAGATATGAGAAACATCTTAGAGGTTTTCTTCGCTTTTCTCTAAGTAACGTTATATGGATAAAAGTCACAGAGTTGATATATATTGTATTGTTTACCCAAGGGAGGCAAAACCACCTAAAGTTAAAACATTATAAAAATACATACTTTTCTTCACAAACACTAAGTTGAAGACGTCGAAGGTTCTTGGCACAATTTTGCTTATTTCATGTAATGTTATAACTATTAGTATAACAGGTTGCTCAAAATGTATATTATTCAAGATGTATCTCCAGGTTTAATCTTCCGATATAGGCCTCGGAAATAATTTGTTGCTATTGATGATCATTAGCGTTAGAAACTTAATCCCCACTTCTCCATTTAGAAGCGTTCTTGACTTGAACGTTAATAAAAATGTAAATTGGTTCTTCCTAACATATACTACTTTAACTAACGAAAAATATTCGGATTAAATTGGAGTCACAGCTTTCAAGTTATGGAGGTCGAGACTTCCTCTAACAGGCAACTTATTTTTGAGCACTGTATCATAAGGTTGATTATATTAATGCGTAAATATGAATATTAAATTCAGGGATCAAAGTAGATATTTTATTTATGTTTCAATGAGTGATGGTTATGCTTGTCCAGAAACAAGTAATAATAAATTACACAACTGCAAATACAATTTCCATTTCTTACAACCGCATTTGATTGTTCAGTGTGCCACTGCTCTTAACCATTTTCATTTGTAGAATATACCAATTTAAGATAGCGGATTGCAGAAGAAGGATTTCCAGCTTGTATTATAGTTGCTACAGACAAGCTGCCATACACAAGAACTAACGCATAAGGAACATTTCAACTGTTCAGAACTAGTTCCATCTTAAGAATTACTCAGCACTAATTGGATTAAAAGCTTAGTTTATATTACAATAAGCATAGAAGCTCTATGTTTCTAGGCTAACTGAAGAACTTTCTTTGATCTTTTTGTCTTTAAATCATAATGCACCATATTATGTATATACAAAAAAGCAAATGAAGATATTTAAAATGTAAATTTGTTCTTTCCATGTTGATGTTTTTAGGTAAAACCTGTACCCATATTAAATATAATTTCACTTGTTGCTGTATTACTCCCGGTTCCTAATTTTATCACTAAATGGAGTTATTTCTTCATCTTGGTGAGGAAAAGTATTCTCTTTTCCCGCATTCTCTACTTGGTTGATGATAAAAATATAAAAAGTTATATAAAATATTGTGATTTTTGTAAGTTATAAATATTTTATCTGCGAGAATTACTCCATGAAACCTCCACATTGTGGCCTGTTGGTTGAATAATAGTCATCCATGATAAATGAAGTGTATATTATTGTCGAGGTAATGCAGGGTTACGAGGGGCAATCCTTTTGGGCATCATTTGAATAAAATATTACCTTAGAACGGCGAACAGCTAAAGCAAGCCTATTACTAGAATCTATGATACCACTACATCACTTAAATGTATATACAACTACTCCTCGTGCAAATAAAATCTGTATAAATGTTTTCTTGCTTCTATAGAGAATCATTTCACCCTCATTAAGTTAGTTGAAACTTTCTCCTTCTACTTTAATGAGAAATTATACTTATATTGCGACCCACACCCATTTCTTGGGCACATATCTTAAAAAACGTTTCTTATATCCATCCTATATAATTCTCGCTTTTTTCGGTATTCATCTGCCCAAATATTACTATACCATAAAACCGGTACCATTTCCCGAATTTCAAATATTTTTTTATTCCCGGGATATAAACAAAAAGTTTCCATAACCTAGCCGTTAACATCGATATCTGGAATATATTAAAGATAAATGAACTTTTATCAAGTACCACGAAATGTAGCTAGATTGGTACTAATTAAACAAAAACTAATAAAATGAACTCAAAATACACTTTTGTTCTAAGTTATGTATATTTATCAACTACAAAAACTCTTATGTGCTTTGAAACTTACTTCTCGGCGAGTGATGGAAGTTGCTCTAGTAACAATGTTTGTGACGAAAGATGCGGCAATTTTGGATCTGGTAATCTACAAGTATTTCCTGGGTTTGTGGTTGATGAAAATTGTTCATCCAGTTGTCTTTTGGGAGAATTTTTATTTTCAAGACCAAATGGAGACAGATTTAGACTTGCATTACCATTTGGATGTCGTGAGAAATATTCACCAAACAGAATTGAAAACAATATTGCAAGTAATTTACTTTTTGAAGAAGAAGTTAATATTTTTTCTTGTGATACAGAAGCTTGTAATCTACCCCCGTTTGATACTATTTGTGGTCTAAATGAGGCACAAGAGTACCTGGAAACAGGTTCTCAGCAATCAAATTGCTTCATTAACAACGGGAAGTTTAATAGATTACGTTCTCATCCGTTCAGATTACTTAATGCACAAGGTTTAGTTCCTCCTGCTGGAATTTTATTCAATCGATGTGTTAATCTTAATAATCAAGAAGTTAATGAACTTAACTTTAGGAGATTCAACGCGAGCAATTCAAATGAACAATTGTTTTTTCACACGTGTGAGGATTGTTTAAAAAGTGGATGTGATGTAAATGAAGATATTCCAACTCAACAAGTTACTTTTTCACCAGTTCAAAATGAAACAAATATACCTTCATCTTCTCCGACTCAATTTCCGTCTAAATCTCCTTCATTTCCTCCATCACGCAATCCAACAGTTTTAAATACCAAATCACCAACAAAACAAAGACAAGAACTTATTTTTAGAAGATTTGAGTTTCTGTTTAGTTCTTTTTTAGGAGTCTTATCATTGGGTGTTTTTGTTCTCTTTCTGTTCTTGCTGTTAATTTGGGCGTTTAGAAAAAGAGATACAAATGGAAAAGTTTTTGAAGGATTTTCAATAGATGAGTTTTTTCTTAGTGAAAATTCTTCTAATAGTATGAATTCTGGACAACCACAATTTACAACATTTATTCTTAGACAAGTTCCAGAATCAAGAATGGAAAATGTTGCTGATTCGATTGATGCACAAAGAGAATTTTCAAGGAGTACACTTGAAGATTTTGAAGAAAATCAAGGAAAAGATGCTAAGTTAAGAATGGATGTTTCAATTATTTCTCTTTAAGTAACTTTTTTATTAGGAAATTATTTATTATGAATAACTAAGAGTAACTAAATTGAATTCAGTATTCGCTTTCTTGTTCTTTCTTGTAAGATAAAAGATTTACAATTATTATTATTCTTGCATTTAAAGCTATTTTTTTGTACGAACGTGTTCCAAAAATAACTTTACAAAAACTAATTCTTAAATATATTACAGATAACTGTTCAAGGATAATATAATCTTAAATAGAAAAAACTATCCAAGTAGTATTTCATTTTCTTTTCTTTTTATCTCTACTATATCACCGACCAAAATTATTTCTTCGTTTTCCCCATTTACCTGTTTTCTTGCGTTTAAACCCAACACCAGAATTAATAATAAAAAAGCTAGAATAATTCCTCCTATCATTCCAAATACAAGTACACAATAATTATAATTCTTTTTCTGTTGTTCTTCTTCTTCTGTTGGTAAACTCGTGATACTGTTATTTAGATCTTCTGAAATCACCTCTGCTTCAAATTCATCAGTATTAATATCACATCCTGGATTTCCTCTACATTCATCACAAGTAATAAAACTAAGTTCTTGATTTATATTTTGAGAGTTAAATCTTTTAAATGACAAAGTTTGTATTTCAGAAGCAGTTAATTCTACACATTTGTTTAAATGAGATACATTAACTCTGACTAAACCACTTCCTATTACAACCCGAAAAGGATTTGAACGAAGAGGTGTAAACTCACTATTATTTATAAAACAAGGTGAAAGGTTGTCAAAGTTTTGAGTATATTCTATTGCTTCTTCTTCTCCACATTCTGTTTGTTCAGGTGGTTGATTACAAAAATCATCCTCACAAGAAAATAAATTAACTCCATCTGAAAACTGTATATTACTTAAAATATTATTTGATATTCTTTCTGGAGAATAATTTTCTTTGCAACCAAAAGGAAAAGCAATAGTAAAAAAATTAGCATTAGAACGTGTGAAATTAAACTCTCCCCAGAGACACTCGTTTTCACATTCATCTACAACGAATCCTGGAAATGCTTGAGGAAATTCATTTTGTGCCCCTGAAAGTGATTGACCACATCGAGCTGCACACACCCCCAGCTCTGAACAAGATCCAGCTTCAATTGAAAAACAACTGTCAAAACATTTCGTACCTGCTGATAAACAGCTTAGTGATAAGAGGAAAACAAACTGAAGAATAGTTTTCTGAGTTTTCATATGATAGCGGTTCTCTTAAATACGTATGAGAATAATTTTACTATCTTATGTACCAACTGAATGTTCCGTATTCTTTTTCTCCACATAAATTGAGAAAACTGTTCTAATGTTCCAAATTTTTGTTTATTTTCATTGGTTGAATTAACCAATCAAACAGTGATTTTCTATAACGGACGGGTTTCCTAACATTAAGAGAATAATATTTAGTGGTAAAGTAAATAAAAAACATAAGATAAATATTCTACCATATTTAAAAATACAAAGAAATGTTCTTTTTCTTTCTTACTTCTTTACCCAAACATTTACTCTCGACCAAACAAATTCTTGCATCTACAAGAAACGAATCTTCGCCTTTTCAACAAAAAATTACAAACTATGTAAATCCAAATCAACTTCACTTTTTTTCTCGCTCTCAATCCTTTGTCTATCTAAGCTCTCAACATCTTCTCTAACTTCTAAATTGTCAAGCTCATCTATTACATTGCGACTCGGCGTTTCTTCAACAGGCCAAATGGGAACTTCCGCAGCAATTGGTACATCACTTGCACTCTTTTCCTGATCAGAAACAACTTCCGCACTTTCTAATTGCCCTTCAACCTGTTTTCTTAATTTCTGTTTTTCTTCACTTCTTTTATAAAAAAAAATAAGAATAACTAAAGATAAAACAGTCACAAGAGCAACAAGAACACCAACAAGTAAATTATCCTCATCTAGAGGATCAGAATCTCCATTTTCTTCAGGTAAAATCTCTTCTGCTTCAAATTCATCAATATCAACATCACATCCTGAAGTTTCCCTACAAGTTTCACAAGAAACAAAAGTTAATTGCTGAGTTATATTTTGAGAGTTAAATCTTTTAAATGACAAAGTTTGTATTTCAGAAGCAGTTAATTCAATACATTTGTTTAAATGAGACACATTAGCTCTGACTAAGCCACTTGGCAATACAACTCGAAAAGGATTTGAACGAAGAGGTGTAAACTCACTATTATTTATAAAACAAGGTGAAAGGTTGTCAAAGTTTTGAGTATATTCTATTGCTTCTTCTTCTCCACATTCTGTTTGTTCAGGTGGTTGATTACAAAAATTATCCTCACAAGAAAATAAATTAACTCCATCTGAAAACTGTATATTACTTAAAATATTATTTGATATTCTTTCTGGAGAATATTTTTCTTTGCAACCAAAAGGAAAAGCTAGAGTGAAGGAATTACCATTAGAACGTGTGAAACTAAACTCTCCCCAGAGACATTCATTTTCACATTCATCTACAACAAATCCTGGAAAAGCTTGAGGGAAATTATTTTGTGCTCCAGAAAGTGATTGACCACATCTGTCTGCACACACCCCCTGTTCTGAACACGAACCAGCTTCAATTGAAAAACAACTGTCAAAGCATCGAGCTGCTAGAGAACTTCGTAATGTACTTGTTAAAGCGAACAGACTAGCGAGTTTCTTAAACATGAATACTTTTTATATACTTTTATTGTATCTTCTATCTAAGTTTTTGTTGTTTTGGAACTTCCCGGTGATTTATTGCTTTCTTGTATCTGAAGTTTTTGTTTCGTTCTAACGGTCAAAAAGTTGGTTATTTTCTGGTTGGGCATTTTTTCTGGAACTCAAAGAAATTCGGAAACATTGAAATTCAGCAAAGTTCGAATTTTGGGCAAATTCTTGTTTACGTTTATTTTTTAAGGAGCAAAGGGGTATTACTGGAAAAGAGATAGTAGAAAATAAAGAAAAAATCAAGTTTGAAAATGAATTTAGAAGTATCAAATATTGATAAACAAGGCAACAAGGGAATGTTGGTTCCTTGGATGATATTGAACTTGCATTCATTTCTATGTGATTAAGTTTGTTGTCGCTACAAGTGTTTAGATCCAGTTAATAAGGGTCATGGGTAAGGAAGCAAGGGAATATATAACGGTCTTAGGCAAAGATTACAAAAAAAATAATTATATTATTTCAGAACATAATCATTCCATGACTTGTTCAACAAAAAATTATTCACGCACCGGAGAATAATAAGCAAAGATTTTTTTGACCATTTCATTGTTATTAGAACCGTTCAAAATATCTTTGACCATACTTAAGAAGCATTATTACACAATGTATAATCACTTTCAGTATATGTTTATAGTTCCTAACTATCGTACGTAGAATTCCCATCATTCTTGCTAAGTTGAAAAATATAAAATCATTGAACACAAGTCCAAACCAACCAAACTTATTTTTCTAAGGAACAAACTATCCCTGTTTGCTATAGTTTGTGCATGTTAACGATTTGAGTTATATGTCGTATGTCAATAGCTAGGTCACCCATAAGAATTTCTAAAATTAGGTTAGTGCACTGGTGTTTTATCCAACAACTTCTAGGTTTTCACAACAGCCAGGATTTAAAGGGCTCCTGATAGGTTGCAGCAGACAAGCACTTAGGACCCAAGCATAACAGCAAATATAATAACGATTCTTAAGTGACTTTAAAGCTTAAAAATATAACCAAATTATTATGAAGTGTGATTTAAATATAGATAGCTGATTTAAGGCTTGGATTTATGCTCTACAGTGCTTAAGATAATGACCTGTAGAATAAAATTAGCAGCTCGAGATAAGCAAAGATGCTAGGAAAAAAAATGCTAATTTGTTCTTTCTCAGCCATACTTCAGTTGAAAAAGGATTTGATGTCAATGTCATTTGTAGAACGGATGTTGACTGAGCATGAAATACCGTTAATGATCATTTCTGTAAAATGTTTCCACAAATTTTGGCAAATGTAGTTGTTGAAATGCTATTAATAGCTACATCAAAAATTTAACCGAAGAACCTGACAATGACTCATCATTTTTTCTTGTATTATATAAAAAGTAAAAATATTCTCGAGATTTACCAAAAACAGAGGTTTTACAACCTAAAACTCATTTATCATAATTTACCAAAATTAAGTTGGAGATACCTATGGGATTTTGTTGCATTTTCTCATAATTTTCCAATGTCCTAGAACCCACGCTCATATCGATGAAGACATGCTTCTATATAATAAGATCGGGGGTTGCTACAGTTGTTTTCAAAATAAGCAACTACCGCTGCTTGTCACCAAAGTTTTGGAGACCCCAGATAGAATATTTGAAAGGGTTTCCTTCCTTTTCTAAGTAAAGTATTATCATTTGATCCTGAGTCACTTCCGCATATTCGATGCTCCCTCAAAGTAGTAAATTCATTGAACACTACTGCACTTTACTTCGCCAGGGTCAACTGGATTAAACCGCATATTTATTTTGTGTTAACTATCTGTAATAGTTTGCTTCTCCACCACATAGCTGACAATTATTTTTGCGATAATAATATCTAGTATAGTAGACTAATGAATATCTTGTTAATACAGCAATTAGTATTTTCGCAAGTTGACTAGGTTAATAGTTGTACAATCGATGAACAAAACTTTTTTTTTTTACATGTTTCTCTTAAAGGCGTTTGCTTTAACTTTTTAGAAAGAAAAGTTTGGCAATATTAGCAGTTGTTCTATGAAAAATGACCTGTTGAAGTAAGACTTTGCAATTGGATGCAAAAGTTAGAGAAGGTAAGGATGATAAGAGAACATGGGTTCTTGATTAATTGCGTGACATTGTGTATTTTAGCTCAAGTTAACTTTCTCTCAAGGTTTATTTCTTCCTATATCTGACAAAGAATCTCCGTTGTCTTCGGGGACAAGGGTCCTTAATAAGAAGAATGTTTTTTTTTCAACAGGTTTTGTGCTCTTAGAATATATTTATCTTCCTTTTTATGAAAATAATTCGTTTTTCCCCAACTATATATGATATACAAATCCTAACACGTAAACTTCAACCTACTAATCTTGCTGATATGATAACGGAAACCACCGTTATATCGATAATTATCGATAATCCGATTTCCGATATTCAACAAGTATATTATCGTTGGGCAATTATATAAACACACTCCCTACTAGAACTTTCTTATAGTTGCGATAATCGTATATTTATTGATTACTATATAGTATTCCCAGCACCAGTGACTAGAAAATATCGCAGAGAACTGCATATTCCCGTACAACAATTATACTTGAATACATAAATGAACACAAAATATATTTGGTAAGAACAAAGTTCATAATGAAATACTGAGAATATCAAGAGAAGATCTATACAAGAAAAAACAGAAGTTCTATACAATTTTTTGACTAGTTTGTATACCACAGTTTGCCTAAATTAAATAGGAATAAAATATGTGCTTAACTTGGAGTGGTAGCATTGAACCCGAAGAAGAGCTTTGTGGAAAACATGGAACTTGTATAGATAGAACATGTATTTGTTCACCTGATTGGTCAACTTCTTTTGATATAAATCAAGGTTATTTTGGACAAAATGACTACTCAATATTATTCCGGGAGTTTAAAAACGATTCAGAAAGTATTGTCTTGAAGGATTTTATTGAGAACCTTCTGCTTTCTTCGCCTTGTACAAGATATGATCCAATTATGGCAGCAATCTTTTCTTTCTCTGTCATATCTTGCTCTTTTTCATTGGCAGTTTCTTTTTATAATAAGGAGATCCAGAAAATAAAACAAGTGCACATTCTTCGAACAATTTCCTTGGTAAGTTGTCTAATCTACTCTATCATGAAACAAGTTAAAGGTAATCGTGCACATGAATTATTTAACTTTCCGGTTGGATTTTTATTCGGCATTTTTGTTACAAGTTTGAATGCAACTGTCATATTCTACTTGTACAAACACTTACAATATCAAACTCAGAAAGCTAGAATGTTGTATACATTACAAATATCTCTTTTTGGATATGGTATAAATAAATTACTGAAGTTTCTATTTCAGCTCGCACTGTTTTTTATATTATTAATTTTCTTCTTATTTCATAATATTTGCTTATTTTATGTTTTAACCGTTAGAAATAAGCATGTGAAGACAAGTAATATTGGACATTTGTTAAATTTGTATCATCTTATTTATATTTATGGTTTTATATGTTGCTATTTTATTTTATTGGTTTTGTCTGAAATATTATTGATATCTTTCATCCAAGATTTGAAAACGATGAGAAAACGTAAGCAAATGAACAGCAACAGTGTATCAATTGCAGAAGGCAAATACGCAGTCACTGCATGGGAACGTAAATTAGACACAGTTCTGATCCAAATTGTAAGTATAAGATGTGCTATAAGATTTTTGTCTATTGTTGTTGGCCTCACTTTTATTTTATTGGCAAGTTTTCCAAGAATTTCACCCTTGATGCAATATCTTCTTACCTTTCTCGGTGGTATATCTCTTATTTTTCTCAATATTTAGGTTGCATCTATCCCATCCTAGCACTTAGGTTTCACTGATTGAGTTTCTCTTTGTTAGCTTTTTTTAGACGTCGTGATATTGTTTTTGATTTAATTTTTCGTAGTTTTTGCTTTATTATATCTGATATACTTAATATTTGTTATCCGTTTAGTTAAGAAATCAAAAATTTAATTTTCAAAACAAAAATAAGGTTATTCATAGAAAGATATTTTTAGAATAGAAAATTCCTAGCTTCTTTGACTTTAAACTGGAAAATTTGGCGTTATGGTAATAGGAGTAGAACTAAGACGGTTCTTGCCTGAAGAAGATAGGAAAAACAGGGCACATGGTGTTATATAGAGAATATTCTGGTTAAACGAACTTGGAAATTACTTGCACCTAACTTTCAGTTGCTTTAAGAGAGCTCACAGCAATTTCATTGATAGCCTAGGTAAAACATAAAACATGAAGAGTGTCAGCTTTCAAGTTTTAATTAGGAAATGAGGATCACAGTCTAAGGGGTGGAAAAAAACAAAATAAGCACCAAGAATGCGTTTATTCAATGGGCTAGATTGAATAAATATATACTGGTATTTCTCTTAGGTGCATGGTAACATGCGTTGCTTTGACAAGATTTGAGCTAAAGAAATAGTAAACACAATACGATATTGTATAAGAAACTATTTGAGTGCTCTCTTCACTGAGTTGTTCGGGTGAAATGAATCATTTTTATTGACTGAATAACGAGAAATATTTCAAATGCATAACACATTGATCAAGTTGATTATATGCACATAAGAAAATAGAACAAATAAGTTTTTACAATAACGAAAGAAATAGTTGGATCTATGTTTTTGTGCTCTTTCAATTAGAAAAACAAGGGAATGAGAATATCATAGTCCATTTGAGTGGCTATCATCTATTATTGAACATGATCAGCTTAGAGCTTAAAAGAGACTGATGCTAATTTTCCATGAACTGAAAAGAGTGAACAGTGTAATCATATTATTATACACGTCATTTCATCACCAGAGCTTCCATGGATCCTTCTGCTTTTCCAGGAATTAATTCTATAAGTGGATAGCATTATACTTTAGAACAGGTCAAAATTAACAGTTTTTCAATCAGTATGGTAACAAATCTCTAAAGAAAACTTTTAGCATAACACATATTACCCTGGATTTAAAACCTCTTCTTGATCTCTTACCACACTAAGAATTAAAGGTTTAGTATTCAGTACAACAAACATTGGAGTTGCACCGGATGTGGTTAACAGGTAGATGAAATTTTCTTGTGGTGAGTTTATTTATGAAAAACTTAGGCTGCAGTTACACATTGCAAAGAAATACCAAATTTTAAATTTATTATTACAAGGATACTACATACAAATAAAGCAATAAGTGGAAACAATAATCAAATGAAGAGAATAAAGTTAAGCTAAACAGTAGTTTTTTTCATCAAGATATATCAAACTAGAAACGCGCTTTACTTATGCCCTCGGGTGCATATTTAAAAGTTATTTCTCTGTGGAGATGAAGTAAGCTACAGTGACCTTCTTTTTTTTTCGTGGATTTGTATGAGGTGCTAGAGCCCTCATTCAGTTATTTGACATATGTTTGTCTAATTGTTCCAATCTAGTGCCCAAGATAGACGTCTATTACGGCAAGTGTATGAGAGAGAATGAAAGCTCTTTGGTAGTTTCAACTATAAATAACATGACTCGATGAACAACAATATCTACATTTCTCCACTTTAGTGAATACAATCGGGTTAGAGGTGCCATTTACTTACCTGGTATCATTATATCCTATTTCGAATGTGAGGCAAGCATTACTAGTAAAGCACTTTCCGTCCTGAGCATATATTCCGTGCTTCTAAAGAGAATCGCACTCTAGATACATTGGTTAAACAGCAGAACACAAACTCTAAATCACGATATTTTAGATTGTTTTTGATAAAGCTTCAGCCTACAATGTCAAATACGATCGTAGCATTGCGGACAGTTAATCTGAAGCTTAGTGTTTATATTGATGACTAAAATAGCAGTTGTAAGCTTATATAAAAAATTATATAGGAGAAAAATTATATACAAGCTTCGCAAAAAATATCAATTTAGATTAAACACCCCTTTTTTCTGGATTGAACTTCGTTTATAATCGTTACATATACCACTAGGTTCATTAAAATGACTAGTTTCTAGTCTTCAGATTCAATGAATACCACTTCCATCGAGATTTGATATGGTTATATACGGGGAATAACCTTACCAAAGAGATTCATGGAGTACCAAAGAGTGTCCTACAATATATAATATACAAATAATTTACCTGGTGGATGCTAATCCACTGGCTCCTTTGAGTTGTTGTTGTACATTGCTCACCTTACGCACTATGGTGGCTGATGGATTGCTATGTAGGTGCAAATTTTGAGCTCTAAATTGGGGCAAAAGTTTAGAACTGTCTCATGGGTAATGAACATGAAGCATCTTAAGGTAATCTCTCATTGCACAATTATGCTGAAACTACCTAGCTTATGAATATAGTAATTAGCTAAAGTTTTTGCGCTATAGTAAGCGTTTGGATTTAGGACTTAGAGCTGACGAACTCTGCTTCTATGCGCACAACTTCAGCAACAATCTTTTGCAAAGAATTTAATTAAAACTTTGTTTCTAGAGTGGATAAAGTTTACCTTGTTTCTCTATTCGGGCTTTAAAAGCTGCTAATTATCTAAGTTTAAGAGACTCTGTGTGGATTTGTAATTTCGAAAATCTAGAGAAATTATTAATGAAAAATGTATTTATCTACAGGTTTTAATTGTCAAAAAAGAGTATTAAGCATAAGTTTTTAGTTTAGCATATGTACATTAGACGTAAAAAATGAACAGATGTAGAAGTTTTCTACTTTAGATTAGAAAGCAGGTAATATACATTGGAAAGAGTTTTTAGTAAGAATGCTGCAAGAAGAAAATTATTACTGTTAAGGGCGTAGAATATGTTAGTTACTTTCTCATGAACACATTTTATTGCTCAAGTGATAATTTCTCTGTGTCTACTCTACAACTCTAACCAAAGATTACATCCTTGATGTCCAAAAATAATATTTTCAAACGAAACGTAGTATGCAAGAAAAGTCATTAGAATATCTGAATAATATTTTATTCATTTGTGAAATAATTATAGAAAATATTTCAACATCAATTTTAAATAACCAATCCAAAATATAGCAAGGAATATCTTGTTGCTTCTACCAAACCTGAACACTAATTATATTCGCTAGGAAAATAATTGCTCGTTGTTGTTTCGTATCGGTAGACTTTCTTTATATACAATACTTTTAAAATACGATAAAGATATTTAAAAAAAATTAGAATATGTAGAGAAAAAAACAGGCAGTGTACTTCAGACCGGTATTCTTTTATCTCCTCCAATAAAAATATGCAAAGAGTTTTTTTTCACTTGCTGTTATTTGAGAAGATCGAAATATTAATTTAACCTCTTTAGAGGAGTTAATTACTTTCCACCCAACTTGAACAATAGAAGCTAAAAGTCCACTTGGTATTCCATCTATCCCAAGTTTTCTTACAGATAGAATTTTAAACCAGTGCTGTTCAACATAATCTCTAAAATTAAGCAACATAGCTACAAACTGATGTTCTTTAATCTTATTTGAAAATCCATTTACTACAATTGCAATGTTCGAGAATCTAATTCTAGACCAGTGGGCTTGAATTTTGAACAGATCTTTCAGCGGAGTCGATCTTAGTTCAATCTTATTTCGTGTACTGAAAATCATCTTCTCATCAAGAGAAAGTACTTCTTCAACTGGAAAATAATATTTTGAGTGGGCATTGAACAAAAAAACTTTTTCCAGCAAGACTAGGATGAAGTTTTCCTTCTTAAAAGTCTTATTTTGTACTGGAGATAGCGTGAACTGAAATTCGCCATAGAGTTCAATCCTAAAGTTAAAGGAAGGAATCGTTAAGATATAGAGTTTTCCAAGGATCTAATTAGAGAGTTGAAAGCTTTATCAATTATTCTCAAATAAGACATTGCAAATTTACTTTCCTCGTCAAGGTCTTCTTCGGCCCCATAGTAAGAATCAGAACCTGTCCAGTCTTTCCCCAACCTTAGTTTCACTGGAACATAACTCCTTAGGCAAATATAGTTTGATCTTATATCGTGAATTAAATATTTTTCTCGATCACATCCGCTTCTAAGTTCTTTCAAGAGATCTTCTTGGGAAGTTAGATATTCAGGATCTAGAAACGAATCTCGTGTTTGAATAATTTCCACCTCAAACATTCCTTCCGCTCTCATGATAGTCGTACTTGGCAAGAAAAAAAAACTACATCTCGAACAAACAATTTTTATGTTTAATTTTACTGGAAAGAAGTTACTTTTCTTTGCTTGAATCATTTTTCAAACGAATTCTTGCTTTCTTTTTTTTCAAATCGAATAGTACCCGTTAAAAGATAAACGGGTAGGAATTACCGGGAAATACCGGTTTAGGCTCATCTGCAATTGATAAGGTATACCAGTTCCGGTAATTCAAAATGAACCGGTACTAGGTACCCGAACTTGTTTTTTGAGTTTTCTGTTCTTTAAGTGCTGTTCCAATTTCAATATAAGAGATTAAACAATAATAAACTTGTTCAAAATTTCAGTTCCCAAAGAGCCTAATTATAGCACTCCATTCATATATAGCAGAATATCTATTTGGAAGAATTAGATACTCAATTTAAATACTTTAAGTTCTTTTTTCTAATAGTAACTTCTATGTTTAAGACCTATATTTGCAATATAGCTTACGAAACATTTTTAATTAATGGAGATAATTAAATTTTTAATTTAGGTTTGATAAAGCTAAAACTAAAATCCAAGCGGTTGTATTAATGGTATGACCTCAAAGTTCCATATTTAAGATTGCTGCCAATTATGCGTTACAGGCTTTTATGAGCTAGTAGTCGCAAATTTGCACTAAAGGTTTTTCTACAGTAATGGGTTAAGTGACCCCCCTAAATAATGTCCAGAAAACAGATTTCCATATCAAGTACATTCAAGTAGGTTGTCATTCCCGTTTTAGGCGCCTAAGTAACGCAATAAATGTCATAGTAAGTTTCTTTGAAAGTTGAACCTACCAGAACGCATTGTGTTATCATTGATTTAAAAAAAAGAAATACCCAAGGTTTTGGATTTACCCGGTAAATGTGCCATGGTTCTCAGTTGAGATAGAAGTGAGGAAATCCAACTGACTTAAAATTTTTGGTTAAGAAAATGAAACCTTGTCTTGAATAGATATTTCTCTTTGAGAACACAGTTAACTCCGGCTAGGAATGCTGAGAATGCCTCTGGTCTCGGCCATGCCTGGTGATATAATTCAATCGTAAATATACACTCTGCATCAGCAAGTTAACAGCTGAAAAAAGCGTCTTTTCTATGAAAAGTTTGTGTGTGCGGCCTAACCTATGTAATAACAAATAATAAACCATGAACAAGCATCCTGGCTCAATTTTAACTCTTGTCAGAAGTCTCATGCTCTCTTGGAAACCTAAAGCTGTCCGAGTTCACCGAAAACAGCTTGAAAGAGCTGATATATTACACAAACTAACAAAAGCTGGAAAAGGTCTTTTTTTATACAGAGTTGGTTGTGGTACTATAAAACTCTTGAAGTCTGTTTCTTTCATTCTTACTTATTATACGACGTGAAAAAAATAATCCCCTAAACTATTGAATAGACATCAAGAGCCAAAGGGAGTGTTAGATCTAAAGTCTATAACTTATATCAAATTTCATCACCAACTTTTCAACTGAGAACCTTTGACAAAGTTCTCAAAATTGGTCAAGTAGCAAGTTCGCAGTTTCTTTATTTACTGTATTAATACGAATTATAATATTTCTGTTAGCAAACTGAAGTTTTGTATTCTACGTATTATCTTACAAGTATCGTATAACAAATCACTAAGAGAATTATTAATACTTTGAATATATACGATAATCCGACTGAATAGATTCCCAGCATTGCACAATTCTCTACAGCAATGACCAGAAATAATACCAAAGAGTTTAAACTATTCCCAGAAATTAATAATAAGACAATAATATGTTTACTATAATTATTCACTATACAATGTAAATATAAGAAGTAATTATTTTAAGTTCAGATGATATGGGAAAAAGAATAGAAGTTCCCAACAAACTTGTGAATGGCTTTTTTAACACTTATTTGACCAAAGAAATAGAAAAAATAAAAACATGTGTTTAACTTGGAGTGGAAAAAGTCAACCTGAAGAAGAACTTTGTGGAAGTCATGGAACTTGTATAGAAGGAGTATGTGTATGTTCATCTGGTTGGTCAAACTCGTTAGATTTAAACCACGGGTATTTAGGTCAAAATGATTATAAAAACATCTTGCGTGAATTAAAAAACGAATCAGAAGTTGTCACTGTAGAGGATTTTTCTGAACAGCTCCTTCTTTCTTCACCTTGCTCTAAATATGATCCATTCATGACAACCATTTTTTCTCTTTCTGTAATCGTGTGTTCTGTTGCTTTAATTTTCTCTTTTTACAATAAAGCTACTCAAAGAATAAAAGCTGTACACTTTTTCCGCACTATAGCTTTAGTTCATTACATAATCTATGCGCTTCTTAAACTTATTAAAGGAAATGAAGCTCATGAAATATTCAATCTTGGGGCTGGATGGACTCTTGGCGTCTTTTTTACTTGTATGAATGCCACAATCATTTTTTACTTGTACAAACATTTGCAATATCAAGTATCAAAGGCTAAGAAACTTTATACTCTTCGAGTATCACTCTTTGGCTACGGAATAAGCCAATTATTGACAATTCAAGCGGGATTTGCATTGATACTGAATGTCTTCATTTTCTTCTTTCTTCACAATATTGCCCCATTCTATGTCTGGTTAATTCATGATGAGAATTTAGAGTCTGAGGATTTTGTTGATTTGCTGATATTGTATCATCGCATTTTCATTTATGGTTTTATCGGCTTTTATCTTGTGTTATTGCTTCTCTCAGAAATCTTATTAAAATCTTTTGTTGAAGATCTCAAAGCTGTGAGAGATAGAAGAAAAATGAACAACTATAGTGTTTCGATTTCAGAGAGCGAAGAAAGAACAACTGGATGGCAAGATAGACTTGATTCTGTACTGGTTCATATATCTTCTATTCGGTGTGCAATAAAGTTTCAGTCATTTGTTACTGCTTCTCTTCTATGTTCTTTGGCAACATTTCCAAGTCTTTCTCCTTTAATGCAATACTCTGCTCACTTTGGTCTCGGTAAATCATTTCTTTCACTCATTCTTAGGTCTTATTTTTCCTATACACTCTCTGAGGTTTCACTAAGCTGAAAAGGATTACCTATATTATATTGTGCTTATGTAGATTTTGTTAATTAAGTTTTTCTCTTTCTTCACCAATATTAACGGATATTGTGTCTTTGACCGTTTAAATTTGAAATGAGAAAACGAGTTAACAAAAAAGATGTGGATGCGTTTATCGCGAGATTATTTGAAAAGGAGAATATTAAACCAAAAGGCAATGTTTCAATATCTAGATTGAGTTTGAATGTGAAGGTTAAGGAAGAAGAAAGAAAGCGACGCATCAAGGAAAGGAGTCAAACTGAACATTTGCGCCGACAGAAGGAAGAACAGAAAAAGACCTTGGAAAAGATCGGAAAATGCAGAAGAATTAGGTATTGTAATACTTCCAAGAGAAAAGCAGTACAAAAGAAGTCAGCTGTGTCTGCAAGAGTGTTGACTAAAAACAGATTGCTTGAGCGGAGGCTAATGCTGCGGGAAGAAACATTATCAAAGGAGATTAATCTCAAATGGAATCGCATTGAGAAAACAAAACAAAAGAAATTATGTAAATTGCAGATAAAGAAACTTAAACAGATTAGAACGAGACAAGCTATAACTGTAAGAAAGTTTGTAGAGACAAAAGTTTTGATGAACTATGGATTGTTACCTTGGAAGAATTTTCTTATGGACGCTAAAGCTATAAGAGAGAAGGCAAAATTAAAGGGGAAAAAAAAGATCAAGAGGCTCTATTTCAATAATGTAAAAAAATTTCATAAGACTGAGAGTCAGAAAAGAGTTAAATCCCATTTTTTTGAAAGATTGCGCGAAGTTCTTGTTTGGTTGAAAAGGCAAAAGCAAAAGGCGACGAAGGTATCCCAAAACTCAAATCTTAGATATCTTCAGGAATGTCTTCAAAATGTTCAAATAACAATTCTAAGAAAGCGAGTAAGGCTTAAAAACGTTTTCTTGCAGATTTACTTGAAAGTAGTGTTTCAAAATTTTCTTCTAGAATTACAAAAAGCTCAAGAAGTAAGACTTAAAGCTGAAGAAATACAAAATTGGAGAAAAAAGGTGAACGAGTGGCTGGAAGAGATGGAGAATAACTAATAACTTGTTTTTATTCTTATCCCGTGTATCAGGTCATATTCTTCAGTTTTGTTCGTTCACCTGTTTTTTTGAAAGCATACGATTTGATTGGACAAATTGACCAATCAAACCAATTGAAAAAGAAGAATGAAGAGAATTCTCCAGAAACAACGTATAGTCAGAAATCTTTCCTCTCGACGAAGAAACAAAAACTCTATCCTAAAACCGAGCCAAGTTGAAGTACAAGCCCCACCTCCACCTACCCAAGCACCAGAGAATGCTTGGATTGAAGTAGTTCACCCAGAAACGAAGCAAACGTACTGGTGGAACCAAACTACAAATGAGACGACAGCTCTTGGTGCACCTAAACCGACTACAGCAACCTTGAATAACCAACAGAATACAGTACTACCGCGACAAGGTGGATTTGGACAGACAATAAAAGAGGGTTTTGCATTTGGTGCTGGGGCAGGCTTGGCAAGGGAAGCAGTCGGGGGATTGTTTGGAATGTTTGGAAGCGGATCATCTGGAGGTAATTCTGGAAATGATGACGACGGATGGGTTTAGATCGATAGAAAATATCTTACGCATAATATTATAGTTTGTAAATTCTAAAAAAAGGATTTATTGGTTGCTCTAAACAATGGATAGCTTGGGATAAGCGATTTTGCAGAGCTTACAGAGATCAGTTAAAAAAAAAAGTTGAACCTAATGACTGAAATCACATATTTTTATTATTTTTGCTTGTGCTTTGCAGTTTTGATTCGAGTGAGGTAATTTTTCGAGAAAAATCTATATCAAATTATTTTGTGGATGAAGCCTTGAAAAGAATACTTATAAAGACATTTCACTCCAACGCAAAATTGCTATAGCTAAATTGACATTTTTATTACAAAGGTAGAATAGAAAAAGGTTGTAGTATAAGCTTTCAAGGCTACTCTATGATGGGTGTGGGATAATGCAATGGTTCTGGCCATTATAGCCTATCTGTGCTGATTGCCAATGGCAATCACATCTATGCTTTAGTCGCATGTGACGTAATAAATTAGTTTGACCACAAATACATGAAGTAATTTCATGGTGTATATTATCAGCAACTAAAAATGCAATGCTGTAGAAGACTATAACTAGCTCAGGGGAAATTCTTACCTTTCCCTATAAGTAGTCCAAGAATGCATGGTCTAGCATATGAAGCAAAAACAAAGTATTTAATCGAAATTCGATAAAGAATTGAGCTGATCCAAATTTTAGCAGGTGCATTTTCTAATAAAGACGGTCTCTTACAGAAAGGTGAAACTCTAGTTTGAAAAGGTTTGTGTTATATGAAGATTTCGCTTACCAGGCAAGTTAGGATCTACTACTAGAGGGTATGATTTAAATCATTATTCCTTCTCTTTACCCAACTATATTTAGCTCCATGATTGTAGAACCAAGGTATAATTGCATACGAACAGCATATTTGTCCTGGCTAGAATATATAGAACGAGTACGAAGATATGAAGCTAAATTTATAGTATGAAGGCTGCTTCCTTGTACAGGGTTCCAAGAGCATTTTACTATTACTACAGTAGTAGCTTAATCTTAGTTACTGAATAAGACTTGTTATAAGGCGAAGGTGCATCTAGTAATGGGCAAAAGAAACCAGATGTTGGAATCTGTATTCCACCATTTGAGCTTGTAATTTCGGGTTCCAATAAACAGATACGGAAATGCACCTGAATCTAGAAAAAATTAAACACTTGAGAGCCTATGACCCAACATGCGACGAATTTGGCCAATCAATGTGTATATATAAGAAAGTCTGCGCGTTCTTAAGAATTTGTGATTGTTAATAGTTTTATTTAAACATGATATAGAACTAGTTAGGTCATCCAATAATGTTTAATATAAGTAGGTTAAGTAGTAACTAAGGTATCCATCAGCTCGAAAGCTTTATATAACACTTCAAACTAGGACTTCATTGCAAAAAAAACAATAGTTCCTAGAACCTACGAAAATTAACGCTATCATAAAGTTATTAGCAAAGCAACCAAAGCCTTAAGCCAAGCTGGCAAAGCATATTAAGTAAGTACTAGTAAGCTAATAATACAATTAATAGTAAATTCTAAGGCATGAATTCAAGATCTGAAGATCTTATAATTTTTGATACAAGTTTCAATCAAATAAAAAAAGTAGTTAACTTCATGTCCAATAAGGTGCACTCATTTCACCTTTAATAGTTTTCGTGGGGCAGGCCACAAGATAGAGTGATACCAGTAAGCCAATCTTTCTGGTCTTTTTGGTTTAAGAACTGCTGTAAAGATGTGACATCAAGTTACTTCATGCATCAGCATGCACAAGTTCTTAAATCTCTTTTGATACAAAAAATTCTGAACAGTTTTGTAAGAATATTGCATTTTGGTTGGTCAATTAATTGAGATGTATAATACGTCAGTTTTATAACCTTGTGTCTATGACTCATACAAACGCTACATGAATTGAACGAGTTATCAGAAACAAGCTGTCAAAGAGGCTATACTAGAAGATAAAGCACAATAATGGATTGAGAGTGGTAATTATTTTCCCATTAATAACTTAAGACAGCTAGAATAACAAAAATTAAGTTCTACTGTTACCTTTGCGCTTAGTTGACTGAGGTTCGTGCGCAGTCACTGGTCCTACACTTAGAACTTGTACACTGAAAAGGGGCAGTGGGACTCATATCTTGACCCCTCTAAAATGAAGGTAATATAAAGAGAGTAAAGAAACAAGTAGTCAACCTACATCGAAGATTTTGCGACTGAGCTTGAATTCATATTGATATCGGATCTCTGTGCCTCTTATAGAGTGTCAAAGGGATCTAGACCCAATTCATTTGGATGATGGGGAAAGGATATAATTAAGATGAAAGAATTTATTGCAAATATAGAATATGTTTTTTTTATAAAATTTATTTGTCTTTCAAGTTCCAATGATTGATATTAAATGGGTTCATTCTCCTTCAAAGAATGTTCTTAGATATTATAATAATAAGAAGAAAATGGTGGTGTTACTTCTCTAAGGGCATGGATTGAAAATTTTATAACAGTATTAGGTGTTTTGATTGAAAAGAAGTGGACTACAAGATGAGCTACCTTTAAAGAATGTGAAGCCCGTTTATGACACGTTTTACTCCAATATCTTAAACGCTTTGATAAATATTGCACGAAACCTTATTTCCTTCAAGGGATAAGCCCGTAAGACTGTCCATCTCATGAAGCAGTTCGACTAATGGCCTTAACACTAGTAACAATCTTGGTTTAGCTAAAATAGAAACCGTTGGTTTTTTTAAATCCTCCTACGCTCAGAGTTTAAACTTGCAATTTATAGAATGTTCGCACCTATAAGAAATTATCTAAAAAAAGAATCGGATTGTGTTCTCTTGATAATTAGTACTTTTCCACTGCTACATGTGTGTATATACGGCTACTTTATTTTTTTCAAGAACATGTATTAGTTACCTATATATGTATATATGCTGCTAACGTGTTACTTGGCAGATATAGTAATGGGGAGTAGCGCTTGTTCACGATGGTTATGTGCCCAGGTGGCTCGGTACGGGCACTGTAACTAAAACAGTTCTGAGGGACTAACTTTCTTAGCAACGTTTACTTAGATATATATATATATAAGTACAAAAACAAGTTAACAATAAGACTCTGAAAAGAAAACTCATATTCGCATTAAACATGTCAAGAGTCAACGTTAGTATGTCATTAAACTTTATAATTAATATTAAGCGCCGCTACCACCAATGAAATAAAAGAAAATTAACAACTCATCCAATCCTAAGAAATGTTCATTAGTTTACTTGCGTGTTTCCATTTTCATGTTCTATTTGTAGAAAGGTTTGGAAAGATCGGAAATTAGCGCTAATTGTTCTTCCATAATGCAATGGAACATTACCAGAGATAAGTACTAAATTCCTACAGTAAGCAGAAAAAGAATAAATAATGAAACCTAAGAATATGCCACCGGGATTCCCGACACAACCAAGAGGGTACCCTAACCGCCCAGATATTCCAACTCAAAATCTTATTCGAAAGACAGTTTCACATATAAACACGTTACCATCAAATCAACACAACACCTATCACCACTCGCTCTCTTTCTTATATCTTAATCATCTTCGTAATTCCCGTAACAGGAGCTAAAACAAACCGGTTAACTTTTAACAAACTTGAAAACTCTTATTTCTTACATCCATCCAACTTTTATCTTATTGCCCAGAATCTCTTTTCCCCTAAGCCTTTTCATTACCGCTCTGGCTTGGGAATGACTTTGACACTCTAGAATAATTCTTCCATCACACAAGCCTAGGTTGCCTCTTCGTATTTTCACTTGTCTTTTTCTAGTATAATTTCCGGCTGATACTATTAAGTCACTTAGAAAATAAGCAGCTTCTTCATTCTTCAAACCTTTAGGGACATTCTCTATGTGCAGAGTTTTTTTCTCGGTGCCTGGGATCAAAGTAGGTTTTACCACTTCTATATTCATAGGATCTTTTTTCTCTTTCGGAAGAGAGAAACTTTTTCTGAAAATTTCTGCAGTTTCCCTTGATTCCAACTGAAAAACAACTCCGAAAGATAGGTTCAATGTTGTCAACAGTTTTTCGACAGGTTTCTTTGATTTGAAATGAATAAAACCATATCCAGCCTTTGATGTCTGGTTTTTAAACATATCCTCCAAAAGTTCCTTCGCCGACGCGCTCTCATGTAGGTCCCTAAAATCTTTCGGTTTGTCTCTAACTAAACCAAAAGTAGAAAGTTTGCCCTGATACCTAGAATAAATTTCATTGAAATATTTCATTTGAGAAAATTTACTTAATTCTTGGGCGTTTTCAGCACAACTTGAAGCATCATCTTGAAGAGGCTGCCACTTCGTGGCCTTCCCTTGTTCAATATTTTCCAAGTGTCTAAGCATCTTAATTCTAAGTTGAAAAAATTGTTCCAAGAACACAGCATGAAACTCCTCTGACTGTTCTTTGTTCTTAAGAACTTCATATTCATCAAGAATACTTTGTACATCTGCCAATGTTTCACCATTCATCCTCTGTATTCTTGCTTTCAAAGTCTTTAAACCTTGAACAACAATCAAAATGCGCTTTTCTGTGTTGCTAACCCCTTTAAAAATACGGCGTGGTTTGGCAATATGTTGGAACTTCGCTGCATGTTCAGCATCAAGCGCCTTGAGAATTTCTCTATCTTCTTCATTAAACCAACGATCTTCAAAGACTTCGACACTCTCAACTTCACCATACACAGAAAAAATGCTCTCCAGAACTTCTGGACTTAATCCAAGCGGGAGTCCATCCAGCGCAACCATTCTGTGTCCTGGCTTGCTTTCCTTATCAGCGCTCTTTAGAAGACTTTTTCTCACTAACTTGCATGGACTGATAGAGAACTTAAATCTTCTTAAATCATGGCTTCCCCGGACCCGTTCTTCTACCTGCTCGTGGCTTACGCGCTCAATTTCTTCTTCTATAGAGGGATCTTCAATGAAATCTACTTCCGCTATTTGCAACAAGGCTTCTGCTGAGAATGAGGTTATGTTCTGAATTAACAAAGGCCAGGTTTGTTGAAAAAGAGATTCAGAGGCCATAAGATCCCGTGTTGAAAGATACAAATCCTTGAATGCTTTCATCTTCTTTCTTGATGGTTTACAATTCCAAAATCTCTTCAGTTCAAGTACTAATTGCTGAACTTGATCTTCTGTTAAACTTTCCGCCAATACATTATATAATTCTGCAAGAGAATTTTCATTTTCAGGGCGGATCATTTGATGCATGTGTACAAAATCAGGAAAATATGTTTCAGAAAATGAAGAATGGAGTGAATGAAGTGAGTTTTTTATATCATAGAATGTACCATTTCCCCCTATAACATCCTTGGTGTAGTAGGACCTAAAGGCAAGATCAGCTGCAAAAAGATCAACCCCATTCAATGATTTGAAGCTGCATACAGCTAGAGAATCATCATCGCGGGTTTTAAATGAAACTTCAGGTAAGCCTTGTCCGGAGAGTACAAAATTTCGAGTTTTTCTCTTTGATTTTTTTGCGTCATGTGCCGCTGCTTGTTCAATGTTCTCATTGTAAAAAATACTATTTTCTCCGGAGTTCTCGCTTAAATAAGAAAATGATGATGAAAGAGACAAATCACAAGCTGCAAGGTTGAGCAGCTGGTTAAGCTTTTTACTGTACTCCAAAATTTCTTCCAGAAAAGGTAGGTTAAAAGAAGCTTCTTCAGGCAAAAAATGTGCTAAAGATTGAACCAAAGCTGAAGATGGTGTACTTGAAGAGAGTGAGAGAGCTGAATTTAAAACGATCTTTTCTATCAAAGGTCCATCTACCACATCCTCAACGATCTCGGTTGCAGTGGAGCTGAACACAAAGAGTGAAGATTGAAACTCTTGCTCTGTCTGTAGAGATTTTGGATACTCTGCGTCTTCAAAAAAATTATTTACATTGAAAGTGTTTTGAAGTTCTAAAAGATTAGGAACAATTGCTCCTAAGTAACCAGAAAGCCCTCGTGAAGTAGAAGAACTTAAAATCTCTTGCATGGAGCTTCGGTCATGCTTGTCTTCAAAACACACTTGATCAAAGTCCCATTTCTTTGTGTCCAGTGAATTTGCCACAAAACTATAATCATTGTCTATAACTTCTTTGGCTTCAAGAAAAGAATCAGAAAAATGTTTTCCTTTTACTAATGATCCCCAGCGAAGTGCAAATTTAATAAAAGACGTTTTTAGCATTTCAATTTTCCTCCCAAGAAAAGCCTCATGGCGCTCAGTAACTTCCTGTGAGGACAACTCCGGCTTTTTTCTTCTTTCCCGCTCTTTATTTAATAGCTCTTCATATTCATAATCATCCAATAACACAGGACACGATCCAAGACTTCTAAACCAAGCAGCAAGCGGATGCTTAAATTCCAGGAATTCTATCAAAGCAGGCATGAATACAACTTGATGTTCCAGAGGTATAACTTTCAAAGCTGACTTCAGAAAATAGTCCTGGGCATGCTGCTTATTATAGTTCGTTATGTTTGTATTATATCGCCAAATATCCTGCAAGAATTTTTCATACTGCCTTTTTTGGGCATCTGAGGATAGGAACATTTTAGCCGTCAAGAATGAAGACAGTCGATCTTTTTTGGTTGAGATGTTTTTTTCTGTCCAAATACTTTTAGCCTGCAAGATTGCGGTATTTTCATCTGTCAGAGGGTTTGATGTTGTTGTTGTTTTTCTTTGTGGTAATAGGGAAGCCTTAAGTTCATCTAATTGGGTTCGGGCATCGTTTAAAGAAGAGTACCCTGTTTTGGATGAGGTTCTTCCTAATATATCTGTGAAGTGAAGATCATATGTTTTGTAATTTTGATTATATGTTATTTCATCTGACGTTTTGTTTAAGATTGACGAGAGCTCTTCTAGTTCATTAACGACTCCCGTGTGCTTTGATCTTAAGTCGTCAAGATGTGATTCAGGTTTTGTTACATTGCTGGAAAAAAACCGTGTGGATTTGTTAAAATACAGTTTTCTCTTCTTAGATAAACCAATTGATTGCTCAATGTGTACCTTACATGTTTCATTTTTTGTCAACAATAGTCTAATGTTTTTCTTTCCTCCATTAACAGTCAAAAGCATTTCATTCTTATGAGGTGGATTGATGACGTGGCACGGTTATCTACCGTGGAAGGCACCTATAACACCAACATCAATATTGTGTTACTATCCGGATATAGGATATACCACTACAAAATATACTGTTTTTTTTAATATATAATACGAGGAAATGCATTTCTACAGTAGAAATGGTCATCATAAGTTATTTTAGAGGATTTCCAAAAAATGAGTATAATGAGTTTTGAAAGGGATTAATATTATTTTCTTGTTTGGGGCCTACTTGGAGGTTCCAAATAATTCTGAATTACAAGGAATATATAGCTATTATAAAACCCTTTCTTTGATGCATGATAGAATAAGCTTAATTAAAAGAGCATATAAGGATATTACATTTTTGCTTCTTGCTACTTAAAGATATTGTATGGCTATGCTTTAGCACCAATATATATATTACGAATGTGCTAATAATGTCTACTTTTTCTATAAACCATAAATTCACTTCTTCTAATTTGTGTTATTTTTGGTTAACTGTTTTCTATAGAAAAAACTCTACTAAAATACTCGTTCTCCCCAAAATTGCTTTTATGATTAAAATCTGGTATGGCTTTGAACTTACACTAAGATTAATGTAACATAGAATATACTTCTTACTTCATAGTTAAGGGAATTATATTTTACTAACAAAACTACAATCTTCCTAACTTAGTTTGAAAAGAAATTTTGTACTCTTACAAAATTTAAGGTTAATTGTAGATGTTAAATACACGAAATCATTATAATTATTAAACAAACACAAAAAATTTAATAAATTTTAAGTACCTTAAAGTTCTGTGCACCTAGAGTAAGGTACAAGTATAAAATAGAATTTTTTTTCAGTGCTAAAATTCTTGGGTTTATGCTCGCCAAGGTAACACCATATTAAATTCTAAGCTCTTATTCTAACTTAGGATGTCTTGGTTGTTATTCATTCCTTATGTCTTGAGAATGAAATTACTAGCAACTGTAGCTTGTTCTAGGATTCAGAAATTGATCGTTCAATAAAACAAAATGCTTGATGTTTCGTTACTATATTCAAACTGAGCATCCTGAATATGCGAAATCAGATGCCTGAAGAAAATGACGAACCTAAACTAGTTCAACATCTCTTCAGTAACATGACTCTAAGCATTTGCCACATTATTTATCTATGATCTTTGCGTTCGCTTGTTGAGGGTGTATTCGGGGGTAAACCCCATTCTAAAGCCTGCACTATGTTGCACTCCTTGCTCTAGTAATTAAAGACATATTAATAGTGATTGTATTTCTTTTCACATAGAAACAAATTGGCGTGTATTGAATTCTGTTTGTTTTTAACTCACACAACAAATCAAAGAGCCTAAATCTTATTTGATCAGAACTTAAAATTTCTCTTAGGCAGACTAAAACACTAAGCATCCAGTACTAAAAACATTAAGAATGAAGTCCAAAAAAGTGCTTCTGGGATGACTAAGACTTTAAGCGTGCACAGCTTATTTCTATTATTATGCTTCTACACCTCATAAATTTTCTAGTTTTAGTCGAAAATGTGTGGATAGTTACCTCGTTAAAGTCAAGAGCCGAAATTCCTTCGGCAAAACTACCAAGAGGAGCTATTTTAGAAACGCTGAGGTTTCACTTACTTAATAAGAGTAAGAGTAAGTTAAGGTTTAATTATGGAAAGTAAATAGTACTGGATCGTTTTCAACTCAGAAGTCTCACAGAATTGGTAAGTTGAGCTAGTATCTTAATATGAAACTAAAAAGATTATTCTAGAGCGTGGAATGATACTTAAGTGACCGCATCAATACAAGATCGGACAGATTATTTGATGTTTTCTTCAGAATTTGAATACTTGAGCGACTTTACTAAAAGAAAACAACTGATTGGAAGAAACCCCAGAACGCCGAAAATGAGATCCAAGGATGTTCAACAGACCTGTTAAAATGATGCATTATTGCCCAGTAGTGGAATATAGAACCAGACAACCCCTAAGAGTTTTTAGTGTGCCCTCTCATTTTGTAGAAATGCCACCAGTCAGAGAAACTTTTGTTCCAGGGTACTTGAAATTGGTTCTTCTCATCACTTGTTAATACGTGGGTGTAGTCAATGTGGAACGGTATGATAAGAGAATATTCCAATTATTTCTTGTCGATGGACAGAGATTGACTTCATTAAACTCTGTCTAAACCTCAGCCTGAAAAGAGCCAGCCTGATGCAAAAAAACTTTTTCACCAGACAAGGCTATTGTTAAAGGGTCAAAAGTGCTACCCATTCAGATCACTGTAGTCGGACTCCGTTAATGCATACAGGAATGAGAATATAATAACAGAGACAAATAAACAACCATAATACACCCCTGGGACTAGAAGTTGTTTATAACTCGTTAACTGGTGCTGATTCCAGCCTTAGATTAATGTTTCTCCTTCAGTTTTATCTTGGACAAACTTATGTTCAACCTCGACTGGAAAATGGTTCTGTTTGCGATCTCAGCGACAAATGACTAGTATACTCGAACCGTCCTAGACGCTCAGGCTACAGAACTGCTATTCTCCTAAATCATGCACCTTCTGGGTGCTCCCACTGTGTCCCCACTCACTTTTAAGAAAAGAATTTGAATATTTCAGAGATAGTGTAAACTAGCTCCTGTAAACATAATGTAAAATAAAGCTACTAGGACAGAAATTACTTAAGTTTTGATAGAGTGCTTTTGTTTAAGGCATGAACGGAACTCAAAGCAATTTTCTTCTTTTTCTCATGAGCCTACCAACGGGAATATGCCCAATACAGATCTCCCCGCTGAAATTATTCAGATAAAACAGTAATTTTCTCCATTGCTAAGACATGCAACAGATCTTGCGGTCGGCAATAAAAACCTAAAAGCAACATAAACCTCAGGGAAACTGAGTCCCGCAGCAACACACTAATACTTTCTTCATGATAGTCCCTTAGCAACCATCTTATCAAATGTTTGCTTGAACAACATGCTAGATTCAATTCTAATATTTCTCAATCCTACAAGTAATTCTCTTCTTTGTTCTTTTGAATTTAATCTCAAGACAACATCTTTCTGTCCAATTCTTGTCCCATGCAAAACTATACACTGACCATCAAGTTCACCATTCAGTTCTTTCGAGTCATATTCTTCACCTTTGAATATTTTTTGCACATATCTCAGTTCAATTCCACCATACCCAGGTGCTAAAACTGTTCCATGTTCTTTTTTCTGCCAAAACAACCATTTCAATTCTTCATCTACATAAAGAATCTCCTCTGTTTCTGTGTAATTAATACTAGCATCTAAATCTTCAACCTTAGCACTAGAACTTTCTGTCAAATTTGTTTCTTGACTTTCATCATCAGAATCTTCAATAGAAAAATGAGGCACTTGATCAACGTGAAAAATATTTACAATCACGCCTAAACGAAGTGCAAGAATTACATTTTGAGTTAAATCATAATTTTTTCTTTTTTGTTTATCTGCAAGAACAGAAAAAGCTTTTGAAATTTCAGCAAAAGATTCTTTTTTCTTTTCATATTCTTTAGTTCCTTTTGATTTATCCGGGTGTAATTCCATAGCTAATTTTCTATACTGTTTTTTAAGTGCACTAAATCCAACACTTGGGGGTACATTTAAAATATCATAATAATTTTTTCTCACTTTTGTTTCCAAAGTAACATCAATTCCAACAAACATATCCACATCAAAATTTTCTTTTTCAGAATCATCTTTTTCACTTTTGTTTAGAGCTACAGAAATATTATTTTTTATTGCTTTTAACCAGTCAACTGCTTTTTCTTTATCTGGAGTAACTAGTGAAATATTTTTTGTGTAAGTGCCATCAGGTTCTCTAAATTGAATTACCAAAGAAAGAAAAAAAGTTCCTTGAGAATCAAATGCTTGCGCTTTTTTACATCCAGTTAAATCATACGTTCCTTTAGGTCTTCGACTGGGTCCATTTTTGAAATAAAGCAACATTTTACCAGAAAGCACGAAAAAATATCTTTTTGAAACAACAAAACAACCTTTACCTTGAGGTACTTTAATTAACCATCCACGTTTTGATATAAAGTTTTTATGATTTTTCATTTTTTTTTCTGTTAATTTCTTTTCGTTTTTCATTTGTGTTTCTAATCGTTGTACTGCTCGTTCTTGTATCAAAAGTTTTGCTTCGAGTGGTGAAAGTTTTTTTGTTGAAAGAGTTGAAGTTAGAAAAGTGCTTAAACTTGTTTTTGGTTTTCCAAATACTTCCTCTGAAGTCAAAAGAAAATCTGCTTCGGATGAGGTTGAAACTGAAAATTTAGACATTGACCTCTCTTGTTTAGAAGTAAGAACTTCTTCTGCATTTTCTATTTTTACTGAAATTTGTTCAGATGGGGAAGAAAGAGGTGAGAAGAAGTTCGGTGTTGATTCTTCTATATTCAACCGATCTTTGTTCTCTTCGGATGGTTGAATTACTTTTTGTTTCTCTTGCAAGTCAAAACATTCTTCTAAATCCTGCTTGGATTCTTGAAGAATAATTTGAGCCTCATTAAGAAGCTTTTTAATTGAGTTCCAACTAAGAAGAATGAGTTTTTAAAGAATATTTACGTCGCCTTCTCTGTTTCTTTTGTTTCCGCCATTTTGTTTGTAATAGTTTCCTAATAATATAGTCAAAGTATCAAATTTGGCCATAAGGCCCATACATACCTTACCGGTGTTTTCAAATATAACGCCCACTCTCTCAGATTTGCGTATGGTATAAAACCCTTATTCTCGAGAAAAGGGGTTCCCAATACTTACAGATGTTTAACTCTTTTGTTTAGTTTAATTAGGAAAAAAACTTGAGCTATTTATTTATCGCAGGCTTCTATGGCCTAATCCTGTAAAAACATGCTAGGAACAGCTTTGAGAGTGTCAAAGCAAGATATTATGTCCTTCATAATTTTCATGCTATATTCTATGCAACTATAATTTAAATAAAATCTCAATCTGTAGTACATAATCCTCGTATTTTTCTGAATAAGTTATCTCTATTCGTGTTAAGCTCTCAGGTAGCTATTATAAGGTTGAAAGAATATTGAACCTAACCGACCATGTAGTGTCTAACAGAATAGTTTTGTCTGGTATGAGACGTGGGTGGCCAGAAAGAAAATATAAAACTTAAAATAACTATTATTTATTTTAAGGACTAGGCGTAATAATGAGCGCAAAATATTACATGTATCGCTTAAGGGAAATCACAAGCCCCAAATCCTAGATTTGCAATAAATATCCAAAGGAAACTGCTAAGAGAAAAGATGACTTAAGGAACCTTAACATATGCTTAGAGTCTGTTTTAAATACAGAATATTAAGAAAATAATAAAAAAAAGCCTTTATCTCAACGATTATTATTCCCACTTCGTGTAAGTAGTACCAGTGGAATGGTAGTTTTAGTTGTTGTAGATGGTAAAGATAGAGCAATGTTCTAAGAGTACTCTAAAGCTCTAAGAGCTACAATATTAGAATAATTTAGCTATACATATATAGTAGGAAGAAAATAAGTTAGCCCCCTTTTTCTCATTTAAAATATCCTTAGACTTTTCTTCTATTCCGGAGGTATAGACACATATTTCCTGTTGGTCAATGAAGGAATTTCTGTATGGCTATGGTCTAATGTTATTTTCAATAAGCTAGAATTAAGCCAATACAACATAGCATTTATAGGTTTCTTACTATCTCAAAATAATCTAACTATTTAATATTAATTATATAGTTTTAAAACTGGAGAAAAATACTATGAATTTAAATGTACATGTTTACATTAGGCATTGGTGACCTCAATCCTTGGAGTTATATAGTCTGCTTTCATTTTTTAACTAGTTCTTAGTCATAATAGGAGCATGATCAGATCTGTATTGCAAAATCATTGCATATGACTTGATCCTATATAAAGTGGTTATCCTAATGCAGTCAACTTATATGGGATATTGGTGCGACGTTTACTTTAAATTGCATGTTGAAACAAAGTTTAATTCTTGGACCTTGAGTTAAAATATAGCTGATTAGTATCAAGTACTAATTGCACTATTTTGGGGTGAACTGAACAAAATCCTTTTTTTTGCTTTTGTATTAACGCTCTAAGACTAATAGAAAAATATTGTAAATATATATTAGCTGCATATGTGGTTTTGGTTTTGAAATAATTCCTATTTGAGAGTTGTGATATTTGAACATAGCCGCTTTTTGACTTTCAAATAAATTCAAAATACTAACTAACACACGAAACAATCAAGAAGTTCTTAATATGAAAGGGAGTTAATATAAAATGAAACCTAAACATTTTATTCTTAATATGGCTTAATTTAACATGAAGCTTGAAAATATAAACCAACAAACCAATATATGTGCCAAAACATAGTGTATGATATCCAAGCTCTTTACCAAAGTCGGAGAATACCATAGGTAGTACTCAGTCTGACCCCCGTAGATTTAAATTCTATTGAGTATTCATACAATGCTACTTGCAGTACATCTAGTTTAAACAAAATTTCCTAGGAATGCTTTCTTTACAATCGTGACAACATATATTGTGGGTCTCATCAGCTATTGATTTTAAAGCATGAAAGTGGTTTTTGACTCTTCTAACCAAATATAGCTTCCAAGCCTCCTCAGACGCATTTATCATTGCTCAATGTCTTGTCTATCTGACCATGGGTAGCTATGAATTATCACAGAAATGTATATGAACTAGATAAGTTTTCATGTAACCGTTCCCTTGTTAGCTGTTACTTCTGCCTTATTCGCAAAAATGGTGTATAGTCGCACTGATGGAGTTCTGTCTCCATGATAATGACTTAATATACTACGTGACATGTTCGCGTTATGTATTTTGTTCCAGATAACGACGTTTGTCAAACCCAGAGGGGGATATTTTATTTACTTAATATATTGTTCCAAGCTTAAGGAATCGGCTCATTTACCAATGCCCGTATTCTTGGTTCGTTCTTAGTAAACTGATGAAAATTGGCTTGATGCGAAAATATCAATATCACTGCGACAAGGCACGCTAATCCTACACAAAACTCTAATTTCTTGCTTTAAGTAAGTGCTCCCATATCAAGATTGGTTTTTAATTGCTATGATATACCATAGTGGATACTCATGATTAGTGGTTGTATTTTCAGTCAATGGAATCCGGGCCTTAATAATTTATATCGAACTTCAGAGTGAAATATCAAAGTTTCGGCAGATCCTTCACTTAGTAGTAAGAAGATAAACTTGTTTATTCTTTCTAGGACAAGGCATTGGAAATGACAGAGGATCCATCCATGAGCTCTTTACCATCAGCGGTAAAGAAAGCGGATATATGTTAAGGTTAACTCACAAGAACGTACAAAACCCAACATTACCTATTCTCAAAAGGTATAGCCAATGAATAACATGCAGCTAAAGAGAAATAAGTTGATCTTTGACATATATAACGACTCATGTTTCTTCTGATTTCTGTACGTAGTATCTTATTACGATCTTATAGTTGTGTTAGAAAAAGGGATGGATATATATGGTGTGTAATGTTAACGGTGAAACATTTTCATAGCCTCATCCACAGTATCCAACTAAGGAAAACTGTACTAAATGCTCAGTTTTTAACATAGGCTGAGCTTCAAAAAAATAAAATATTTATTGATTAAGTGGAGACTTAATCTTAGCACCACAAAAAAGGAATTCATTTAGGAGGGGATTTTATCAGTTTTCTGCAACATCACTAGAATGGCATTATGCAGAAAATTTAAATTCTGAATCTCCTCAAAACTGTGGTAACATGTCGCACATTGTCTGTATCTCTTCTGCAAGCAGTTTCTAATGTTATTAAACGCAAACACAGGCAAACTACCATCTATGCTGATGAAACTCGCCCTTTGCAAAGAAAAGGGGCTCTCTTGAAATGTAACGTTGTTGAGGAGCTTTATGTATTCAATAGGAAACTAGTATTGTGTTCTATTACTTTAATAGTTAATATCTAATTTTCCAGTTCTTACTCATAGAACATAGTATTCTCCTGCTACTGACTGTACTTATGTTGAAAGAACGAGCATCGAGCCTGTACTCATCCAGGGACACAGGAATGGGCAAAAGGGTGAGCTTCAACATTAACTGGATTGAAATATATCTGCAACAGCAATTTCAAGAAGTATTTATTGCATGCTAAGAATAGAAAATGATTAGACGCCACCCCAGTTGTAGACTATTTTTATCAGATAGCTCTTCAAAAAGTTGCTTTTACTGAGTTAACCAAACGATCTGACTAATAAAGCAAAGAAATTGCGGGAAGCTCGTATCCATTAGGAGATAACTCTTCCATGAATCCAGCCACTATGAATCCAAGGAACGTAACCCTTAAATATAAAAAGTAGTGCTTCAGGAGGAGGCTGGAGTTCATACATTACCTTTGCAGCTGTCTAAGTTTCTTGAAGTCTTTCATTTAATGTCCTACACATGAGTTAGCTATCATTGTGTTTGATGACTGTGTAGCATTTCAGTTTCTTTAGCGTGCATATATGAGGATAGAAAAAATTCATTAGTGGAAACACAATGCCAAATTTTCTTGTTTTAAAGTATTCTAAGCGAATAATATATACATATGATTAAAGAGCTCTTAGTCTCAAAGGTAATTGTAAACTAACCGGTTGTTATGTGGTGATATTCTTGGGCCTGCTGTTCAGATCTTGTCTTAGAGAGGCTTGAATCTACTTCATGAGGAAGAATACTCTATTCGGATTTTGGTATATTGAGTTCTCGGTTTCCCGTTGGTAGAGCTTTTTCTAGATGCAAATGACACGATGTTGCATCCAGGTTATGAAATGTAGGAGTGGCATTTCTCGTCTTCCCTAGAGAGACAACGATGTTTCTGTCTCATTTCTTGCAGAAGAGTTTTTCTGGAATTAGTCACTAGACCATCTTCTAGAGCTTATTTATGCTAATCACTTCTAAAACTGTGGCGAATCTCAACTGACTGCGACCTTGTTTCTTTACACTCACAATAAAATCATGTTTTGTAGTAGGTAAGAGCTAGTCAGACCCCTAAGTGAAGGTACAACTCAGTACCACGCCTATCTCACGGAAGCTTATATCTTCTGGATAACCTTTTCGGTTTGTTCTAAGCTATCTTTTCGCAACACAAACTCTTTTGCTTCTTGTTTCATGTTCAAATACTCCAAAATTGTGACGAGAACTAGGCAGTAGAAACCAAGCACGCTGTCGAGCTCTTAGGATGACTATATTTCCAAACTGGCACACGAACTATCCTATATATCTAGAGAAGTAAAGAACTAGTAGAGAAAGATACATAATAGAAAGTTAACTATGTTTCTCTTTTTGTATTACTATTTTCTATAATTGTAACGTGAATATCCCGGTAAGGTTGGATTAGTCTGTAATAATCCCGGAAAAATCCCGGAAATTCCCGGGCATGCGATAATTCTCGAATTGTCTGGGAAGATTTAACCATACCAAATCAACTTCTCCGAATTGTTACGACCTTAACGTTATTGCATAAATTATAATCCCTGTAAGAATAATAAGGTGAAATGGTTAATGGAATATTGCTGGTATTTCACGAAATATCAGTAGAATTGTTGACCAACGGAAGTATATGATTGAAAGAATTAGAAACTGTATTCAGTGTAAACTATAGAAGGATAAAAAAGAAATAAGAATTCGGTAACAACTATAAAATAGAATACGCTTTGGAAACAGGTAAAAAAACAACCTTAAAGATACTGCCACAACGAAGTAAACGGTGACGTATAGTTCTTCCCAAAAAAAAATGTGTTTAACCACAACTGGAGAAACATTCCCAGAAAGCGATCTTTGTGGAACCTTTGGAACGTGTATACAAAATACTTGCGTGTGCAAGGACAACTTTGTAAACTCTCTTGATTTCCTACCAGCAATATCTGGTGGATCTGGTGCAAAAAAACTATTGCAAAATTTAACATCGAACGGAGAAGAAGTTACACTTGATAAATTTTACGCACAACTAATAAAAATCGCACCGTGTACACGACACAAACCTTTAATATTTGGGATCTTCGTTTTAGCTTTGTTTGTGATAATTCCATGCATAGTTTTTAGTTTTTACAGTGAAAAAAGAAAGCGATTTAAAGTCGTTCATTACGTAAGAACTTTTTCTTTATCAGCGTTTGCAGTACACGCTTTTTTAAGAGTTGTTTTTATTGATGATGCAGAATATCCATTTCATTTTCCAAGTTCGCTTTCAGTTGGATTTTTTGTTGCTGGTTTAAATGCAACCTTTTATTTTTACTTTTATCAATTTACAAAATATCACTTATCAAAAGCAAAACTTTTGTACGGATTAAAAGTAACTTTTTATGGATTTGACTTGGAAAATATTTTTTTCTATCAAATACGAATTTCTATTATTTTAGATCTCTTTGTTTATGCAGGTTCTTATTTTGCACCCCCTATTTTTATACAAATCTTATGTTCCAGAGATTCTTTTACTGAAAGCGATTTAAATTTGATTGCAATATTTCAAAAATTACAACACATTTTAGGAGCAACTTTTTGTCTTTATCTTTTGTTTATTACTAGAGTTTTGTTTCCCCCACTTGTTGCAGATTTAAAAGTACTTTCTGACTCGAGGGATATGGAGAATCAGGGTTCGATGAGAATTGAGTTGGATCAGGATCTTGAAGTTGATGCTGACTCAAAGAATTATAAGATTCGTACCCTGATAGAAAAAACTCTTCTTACAACCAAAATCCTGACAGTGTGGACTATTTCCGCTGCTACAACGTTCATCATTCTGTTGTTCGTTCCCCAAATTGAAGTTTCTTTTCAATATACAGGACCGATCCTAACAAGCATAATTTATCCCATAGTTTCACTTCAATTTTATTAGTTTAGACTATTGTCTGTTATATTTAGTATATTAATGCTAGTTGTCTTAGTAAGAAGTTAAGTTCTCGATTTATATAGTGTTTAGTTTTCCGCTTTAGCTAAACGACTGCATTACGAAATATCTACAACACAATGGTGCATTACCAAGAAGAGATGAAGAAGAAAAAGAGAAAGCTTGTAAAAAACACATTGTTTTCGGATACGAATGAAGAAGGGAAAGTTGTTAGTGAAAAAAAGGCAACCGAGCTTCGTATAAAAGCTTTGCAAAAAAAGGCCGAGAAAAAGGCCAAAGCAGAGCAAAATGTTGCATTGTCGATGGATCCAACAGTTTTTGAATATGATAAGATCCACGAAAAAATCAAAAAGGAAGAACCCGAAAAAGAAGAGAAAGAAAGTAAATATATAAAACAGTTAAAAAAGAATGCTGAAGATAGAAAGTTTTTGTACGAAAGAGCCAAAGATCGCATGGCACATGCAGAGCAATTGCTTGAAGAGAAGACTAAGGGAAAAGTGACAGAAGTATTCGTAACTTCTGCTTACAAGAAGAGACTGAAGGAAAGACAAGGTTGGGAAAAAGAGGAACAAAGAAAGTTAGAACAAGAAAATGATAATGACGTAAAAAAGATCGGGAACTTGGGGAATTTTTACTCAAGAATGTTAAACAAACTTTCAAGAGATGAAAAGGAACAAGTTAAAGAGAAGTTTAAGGAAGACAAACATGTATTGAAGGAGGAAAAGAAAATGCTAGAAGAGAGTGAAAACCGGATAAAGGTAAACCAGCAAGAAGCTATTAAAGAGAGGATTGTCAGTGACAAATTAGACAAAATCATTTCCAAACAAAAGGTGAAAACGCTTTCAGTTCGCAAGATATCTTCTGATGTAATTGCTAAAGCGAGACTTCGAGCCCTTGCAAGGAAAAACAAGTAAGAAATCTATTTATTTTTCCTTTGCTTCGATGTACCGCAGAGATATCTCGAGTAACTTATTATTTGTCAAATTCTTTATTTCATTTTCCGGATGTTCAAAGGAAAGCAGCTCTTTAACAATTTCTCTCAGTCGATCATAAGCCTGGGATAACTTCTGACGTCTCTCACGTTCAGCTTTCCTTTTTATATTCTTCCTTGCTTCTTTTGACTTATACTTCGCTTTACCCATTTTCAACGCACTAAAACTTAGTAATTACTTCTTAGTAAAAAATGAAGAGATTTTTGAAGCTTTTAGCTTTTTTTTTGGCTGGTTATTTTGCTTTTTCTTGGTTGCTTTTTTCTTCACTGTTGGCTCTTTGGTCACAATCTTTTTCTCGATGGGAATCCTTTCTTCTTCAACTACTTCTCTAGTAACAAGAAACCCATCACTATCTTTGAACGTTTTTCTAACTTTTTTCTTTACCACTTTAAATGCATCCCGTTTTGTGCTGTTAGCAGGGGATATTTGAGGGTTAGTGTCAAAGTTAAATTTTTCTGCAAACTGTCGCTTCTTCTCTTCACTCTCCAATTTCTTAATCTCCTCCTTTCTTCGCTTTCTCTTTTCGCGTTCCTCTTTAAGCTCTTCCTCTGTTTTTACCTTAGTTTTCATTACGGAAACCTCCTCATCAGAGTCAGAATCAATTACATCTTCTCTTTTGTTTTTGACAAAACCTTTGCAGCTTCCATCTTCCGCCACAAGGTTCTCTTCAGCACTTCTCTGCTTCATTGCCTTTTTTTTTGGTGGTTCAACGAAATGCTTCGGCTTTGGTGCTGAGATTCTCTTTGCGTTACCCACTGGAGGAGTAGATCCACCTTTCAGTGCTGAGTTAGTAGTCGAATCATTCGTAGACGTTTTTTGAGTCAATTCTCTTCTACGCCTTGAACCTTTCCATTGCTCAAATCTCTTCAAGGACAACTTTGTTAATACTTCATTCAAAGATTGTCCCACTTCCTCAAAAAAGAGTGCAACAACATCTTTAAGTACGTGTTCATCACACTCTTTATATTCATTAAACCTTTCTATGACAAAAAAAACTTCATTATCAGCAGTCTTGGAATAACCGTCAGAATCAACTATTTCTTTCTTTCGCACCTTAAAAAATACCAAACGCAAATTTTCTTTTCCAGAGTACTCTGTGTCATTAAATATATTTAATACAAGTGATTTTTGGATATCGAAGTTAACAACATCCCCAGTAGAGTACGATTCAAAGGATATCCACCTTTCCTGTTCTAGTTGAGCTCTTAGTTTTTTAACCGTCATAATTTCAATAAGTAAATTGCCCAAAATAAATTTTAAAGAAATTAACATGTATGGAAACAAAATTTTAATCGGAAACTGGGTAGAAGACAGGGCAAAACAAGAGCTAGAGTCTAGATATATCTCTGTAGAAACAAAGAAGAAAAGGAAAGAGAACATGAGACAAACTCGTTTTGTCGGAAAGCAGATGGAGAGGGGAAAATGGTTTCGCGAGAGGCTGAACTTGTACAGGGATCTGTACATGAAAAATGATTCCGAAGTAACGAAACAATGTAGTAGAAAACAAGTGCAAGAAGGGGGGAATGAAGAGATTAAGATCTACATCGAAGATGATGAGCATTTCAACATGAGAAGAAAAAATGGAAGAAGGGCTTCATTTGGGCTTACCGCAGCGAGCCAGGACTTTAAAAAGCTTGACAAAATCCTTGTCTTTCAAGACGACAGGGTGCTCTAAACATTAAAACTAGAATTCAATTAGTTTCCAAATAAAAATTCTTGTAAAATTAGGTACTAAAAAAAGGCTTATTTGGGAAAATGTCCAAATATTTCATTAAATCTTTCGTTTGTTAGCTCATGTTAATATAAAGTGAAGTCTCTACACGGAACAAGAACTAAGCATCGCTAAATTTAATGGAAAAATGCTGACCTAACCATCAAAATATTTATATTTATGACATAAAAATGTAAATTTTGTTATTAGGAAACTAGAGATTAGAAAGAGGCTTCAAGCTAAGTATAGAATCAGTGTAGTGATAATAAGTATAAGATATCACTCCTAAAATGTGTGATTACAACTCAAGCTACAACGTCAGTAATATATGTTACCATTTTTAATTCTGTGTTCTCTATTTTTTAGTGGCATATTAGATTCTACTATCTTATTTTGATGCCCGAGGTTCTCTTTGTTAATACTATCTTTGGTTAGCATCACTAGTTCAAGGACTCCAAAGTTCATATTCAATCTAAATAATAAGTTGATTTAATCGCAATTGCAAAAGTTTCTTAGGTGAAGTCAAAATTACCCTTTTTAGGTAATTTTGCGCAGTTCTCAGGAATAGAAGAATGTCTACTCATTAGGGCCTATGATAATAGTAAACGTATAATTCCAAGCTTCATTTTCCTCAACATTTACACGTTTTCGTGAAATAATGGGTGTTAAAGCTAACCCATTTCGAATTTGAAGAAAATATGAATTATCTATTCAGAATTGAGCGTAGTCTAATTAACTGTACTGTACCTTGGTGTCTAGTGATACAGCTCTACGCCTTTCATCAGCGTCTACTAGAAAAGTTTGAACTTTTTTCAAGTACAATATTGACAATTAGTTTAATATTGTGATACTAATAGCTAGAAAAATATTTTATGCAATTCTTAGAAACTAAAACGAGCTCAAAGGGTATATTTTAGTTAAATTGTAAGCTGGAGAGCAGAGAGTATCTACTATTGTATACTATTCATCCAATCGAAAACCAATGGGGAAATGTGAGCTGTAAACTTCCTGTCTCATAAGCAAAGAAAAATACGAAGCAAAATATTTCAGCTAAATATACGATAAATATTAAAAAGATAAATTTATATCTGAGGTAAAACTCTATGTGCTATTAATTGTAGACCTGTAAATTTTTTTATTGCACTAACTGAGGTATGTATTTTGAGTAAATCATTAGACATTGTGTATTAGAATTGAGAAATAAAGTTAAATAATTTAAATGTAACTTAGTTGCTAATACTGCTAGCCTTTTATATAAGAATTTTATATCTGTTGAATATACAATTCATGCATTGAACTTAGTGATAGAACTAGATTTTCTTAGGAACATTGGAAAACTGGACTATTTGTGTTTCTTATCATAGTTCATTGGACTAACTTAAAGAGGTTACACTAATTGCTGCGGCATCTAAGGTAGAGTTTCACCAGAGTTTCAAACAAATAGAAATAAGGATGATTATAGCTAATCAACTATAAACTGAATGTCTTCAAGTGTTGTAATTCTCTACAAAAGGTCCATAACATTTCAAAGAAGCAGAATACCTTCCTCAATATTTTAAAAACTAGTGTGACATTTTCTTAGAAAAATAAAACCCAGAAGAATGAATGTAATAAGACAATTCTTAAATCTACAGGTATCTCTTCAATACACTATTCCGCAGATGATACTGTATATACCTCAATTCTTTGTCACTTACATCCCTTCATAGAAAATAAAACTAATATCGAGTTACAGGCTAGTACGTCTTGATTACTCTTGATGGAGTTTCCAACTCAATAGCACTTACATAAAATTGACTAATAAGATTTTTTTTCAACTGGATCGGCAGTCGCCTACGTCATAGTTGAATTCCCAACCAAGGAAAAGACAAGTCTACTTCTAAAACTTCATATTTCATTTAACATAAAATAAAAAATTGTAATTTTTCACAACCACCTTAGGTAAAACTACTTGCGGCGCGGGTAGAGATTTGAAACGATTGAAAAGTTAATAAAAATCTCTCGGATATTAGTGAATTTGATGTATAAACTATAGGGGCTTACTACAGTCCGATCCGAGCCCCACTCTAATGCTTGGAGCATAGCTCGCATCGAGAACTTTGTGCGACCTCTTAACTAGATGGCACCTCTATCTTAAGGTAAAATTTAAATAAATTCAATCACATATATCTATTTTCAAATTTATTTTTACACTGTGTGCATTGAATCCAGAGAAAACACTTAACTCTTGAGGGTCTTAAGGTAACCACCGATAATAGAACAGATGAAACAGAAAGTTTCAAAGCTAAGACCTGGACCGTAGCTGTGTAACTGAAAAGTTACATTGCTATAACAACCATACAAAAATATTAAACAGTACTGTTTTATGTTGGGCTATCTACTCCCGACATATTTCAGCTGTAAGCCTTACTAATGAAACGTGGCTTTGCTAAACCTTTTTTTCAGGAAATACAAAAAAACTATGAAGGGTCATATTTAGCTTTCATATGGCTCAAGTAATGTAATTCAAATAAAATCATGTGCAAAACAGATAAAAACTCTTAGAAAACTAAAATGCTGTAACATTGAACCTTGAGGAGGTTGAGGAAGAGAGTTGCCTCAATGCAGAACATTTAATGCAGCTAGCAGATATGGGATAAGTGGATTCATTCAGGCATAGAAAGATGTTAAATAAGACTATGATACCGAATTTCTGTTTTTAATTTGAGCATTTTGGTTAATTTAAGATTTACAAATTTCCTGCTCCGAATGATACATCAAACAGTCAGATATTCGAAAGTATGTCAGAGTTACTAACAAGAACGTTAGGCATTTATACTGAAGTCAATCAGGCAGTTAGGATCTTGATCAGAAGCCTCTTACCCAGTTGAGGCTGTATAAAGAGGCAAATAAAACTCATAGCAATTCTACGAAGTCGTAGAATACTTAGGTTGCTATTACCTTAGGTCGAATTACTAGTATTAAGTCTAATTTTTCTTTTTCTTAGCTTACAGTTAGCTTTGCTCTTTTTTTTGTTATTTTTTTTTGGCAAAGTCGCAAGATTGGTTATGTGATTAATTTCCTCAAACAAATGTTCACCCCTTCTACTCTATCGATTTATACTAGTTTGATAACCACTAATCGATTGAATATACACAATATGCAACAAAAGATCTTACAAAGTTATCCTAAGATGTAGACGTACAACTTTGCTTTGGTAGCTTTCTGAAACTTTATCAAATGTTTGACTTCATCAGCATCCTAGGAAGATTATAAAATAGGCAGACTCATGATTATGTTTTAAGAGAGTACAATTGCGGCTTATGAACGCGGCAAGAACTTTTCTGCCCACTGGGCACTTAATACGTATCACTATCGTTTGACAAGATCGCCCAAAATATACACATATTGCGACAGTAATAGTGTCGAAAAAGAAACGAAAAGTTTAATTGCAATCGCTTTTTCTTTCTTGCCGAATGTCATCTACTGTGGACCTCCCTTATCTTCGAAATCTTTTCCGAGACGCACATTCTTTCAAGCTTAAAGTATCAGAAACAGATAGTTTAATTTTCCCCTTCCTTAACACTTCACTTGAGCAAGTTAATCTATCAACCCAGGAATTGAAGGAACAAGCATCTGAACTAGACATCCCGTGGAGTACACACCTTACTAACTTGGAAAACAGGATAAAGGAAGAACGCGAGGCACAGCGGCGTCTTGATCATGAGGTAGCTATCAGAACGGTTGGCGAGGAGATAAGCACACCATCAGTTTGCAACTCTTTAACTCTGTCTAACCTTGTCTTCTCAGAAACAGCTTGCAAACTTTTTTCTACAGCAATGGAAAACTCATCTTTACGAGCATGTAATGTTCTTAAACTTTTTATTTGGAAGTCTACTTTTTTGTTTAAGGCTAGAGGGAATCCATTTTCTTTTCTAGAAAAAAATAATAAGATCCGTTTAATAGATTTGACAAATTGCAATATCGGAGATGAAGGAGCCCAGTTGCTTGCAAAGAGTTTAAGTGGGAATAAGAGTTTACGAAAGTTGAATCTAAGGCGAAATCAAGTAAGTGATGCAGGGATTATTGCTTTGGCAGATGCGTTACCGAATACAAGTTTGTTTTCCTTGCTCCTGTCTGATAATCGAATAGGGCCACGTGGAACTGAAAAGTTGTGTACAGTTTTGGAGAAAAATTCTTGTTTGAGCATCCTTAGATTAAGCCAGAACAGGGTGATGTCGGCAGGAGCTAAATTCATTGCGAAAATGATTTGCTTCAACAGGTCTTTGTTGGAGTTGGATGTTAATGCTTGCATATTAGGCGAAGAAGGTGTGATGCAGGTTTTTGATGCACTTAGAGGCACTTTGCCAAACGAATTTGATACTGAAGAGAACAAAGCTCTTGTACCTCAAGTTGCCTGTCCAATTGTTAATCTCAGAATATTAGACAACAATTTGATTTCCAATGACAATATGGAAAAGTGGAATAGAAACCTTCGAACATACGTGAGTCAATCGAAACAGGATCAAATTGCTCTTTTTGATGCTGCCATGAAGGCCAACGAAACTGGCCCCTGGTTGAGAAGTCGTATTGTTTTTGTAGGTGAGGGAAGATCTGGCAAGACATCCACTGTACGTGCACTTTTAAGAGAACCGTTTCAAGAAGAGTGGGACTCGACAGTTGGAGCGTCACTAACTCAGCTCTCGACAACGTCGGATGAAGACCAAACAGTTGGTTGGACAAAAACCCATGACTATATATGGAATGGTGAGCCTTCCAAGCAGATGAGAAACCCCCGTACAGAAACTGGGGCCAAGACTAAAATTTTCACAGCCCGACATGCCGCTAGAATCTTGGCAGAGAGACTCCGCAAGGCAGGACCTAAGGTGGAAGAGGCCTCATCACCTGAAGATGTTATAGCCCAGGAGTATAGTAAGAGTGAAGAGAGCGACCGAAACCTTGGAGTCAAGGGTCCGTCTTCAAGGTTTCCACTGAAACTTAGAAGACAACGAATCAAGAGTATGGATCGGAATCTATCTGGAATGGTGAGTCCCTTTAGAAGAAGCTTCAGAAGAAGAACACTATCTGCTGTCAGTCTCATGAGCGAAGAAGGCATGACCAGTGCACGACAGTCAATAGATGTCGACAAAGATTTCATGGTTTCTGGCATCGACATGGAGGCTATTGGCCGTCCGGATCGAGATACCCTTGATTTCAGTCTATGGGATCTAGGCGGACAAAGTGAATTCTATTCCCTACATCATTTGTTTCTTACAAGCCACGCATTGTACGTGGTTGTCTTTAATCTTTCAGATTTTTTATCGAAAAATCCTTATGATTTTAGCTACCTGTCATTTTGGATTGAAAGCATATTGCTTCATGCGAGCGGAGCACCAGTGTTCTTAGTTGGCACGCACCTTGATCTTATTGATGAGCACGGCTCTCAGCAGAAGCTTGCTGATATAAACGAAGAGCTAGTTAGCTTTTTGAAACAATATAGTTCTCTCCTTAAAGAGAGAAATGTCAGTATAGTGTCTAATGACGAAGAAGGATTCTGCTATTTTCCTCTCAACAATAGAAAATTTGTTGGTGTACATACTCTTCAGCTAGTTATAGAACGAGAGGCTAGGCTTCAGCAACATGTTAATGCTCCAGTACCTATTCGGTGGCTCGCTATATTGGATGCCATAATATCAAAGGGAACAAAGTACGTGAAAGTGGATGAGGTATTTGCCATTGCAGCTAAGTTTGAGGTTAAATCCAATCGGGAAGTGTATCAAATGCTAGAGCTCTTCCATGAGCTCGGTGTTATTGTGCATTTGACCTCTACGGAAAGATTGAGGGGAAAAATAGTTTTGCAATGTGATTGGTTGATGAAAACTCTTGGGAAAGTTATAAGGGATGCGAACATCGAGGCTCATGTGTCCAAGAATGAAAAACTAGCTATAGAGAAGGCAGGTCTCGCGGAAGATTCTGAACTTGCATTCTCCAAAGGTTTACTTTCAAAGGATCTTATTGACTTTTTCTGGAAGAATGACAAGGATGAAATTGATTTCTTGCTTGATGTTATGAAGGAAACACTGCTTCTCTCGAAGTTTAGTGCAGATCGTTTGAATACGGAAGTTGAGTTGTATCTTGTTCCAAGTTTACTCAAACCTAAGCCACGCTTAAAAAAGAAAATATCAACATTCGGGTTTGGCTCGGTCGCGAAAGAACTTCGTTTTGACAATATGTGTATCTTTGATTTTTCAAGTTTTCTGTTGCCCATTGGAATATTTGAAAGGTTAGTTTGCGGCCTTATGAATATTGATTTTCTGGGCGAAATTCAAGGATTAAGAAAAGTTGAGGCAAGCAAACGAAAGATCTCTGTATATCAAAACTTTTTTGAATTCGTTGCTTCAACCAAACCCGCTGAAGGATTTAGGTTAATCAAGCACTTGCAGAAGAGACAGATTGTTCTCTATTGCTCTGACTCGTTCTCCCAAGCTTGGGGAATAGTTCAGAATATCTTGCAGGGCATTAACTCAGGTGTAATGGGTCATAGTCTAAGTTGGGAAGCAAAGTTTTCTAATAATGCAGAGTTTTTGCCCTATGAGCAAGCAAGAAAGGGCAAAATTTTCCCATGGTTTCAGGAAAAAACTGCCTATGCCAACACCCTGCCAACAGATTTGAATGATTTTCTTTCGGAAATCTAAGTTCTGGTCAACAATGTACTTAGTGTGATAGTGCTTGGGTGAATTGAATGTGACAGTTCAATCTTGTTTATTTAATTTTTTCCTTCGGGATGTCTGTAGTGCCCCCTTCGGAAACGAAGGATGAATATTAAGTTTAAGTTAGTTTTATAAGCCAAACCAACTCTATTTGAATTTATCGCTTAGTGAATCTATAACAAAATACCCCAACCTTTTTCATTAGACTCCAAACAAATGCCATCGAGAATACAAGTACGCTAAGCAGTAGTGTTTTTAATTGAACAGCTGGTTGGTTATTCGGTGTAATCTTAAACTCACATCCTTTTTTAAACATGATAACATACGCCTGCCAATGAATTCTCAAAGCATCAGTCATACACATAACAGGATTACCCTTGAAACAATTCCACAAAGTATCTTGTTGTATATTTAATCTAACTTCAAAAGCTGGTTCAGAATCCTTGAACTCCTCAAAATCAACTTCCTTAACTTTTTCACCACCAAATTTATGCTCCCAGGTATATTTTAAATTAGAAGCAGATGGATTAATTCCCTCAGGAACTCTTCTTCTATAATTCTTCATTACAAAAGATATTTTCTCTTGTTCGAATATATTCTTAATTTCAAAATCATACACATAATACACATCCTTAAATGGACTCACGTGAAAATCCTTCTCAATCATATTTCTAAGAAATAAATTATCACTTCTTTTCTCATCTGGACGAACTACATAAACTCTTTTAACAAGCCATGGAGTATTTGTAACCTCTAATGCACAACATAATAATTCATTATTACTATTATAGCAATAGTAAATACTAAGAGAATTAAAAACATAACCAAAATTAGCTAAATTAGTGAGAAGTAAAATTTTTCCATCAGGTTTAATTCCAATACTAAAAATAAAGCATGTAAAAAAAAAATACTTTTTGTACACTAAATTGCGAATACTCTCGGATAATTCTTCAGTTTTTTCTCCATAATAATCCTCTCGATTAAATGAAAGAACATTTAATCTATTATTTAATGAGATTGAACTAAATAAGTTTAAGTAACTTTTCTTAGATAACTGATCAACATCCAGCAAAGTCATCCAGAGATCATATTTGAATACGTTTCTCGCAGGAGAAACATTTTCCATTTTTCTTCTAGAATGAAAAACTGTTCCTGAAAAAAATTTAGGTTGATCACCATTGCCTAAAAATATAAAAAAAAAAAAAACAAAAAAAAGATTCACAGTTAAATTTGAAATTATCTACTTTCTTGTACTTTTTCACCCTCTTCAACCATATTCTGAATCAAAACTTCTTTCTCATTCTTATACCCAAAGTTTTCTACTAACTCATCAGTATTATACAAATTTTCTCTTTCATCATGAATTTCCTTCAAACTTGTTACAACTACTAAAATTTCCATTAAAATATAAGGAAATGCAAGAAACCCAAAATTAAAGGTAACTAAAGAGTAAGATAAAGGTAATCCTCTTGTAATTGAAGCTAAAACTCCACTAAATTCAATCGCAGATAAACCGAGAAATGAATCCTGTTCGATGAACTTAAGAGATCGAGCACCTAGGTAAACATTGTGCAATTCGTGGAATCCAAGAAGAAGAGGACTAGATGGAGTTGAAATCATCGCACCAGTGAAGAAAAGAGCTTGCATGAAATATACAGCTCCTTTGTCTAATCCTCTCGCAGTTGCAGCTGCTAATCTACCATAAACAGCAAACAGAACAATTTTGTCCAAAATCGAGAACCCCGTAACAAAAAAGGAAACCAGAACCAGGCAAGAGAAGAGAAAATCTACCCAAGCTGCTTTTTCTTCTATAAGGACTACCTGGCTTTTTTTGCCTCTTTGCTGAGGGGGTCTCAAAAGTGTGTCTTGAAAAATGGCGCCCAGCAAAGATGACACAAAAACAGCTAAAACTGCAACAAAAGAGATTTCTTGTAAATTAGGTACTCCAGACATGAATCCCATTGTCCAAAGCATTGCAGGAAGCAGAGCACTTTCAAAAGGTAGTTTTTCTTGATCCAAAACTTCACTAGAGACAGCATAAAGTTTTTTTGGTACTTCAGATCCAGGAGATTTTTCCAACAAAATTTGAAAATCGTGAATGTACTCTAACTCAAAAGCAGCTTCGCAGTAAACTAAGTAAAACACCCATTTTCTAATAAAGGCATCTGGGTATCCATGAGCTCTAATTTCTGCAATATTTTTCATGAACAAATCTCTCCACATTCTCAAAGTTGTGGCGTAATGTAATCCAATGTCTTCGGTTTCTGATTTTTTGAGTACTAAAGAATTCTCATTTTTGCTAATTGCTTTTTCAATTCTTTGTAGAGAAACTAAATTTCCACCTGGAAAAATATGTCTTCTAATGAAATCACTTGATTGCAAGTACGTGTCGTAAGAAGAATCCTTAACACTAATTGCTTGCAAAGATGCTTTTCCATCGGTTCTCAACATTCGATTTACTACAGAAAAATACTCATCTAAGTGATCTTCACCTACAGCTTCAATCATCTCAATGGAACAAATTTTATCAAAGGATTGAATATGAGTTAATTTCTTGTACACTTTTTTTGCAAATTTGGAATCTCCGTAGTAATCAAGAGGAAATTTAATTGCAGATTTCATTCCTAATTTTCTGTAATCGCACAGAATCAAACAAACCTTTTCTTCTAAACCTTCTTTTTTTAACATTTCTCGTGCATATTCTAATTGCTCTATTGAAATAGTGATTCCAACTACAAAACAATTTTTTTTCTGAGCAGCGCGTTTTGCAAAAGATCCCCATCCACAACCAATTTCAAGAACCCAATCTCCTTCTTGAATATCAAGTTTCTTTATTAAATTATCTAATTTTGCTTCCTGAGCAAATTTAAGGTTTTCTAAACTTGTAGGTTCATCCAAAGCTTGATGAATTCCAGAAGAATAAGTCATTGTCTCATCTAGAAAAAGTTTATACATGTCATTGCCTAAATCGTAATGCGCTTCAATATTTCTTCTACTTCCAGCTACTGTATTTTTCTTTAAGGAATGCTTCATTAGTAACAGTAAATTACCTAATTTATACAATAGAGAACTTAATCCAAAACTTTCCATGGTTTCTGTTAAAGAAGCAGAGTTAATAATCAAGATCTTTATGAACCCAATTAAATCTTCTACTGAGCAATTTAAATCTCTACTAATATAAGCTTCACCTAAACCAACATCAGAATCCCGAATCATTTGTAAACATATTCCTAAATTGTTAATGTACACTTCGGATATTGGCTCGTCTAATTTTTGGGCAACTAATTTACTTTCTCTACCAAAAGATTCTTGTGTACCATCTGGAAGAACAAAAGTTAAAACCCCTTTTTTTATTCCTCTTTTACAAGCTGAGTGAAGTAAACAAAAGAAAAAGTAATCTTTTAGTTTGTAATTTGGATTTGGAGAAACTAATTTGCAAAATGTTTGATCTTGCCAAGGTAAGGGATCAGTTTCAGCAAGTTGTAAAACTTTTCGAACAACGTTCATTGAACTCTTAATTCCATCTTCGTGAAATCCATTTGCCATCCAAGCACCACAAAACCAAACCTTTTTTCTTTTTTCACCATTTTGAAGTTTGTTTAATTTTTCTTGCGCTGAAATTGCATCTCCATCAAAAATTGGATGTTCTAATTGATACTTTGAAGAGATTAAATTAGGATCAATTTCTTTGATTGGATTTAATGTGCAAAGTTTTAATTTTTCAGAAAATTTTTTAGAAGAGTTTTTTTCTTTGTCTAAATTTTGAAGGTTGTTTAACCAATATGTTACGCAAACAGATTTAGACTCATCTTGGTCTGAAAGTACATTCCAACTTGCCCAAGCACTTTTATTCTGAGGAAGAAATGATTGATCTGAGTGTAAGATTACGTCATTCACAGAATATTTTACCTTCCCCAAACATTTTGTTTCTTCTTCTAAATCTTGCAAATCACTATTTTTCACAATTTCAAGTGCTTGATTTGAATGACAAGCAAAAATTACTTGATCAAATTTTCTTTCAAAGCCTTGAATAATATATTTTTCATTATTTTGTTCAACTTTCTGTACATCAAGATTCACAATTTCACTTCCTAAGGAAATTAATCTTTGTTGGACCTTGTTCACATAGTCCTCAGTTCGATTGCGGCAAACTCTCCAAATAGGTTTTTTTTCCAATGGATCAAGTAAATGATGATTCTTCCAAAATCGAACAAAAGAAAAAAGTGGGAAATCAAGCATCTGTTTCTGTGGAACAGACCAAACAGCTGCTGTCATTGGCAAAAGATACCAATCAAGAAAATACTTGGAGTACTTTTTCTGTTCTGCAAATTCTCCAATAGTCATGTTTTTCAATTTAGGATCTACGAGTACAGATTCTGCTTCCTTTCCAAATCTAACTGCATCTTTTAATGTGAGGAGGAAATCTTTGTCCACAATGTTTTTTCTTTGAGCAAACACTGAACTCAGCCCATGTGAGGCCCATTCTAATCCAAGAGAGCCATCTTTCCGTACTTCTTTATAGGAGAAAGACATGTCAGAAGTTTCTGTCTCAACTTCTAAGTGTCTAAAAAACTCGGACTAAGCAATTAAAACACAAAAAAAAAGTACTAAAAGAGGGTAAGTGGTTAAATTAAACACTTGAAAGCCAATGTCAACTTGTTTTTTATCCACCCCTGTACCTAAACTCAAAAAAACTGTTGGATGAACCTTGACTGACTGTGTACGAATGTCCTCCCAGTTTCTCCTTCTTCTCAAACAAGGTGACTTTCTTCCCACTTAAGGCTATGGAATAAGCAGCGGATAGTCCAGTTATCCCACTTCCTATTACTGCGATGTTTTCTTTTTGTTCTTCCATTTTTGTGTTTGGTTTGTGTTTGAATAGCAAATACGTTCGTTAGTATTTTTTTTTGTAGGAGCGTAAATCGTGATTCCGCATATATTGTGGTACCGTATTGTCCTACCCCACAAACAGGGACGGGAGAAAGTTCTCGTCTCGGATATTATGTGTTTTCGGGACAATAAAGTGTTCTAAAAATCAGCAAATGGAAAAGATAAAGATTTTTTAAGGAGATTTTAAGGCTTAGTTTATTTTAAAAAGAATAGAAAGGTTTTGGTTTCAAATTGTGGAGAGGATATAGAGTGTTGAGAAATTATATGAACGTGGAAAGCAATTTCTTTAGAACAACCAGTTGTAGGAAACTTTCAGGGAGTATATAACTATTATTTGAAATAAGAGAGTAAAATAAATGAAGGCAACAAGTCCTACTTCGAGCTAGCAAATATCTAATATAATCGCCTTTGAAGTAGACAGATCGGATGCTTATAAGGACTCTCTTTTTCTCTCTGTGAAATTCTAAAATTAGAGGTGCTTCGAGTTCGGATGCTTTCTTTATTAAAAGAATTATTCACAAGTATCCATCATCCAGCAAGTTCTTCTCTAAAAGGTTGCTATAATTGATTCCCCTTTCTAGCCAAAGCGTGCTTGCTTACAACGGGTACGTGCAACAGCCGCGAAAGTACTCAAACTTGGAAAGTGAATCTCTGAACGGGACTTTCTGAATTTATTGAAGGGTTCCCGTTTCTGGGGCTTAAGCTGTATAATATATTTGGTGATCAAAATAGTATATGATTCTCAGGTTGAATACGTACTTATATGAGAAATGTGGATAATATATATCACAATATTTTGTTTCTCTCAGTATAAAAATATATTTTTTGCGCACCCATGTATTTACATATGGATCGTGTTTGACGTGGCACCAGTTTTTCAAAAAGAAAATAAGGGCTCCTATATGAATATTTCTGTATTTTATATTTGGGTTTTAGGGGCATTACTAGCATTACTGACCAGGAAAGGTAGAACTAGAAAGGCGAACCAGAAGGATATGGTCATTTTCATCTTAGTTGTGACCTGTTACAATACTAAAGTCCTGGATGAATATTCTACATATTTCAAAAGAGCATTTAAATTGGTTTAGTTACATATTTTACTTTCAGGTCCGTTCTTGGTGAGAAGGTTCGTTATTAGTTTACGACTGAACCTGTTGTTTTGAGCGATCGCCAAAACCAACTCAGAAGGCTTGGCACCTATAATTTCCACAGGAATACAAGGGCATGAACAAACTTCGTCTAACCTGGCATAGGTCTAGTTTTGAAAGAGGCAAACCGAAGCTAAATTAAAGTTATATAGAGTAATGTTACCAGGGAATACGCTAGAGGCCAATAGAAGGTCACAAACAAGTAAAACGTCATTGCCGTCAATGATATTAGTTCACCAAGTAAAACAACATCTTAAAGGTGAATGGGAGAATCGAGATTTTCTGTAAGCTTTCATGGCAAATCGAATGCGACGATTGACCAAAACATCTACCCATTTTGTCTGGAACAAACGGCTGTGGGAACCATTAGTTTTCAGAAATGGATTGAGTTCGCTCTCTTAAAAAGAACGGATGGATATATAGGACTTACAATCAATTCGATCGAAATAAGTAGCCAAGGTACCTGGTACCGTGGAAATGGAACCCACAAAAGTTAATATCTGGGTAGTGGAAGTAGCAGAACAACATATAAATATAGCTTATCGGATTAAGGAGAAATTTCACAGAAAGAAGGACCACTCTTTGAAGAGTATGTTCAACTCTAGAAAGTTTTTGTCGAGAAAAAGGCTCCCTTCCACACAAAACCATTTATAGTGAATTTTATGGATCACTCCCACATGCCAGACTACCAATACAAGCTTAGAAAGCTATGCTAGCTGAATAAAAATCCCTTAAATCTAGGGAGTAACAAACAATATCAGAGAAACAGGCACAAGGACAAACAAGGTTCTGGAATTGTCATCTGTTATGTAAATCGCATAAGGTCTGCTAATGAGATTAAAGTTTCTAGAACCAGCTTGAATTAATAGAAGCTCTTTCATAACATGTGACACTGCTTAGGCCGTGAATTATGAAGCCAGGTGTTAATAACTCGGAGTCAAATACCCCTCAGAATGTGATTAGCCATGCTGATACTGATCATATGGCCCGAATTAGGAAGGCATGCCTAGAAGAAATACATAAATCGCGGAGAATAAACTCAGACTGGCTGGAAAATACCTAGTAAGTAGTGTTAGTTACGCAAAAAATATTAATGCGTCCTCCTCTACATAATTTATTAAATTTTCAGCAAGTTCTATCGTCAACCTAAACGTAATCTTTGAAGTTGGGACAGCATAGGCCTCTAAAAATGACCCCATGGTTCGGCGCTTCCTCTACACCCAGCCCTCGATAGGGACTATTTGAGTTTAAACCTTTTTTTTCATGTCTTGAATATAGCTATGTTGAAGTATTTTCAAAAGGTGAAAAACAAACGTTCAACCGAAGGTAATGAAAAATCATAAGGGTTTATCTTGGGTATGGAAGCTGAGAAAATAAAGATTTACATTAAAACCAATTACAACTCTTAGATTTAAATATTCTTAACTTACCATAAACATTTTACTGGCATTTGAAGAGATTCATTACCCAAGGATATTATTCTAAGACAACGTTCTTTTTGATCCACATTTTACCCTCCGCAATGAAAATATCCATGCCGCTTTGAATAACACCGCTACTTGTTGCAGGTTTCAATGTATTAACCTCACTGTTTCATCGGTCTCTGTCAAAACGAAGGTTCTGCCAACCTGATTAAATCCATGCTTAATATTCGAACCCCCAATAATTTTCCTCTTTGAAGATTTAAAACGTGTTCCCTGTGCTGAAAAGATTCCCGAATAGTGTGAAACAGAAAAAAAAATTGACAGATTCACAGAACTATCACAAGCAAATAGAGACTCATTCTGGACTAATCTTTCTATATTTTTTTCACATCTTCATATATCTTGAGGCTGTATCATTTATTTTCTCTTCACTTGATCTTGTGAACTTTAATCTGAATTAACTTGAAAATTGAGCCAATGAGGATCTAAGGCATCTGACTCTTAAATCCAAACCGTGCTCAATGAATAGCACCGCATACCTATCCAAACTAGACAAGAGATCTTGTCAGCAACTAATAGAATCAAAGCTCTCCAGAACTAATGAATCAAATATCAGAAGCTGGGATGGTTTTAGCAAACCCCAATTCACTATATCACAATAAAATGAGTATTTTATTTAGCCCATATTACTACCACACATTACTTTAAGTTAATAAAAACATGCTTTGACTCAACTTATCACCTTATGACAGATTACCTGGCCTTGTAAGAAGGTATGATTTTAAAGTCCGAATTTTTCTGATTTAACTTGATTAGTGGCAATAGTTATGTCAAAACAGTTTGGGCCAAACCTGGGTTTGAGATGTGTTTTATGATCCAACCATAAAATAAGATCAACAACCTATTAATTTTGAGATAGTGAAAAATATGCTGTTACTTTCCAAAGGTTACAGTAATTTCTACTGGAATAATTGGCTGGAAATTTAGAACTATGATTTAAACTCTTTATCATGAATCAACCTGTGTTCAAAATAGTTTTCCTTATCAAAATAGCCAATCCCTTCTATCAAACTGGAATAAACGATGAAAAACCGAACAGGAATCGCCAATGCAATAGCACCACATCCCACGAAATACCTCTTAAAGATTTATTTGCCAGCTCTACTCGGAGATTTTAGAAATCACTTGGCAATAAATCGCTGTTACCAGAATTGTTTTCTAATGTTTTTCAGCCGACTCGGTAATTGTTAAGTTTTTCATAACACCTATGTAACCTCTTTCCTATTGTTCTAACTAACAAAAATGTGATGGTTTGGGAATTTTAGAGTCAATAATTAGCTGTGTGTCAAATTTATTTCTTTCCTAAGGTCCTTGAGCGTTTACCTTAAATTTAGTTTAACATTTTATGTTATGAACTTAGGACCAAGAAATGATAACACATTTGATGATTAGACTGCACTGAACTTCAAATACATTTTATCAGATTATCTCATTGCTTATTTTCTTAGCTTCCAGTCCCGGTCTTCTGAAGCCATTTTTCATTTAATAGTTATTTGACTGTCGAACCTGAGGTAGGAAGCAAAGCTATCTCCTTCAATAATAGTTTTCTTGTTGGTTGAATAAACATAACTTTATAAAGTATGGTTTCCAATCTTAGCTATAAGTATAACATTCATGTATTCCTTCTCTCCTTTACTTCCATATTACTATCTTGCACAGAGAGATAAAATTCAGCCAAGTCAGGTTATTTTTATTTTGAATGTTTCGAAGCCTCAACTATTCTCCAACATAATTTGTGTGAAGTCACCTCGGTGAGATTGCTGCCATATATAATTATTTCTCCTATGTAGTAAGATCAGAAGTAACTATTTCCAGTTGCGTTTTATTTGAAATATGAAAATAGATCGTTTTATGAGTCTGTGCTAAGTCCTAAGAGTTGCATCATAACATTCAGACAACCGCTGCTTATTAAATTATATTTATTCAATAAGTATGTGGAGTATCTATATTCTCTCTTGAACCTATAATATACGCTGTTTATTGACGATAAAATAGAACATATTTACTAGAAAGGATCATCCCATCAATAGCTTATGAGCAGATCTCGTCCTCAAAAAATATTAACAATCGTTATAGTATATTTTGTTAAAAGAGACTATAGATCCTTTGAATTTGCTTGCCCGAAGCAGAGTATTCTTCACTTTGAAATACCGCCTTGATACCACTTACATACGGGTGGGATTTGATTAAAATTACCAATAATTATTTGGTAATCATTTTAATTCTAATTATCAATAAGAGAATTTAAAATTCGATTTTAATCAAATAACTCTTATTTTATTTCGATTATCAATTGATTTTCAATAATAAACCAAATTGATCTGGGAATCGTCAGAAACAATCAATAAGCAAAGTATGGGGAAATTTCTTATTGATAAATGATCAATAAATCAAATCCCGCCACTAGACTTATGTACAAGCTTTGCCCATATGGAGATGTTTAAAAAAGTTTTCAATGTCTGTAACTTTGGTGAATATTGTAATCCTAGGTTTCTTCACTTTATTAGAAAAAAAACTTATTTTCCTTTTCAGTTTTCACGTTGAATCATTTTCCTAAGTTTGCTGCTCGTGCAAATTAGGCACTTCACACTATGTCATCAATAACATTGAGTATTCTAAGCTTTAAATAATTGAGATCGAAGGAGGGTTTTTGACAGCTCGATTTTTTGAATATTGCACTGTTGGTTTTTTTGCTTTAAATTTAACTTGATGAAAGGATTCCAAATTGTGTAGAGATTTTAAAATTTTCTATTTAGTGCTTATTCAGAAGATATCATAACAGAATTCAGTCACCAGGAAATAGGGACATCGAGAAAACTATCAGAGTTTAGTGTTTAAAATCAAATTTAGTTTAGCAAAATACTATTTTCATTCCAGATAGTGGCTGTTAGAAATATCTGCTTGTCGTTGAACAAACTCTGAGCATGATTTTCATAGACATTTCTTGTTATTCTAAAGCATTTTTTTTTAATTAATTAACAGGCAAAATTAAGAATATATATTTAGTAAAGGGGCACAGTTACTTGCCAAATTACTATAGGGCAACATTCAGTGGCCAAATTCTGTCGGTAAGACCTGTTTTACATAAAGTCGTCGAATATAGGGAAGTTAATGATATTGTACATTATATTACAGGGTAAAAGATTTTAAAAAAACAAAGCAACAAGTACAAGTAACTAACTGGAGATGGACATTACAAGGATTTTGAAAATTTCTATAGTCTTTAGTCTGGAGACATCCCACTGAAACTATGAGTGTTACCAGCACCAAGAAGCTTTTGCCAAAAAATATAATAAATATGAAATTTGCGTAAAAAAGTATATACGATTAATTTTCCATAAAATTTAAAAGTATACATAAATTATGAAGAGTTACAAACAGTACTTTAGCTGTAATTCAAAATGGCATTTCCTACAGTAAATGTCTATCTGGTAGTGTGGATAGCAGCTATGGTTGGCGAACAGTGGCTCTAAAGATCTAAATGACATATGAAACTTATTAAAAAATATAATGTTCACCATAAGTTGAGATAACCAAAAAGTTTCTCAAATTGCACTACGGAGCTTAAACACATTATTCACTCCTCCTTGGAAAATTCTGTTTATGTTTTTGAAATTCAACAAAATCAAATTTCCAGGATTGCAACTGTAAACCATTTATATTATATCAACCACAAACTGTTCATTCCCATACGGAGTATATCTTAATATAAGCAAGAAAAATGCTTAAATCATTTTTAGAAAATGGTATTAGTGTTCTGCTAATGGACACTTGATGATTCAATCTATGCAGTAATGCTGCATTGCATTGCATATACCGGTAATTCATTTCCATTATGATTCAATTGCCCAAAATATTCTCTCACATAGAGAAAACACAAACCGAAAACTAAAATGGTATTAATGCATATTCTTCTTTTACACCTAGCCTGCTATCAATTCTGCATATAATGACCAAACTGATGTTAAAGATATCAACGGTACCTCTCTCCTTCCATTTAACTATAGGCTTTGGCATCTTTCCACTGAGAACAAATGTTAAAGGCCCTGCTTTGCGAACAGGTAAACATTCTCACAAATCGCGTTTTAATCCTGCCAAGAGGCTGCAAATCTAAACTAATTTTTAGATGGGGAAGATATCGTTGATGAAGGAATAAGATTATTTCGAGCCAATATCTTATTTGCAAGTTTTACTGTGGAGGGACTTGCTGATCGAGTGCTTATTTACCTAACCTATTTCATTTCGCAGTGTCTAAAGCGCCTAGAAAAAGCAAAATCAGTTTCAGATGCAAAAAAGTTGATGTTTGAATTAGCAAAAGAAAAGTTTCCAATTCCAGGTGATAAGAACTGGCAACTTGGTGGACACATTAGCGCTCCTGGGAAGAGAAAGGAGCAAGAGGATATGAGAAAGTATATGGAGCAGTTGAGAGAGTGTGTTTGTGAGAGAATTGTTGACGTTATTTTTCCTAATGGGGAGAAGAATAAGTTTTGGATGCAGTTCTCGAAGAAGAAGTTTATGAACATCCACGTTCAGTAGTTTTTTCAGCTAAAGTTTAAATTAAGAAGATTAGGTTGTTTTTCTCAGGTATCAAAAAAAGGTGTTTAGAAGTGTCTTTCTTATTTTTCTCGTATTGAAGAGAACTTCCAGTCCGAGTATTTTTTGTCAGAAATGATTGTTGTTCTTCTATTTTATTTTAGACTATTTAGTTCGTGTGTTAAAGGAAAAATATTCTATTGATACTTAGAGTGAAATGGACACAACTTCAGCTGGGATTAAGAGGAACCTAACTTCATTTATTTATCTCATTATCACAACTCCTCTATAATATATCATAATATTATTAAGCGCAAAAAAGTTGATGAATGAAGTATCTTTTTCTAAAGTTAATGGCGTTACCATCTGCAAGTTTAGCTTGTTCGTCAACCCAAAACTTAAGACACAAACTATTCAACTTGCAATTTTCTACTTGTTCAAAAGGAGTTTACTTCTAAGCAGAAGGAATATATTTAAAGAAACATTTTTATTATTTTATGGAAAACTATTTTTGCTATTATGCTTGAGCCATTATTCGGATAAAAGTTAGAACAGTCTTGTATTAACTTTGTAAGTAGTTTCCAAGAAATGTTTTTGATTGGTTCATTCATAAATTTTAACCAGTCAAATCGCCCAGCTCCATCCAAAAATACACGATTATCTCCCAGCAGTCAGACTTGTTACCAATCGTATACTGAAAACACGTCTGTTGATAGCGGCAGATTTGACGAAAATTGAGTCATGACCCAAGTTATACAGAGTCAATATAAACAAATTGGCTTACATAGCAGGTATAAATCAATTATGATGAGTTGACTCATTCTAGTCAGGACAGTCGAAGTCCTCACAACAAGAACAGTTTGTGCACGTTGGGTAATACCTACAGACAAAAAGTCCGAAACTTTATATACTTTAAAGAATTAAGGAGAAGTTACAAAAATAAACATAAACTTAAGATAATCCAAGAAAGAAAAATGTTTTTTTGTCCTATGTGCGTTCCACTTTGGAGTTACTTGCTTCCATTCGTAATCACAGCGTTGACAACTATCAAGTATAAGATCTATGGAAAGAAGCAAACACAAAGTTTTGCAGCGAACAAGGCGGATAGTGCTGAGTTTGAACCAAGCCCGTGCTGCTGTGCTAAAAAACAGACTCCTACCATTGGCGAACAAAAACCGCTACTTAATTACAAGGGGAAAAGGTTTGAAATGGATCAAGGGTTAGGCTGTGTTCAGAGGCAGTTGTTCAACAGAGAAGTTGTGTGCTACTAATTCGATAGTGAAAACATATTGAGAATAGAACCATTATAGACTTTGCAACTGGTCGTCAGATATAATATTGAAACTGTAGTAACGATATTTTTTTCATGCTTCTGTTGCCAAGCAGGTATATTCTTTCCTTCCAAGTTCAAGGAGGTCTTTATATTCAGATTCGGCTCTTGAAATTTTCTCAGGTGCTTCAAAAGATACCTTCTTCCTGGTTAAACTGCCTTTCTTTATTAGCTTCGGAGATATTTGTGGTTCTTGCTCCTTCAATTTCGTCTCTTTCTCCCTTCTTTTCAGTTCCAATGGTTGAGAAGGGTTCCGAACAACCGGTAAACTCATTGTCAGCAGGCCTGAGGTACAATCAAATTTTGCTTTCTCTTTTTTAATTACTATAGGAAATGGCAAATCAATCTTTAAACTATAGGTTCTGCGCTTGTTTTTTTCAAAAATTAGCCTCTTGTCAATAAAATTTGCCTCAAGAAATAGATTGCTACTTTGAAGGTCAAGACTAATCTGCTTTGCAGATTTTACACCAAAGAGGTAGATTCTTACGGTCAAACTCTTAGGTCGCATTGATAATGCACCTTTTGGTCCAAAATGATCGCTTAAATCTGTGTCATTGCTATGGACTATATCAAATTTTGGTTTTAAGACTTTCTTTGTTCTTGTTTTAGCCGTATTGTCTTTAATACTTTGACCTCTTGCGTTCTTTTCAGCAGTCCTTAGCAGAGCAGGCAGACCACCAAAACTTTTCATAGTTTTCATCAGTATCAGCTTATATTCTCGTCCGCCAGTTTTAGTCTTACTGAAACCTTTTACATAGACATTTTCTAATGCCCACTTCTTCATGTATTTGTTGACACCTTCGACTAAAATTTCTAACAGTGTCAAGAAATTCTTATTGCTCATTGTAGTTTTGATCTTAGCTCGAATATTAGGATGGATGACAAAGTCTGCAACATACTGCCGTACTTGTCTGGAATCATTTTCAAATCTAATACCATTCATCAAATACACTATCTTTCCTTTTTCATCCTTGTCGACATTTTCATCAATGCAAGCATTAACAAAGATTTTTGGCGTTAAATTTGATTTCTTGTCACATAGAGCTTTTAGTTTAATGCAAAACCAAGGTTTTGGCCGAGTAACTCTTCCAGAATCCATATTATTATCTCTCTCAACTTGTAGAACCATCTCTTCTTGCTCTCTTCGGAACTTTGGGTCGCCCAATTCATCAACATATTCTTGAAACAAATTTCTAAACTCTTCTTTCTTTACAGCCTTCTTAAACTTTTCCTCTTCTTCGGCACTAAGTTTTAAATCGACGGACTCCTCTTTATTCCTCTCCAGCGCCTCTTCTGACAAATTATTTAGCAAAATATCTTACGAAGCAACTTCTCAAAGTTTTCTTCTTTCATGTTCTTTTACCTTCAACGGATACAAAAAAACTGGACAGAAAAACGAAGTAAATCGAATAAATTAAAATAAACGGGTTAATTATTCGCAGTTAATAACATATCAACAAAATAATTTCCTAACTGTTAGTCTTAAGTTCTAGAGCAAAAAGTCTGAAATGAAGAACTTCATCCAAGAGATCTTGGACTTTTTAGAAGACTGGAACAGAAGTACTCACCCTTTTGAAACCTACTATGACGAACGATATCGAAAGAAACTCCAGATGGAACAAGAACTTGAAAGTTATGTAATTTATTTTACAAAGTAAACATAGGAAAAAAATTCCCTAAATCATATTCTTGAGATCATTAGAATTTACCTTGCTAGAGATGCATTACTTCAAAGTCTTGTTAAAAGACTATTTGAACTTAAACGTGGAGAGGTTTCAAGAAAAGATGAAACACTTTTTGGAATTCTCATCACACTTTTTTGTTTTTACGCTAAGGATATGAAAGTTGGTCTTCTTACGTTGACATTAGTCGAACTTGTTCCTGAGAAGGTTCTCATTTTGGCTAATTTTCTCAAGTCAAACGACGCAAATGAAATTTTTCAAGAATATTTTGATATCGAGTACACAAAAACACTTCTTTCCTTCTGTTTTTCACCTCCATTTATACAAATTGAGACAAAGCTAAGATCTAGAGCTTCTTCATTGCAGATGGAGAAAGAAGAGAAAAAATTAAAGAAACAACCTAAACAAAAAACATTAACTAAACCAAAGCCTTTTTCTTTAAGTAAATCTAGAGTAAAAAAATTTCCCAAATCTCAAAGAATTGGGAAAGAGTTAAAAGCAAAACCTATCCCGGCTTCATTGAAGAGTGTAAACCTAGAATTACTGCAAAGAGAACGAGTTGAACGACTTGAAATGCAAAGAGCAGATTGTCTGGAAAAGTTTTTGCGTGCAAGAAAAAAGTTTTCTTTTGATCTAAGTAAAGGAAAGGATTCGAAGAAAAAGTTACAAATTGAAAATGAAAGAAAGATTAAAAACATGTTAAAGGAAAGTTTTAAGGCAAGTAAAGCACCAAACTTTGATGTCCAAGAGGCAAATGTCCCAACTAATAAAGCAGCTGTGTTACGAGAAGAGATTGTTTTTAGACTGCAGCAAGAGAAAGAGTACATTCAACTAAAACAATTTGAGGCTAATTTGCGTGATTCTTTCGAATTTGATGAGTGGAAAAAAAAAATGAAAGAACAAGACTTGAAGAAAAAGATGAATCTCGTTTCGAAAAGAAGAGAGGATGCAGAGAAAACCTTCTATAGGGCAAAAGAAGCTTCACAAAAAGTAAGAAAGAAAAAAATTGAAGAGGGAAAAAGGCTACGGAAAGATTTAAAGGATAAGTTACAAAAAAATGAGATTGAGATGACATCAAAGCAAGAAAAATTGCGAACTGAAAATGTAATTAGAAAGGAAAAGAATCAAAAAGATCTAAAGGCTCAACGAGAGCTTAATTTTGAAGCCAAGAGGTTGGAGGGTATAAAGGAAAGAAGCTTAAAAGAAAAGAGACTAGTAGAAAGAGATGTTGAAAAGCAACGAGAAGTTGAAAAACGACGGGAAATGGTGCTTCAAATTCAAGCGATTGAGCGAAACATTGAAAGAGAAAATAAGATCATCGACAAAACCTATAAACCTTCCTTTGGGTTCTTAGATGGGATGAGCTATTTTGAGATGGAACAAAGGTTAGCCTGGAACAAAACTAGATTAGATTCTCTTGTGCAAGAAAGAAGGAAAAGAATTCAAGAAAGAAAGAAAAAGCAAGAGACAGAAATGAAAACCAAAATTAAGAATATTCAAAGAATTCGAAGTTTGAAAAGGCAGCATTTTTTGAAGGAGAAGCAAAAAAAGATTCGTAATAATTTATTAGCAAAGCAATTAGAAGAAGAGCATCTAGAGAAAAAAAAAAGCTTTCATAGAAAAAGGTTGGAGGAGAAAGAAGAAAAAGTAAAACTGCGACAAGAAAAACAAGACTTAGAATGGAGAAATAGGATTCAAGAAAAAGAAAATATGAGAAAGCAGAATCTACAGAAACAAATGAGTTCACAAAGCAGTCTTCACGCTTCGATGAAACGTAGAGCACAGGAGAGACAGGAGGCTGTACAAGAAGAAATGAAGTTAGAAATAGAGATAAAGCGAAAGGAAAGAAACCAAAGATATGTGAACAAGAAAAATTAATGCAACGCGTGTTTGCTGAGAAGTTCAAAGACGCGTGAACTAGCCTTAGGTTTTTTCCGAAGGAAATCTCTCAAAGTTCTTAAATCAGAGGCTTCATCCACATCAAGAAAAGAATCGCCAGATGATTTAACAGCTACCTTCACTTTTGAAAAACAGCTTAATAATGCAAGAAGTTGTGTCTTGAAAGCATTACTGGTTGACCACTCAACACCAGAAAAGAGTTGTTTGATTTCTTCTGCTGAGTTTAACTGACTTAAACAAAGTAAAATGAAAACATACCCACCATCCATAGAGGGGAGCAATAATGAGCTTTGAGATTGATAAAAGTATTTAGAAAACTTTAGGTGAGGTGAATCCATTCCAATGAAACCAACTTTACAGTGATTGGACAGATTCTTGTAGGCAAACATTACAAATTGTTCAAGCAAGTCACCTAAACCTATGCTAGAAGTAGAAACAAAAAACTTCCATTGGTTGAAGATATTTCTATCAAAGTTTATTTTGAGAAAATCTTTGAAAATCAACTCATCTTCTTTCTTCTTAGAATATAGGACAATGTATTTCTGCAAGGCGTGTGTTGCCGTCTCCGTAGAGTATTTCTCGATTATATCTATTAAACTTGCCTTAGTAAATTTGAGAGCAAAATCATCACCTAGCTTTCTTGCCAATCTTGTTTTGCATTGACCAAATATGGGAGCTTTAGCAACCAATCCTAGAATATTACATTTTTCTCCAGTTTTCATTTTGAAAATTCTCGTAATATTATTGGACAGAACTATGTGATACATTAATTTCATTGGCCTGAAAAACCAGATATAAGTGACTAAATCGTCCATCAATTTACAAAACGTGTGAATATCAATTTTCGAAGATAAGAAATGGCAGACTCTGTACGCGCCATTGTAAAGGAAACCTACCAAGCGAGCGATGCAGAACAAATCAGCAGCCAAAAGGCTTCTTCTATACTTGTACTAGGTGATTATGGAGATGGATGGTGTGAAGTAATTGACCCCAAGACTAACCTGTACGTCCTTTTTTTCTATTTATCCGTTAGTAAGGGCTTATTTCCAACGGCTTATTTGGAGTTCCCAAATGGATTGGCCAAAATAATATCTGAAGAAGAAATTCCACCTGTTCAAGTAAATGACTCGCCAGCAGGAAAAACGTTGTTACAGCACAATTTGAACCAATTAAACAACGAGGCTGATTCTATGTGGGATAATTTTGATTCTATTTCTGTACGGCAGAATCAAAATCAACTGGGTTCAAGTGGGAACCATCCATCTCAGATACCTAATTTTACCGACATGCATCAAAATTTCCAACAAACTGGAAATGAAGAGCTGGAAAAGGCGAAAAGGGAAATAACTCAGCTCAAGAACCAACTTGATGTGTACAAAAGTATGGAGAGTAAAGTTAAGCAAGAAATAAAGGAAAAAATAAAAAGCTACATTTCGCCATTTGTGCTCAAGATGCAAAAAGTGGAAGCTGAGAATCAGAGGTTGTTGAATGAGATCAATGCGCTTAGAAGTCAAATTGATAGCCAGTCGACAATTACTGCAAATGCTCATAACCTGAGAAGTTATAATTCCACAGCAACAGGAATATCTAGGAGATCAAGGCCGCCTGCACCTGGGTTACAGGGTCAACAGGCATCTGCAGTGCAGCATCAAAAGAAAAACAGTTTAGGAGTTTCTGATCCCTTTGCAGAACTGGGATTTTGAATACAGACTATCTTGATAAGCTTATAAGAAAACTTATTTTCTGGATTCCTTTGCCTTAAGTATCTTAGTAAAAAACTTATATCTAACATAGGAAGACAGAAACTAGCATCCAAGGTTTGCTCTCTTTGCTAAAGGTGCATCATCATTAGGTTCGCGCTTTCTCTTCACAGAGATTTTTAGGACCCAATGAAACCACTTTTTTTTTGGATAGGCTACTTGGGCTCCCTTTTCATCTCTATTGGTGAAAACTCTCCATTCAGCTTGATCATCAATGAAGTAGGTTTGAGCACCAGTACTTATATCTCCTGCTGTTCTTACATCTCAATCTCAGTCCCACTAAGAAAGATCTCCTATTTTTCCAGAAAGCACAAATACATAAATCAAACTCTTTTCACCTGCTTGATCTTCTTGAGGTCAGCTCCAACAACATCTTCGCAGTGGAGTGACAAGTACTTGGACAACCATTTCAATTCTGCGGTGTTGCGTAATCTTCATGCGCTCAACTCCTCTTTGTATTCTTCTGACAGGATTTGATCAAAAATCCAACATAAACTATTGTATAAAAATTTGGTTTATTAACTTCTTTTTTGAAAAACTCTGTGTTTCTTTAGTCATTATGGATGGCTAAAGAGGCTATCCATGGTGTGCGAAAACTCTCACGTGATCAGAATTTAAGAAGTTAATTTTGGATAATTGATACTAAACCTAAAACCAAAGGTTTGATGGATTAGAGTTTATTTTGCTAAGCTTTATTAATATTTCTTTCAATGAGGGTCATAACTTCCTTTAAACAGTGTGAAATTGAGCTGGTAACTAACACTAAATGAACCAACAATAAAATATGTGAGAAAGCTTGTTTAGGAGACAGAATTTGATCAATAACCTGGTAAAAGTTAGTTAATTATAACAAAACGTGGGATAGCACCTCTTAAGTTATTACACATTTTTTAAATTTTTGCTTAATACACAATTTTTTGTTTAAACTCTAAATAAAGAATATAAATGTAAACAAACCCAAGTAGAATCCATTCTCTAGTTCAAAGGATACTGCTTTAAGTATTGCCTAGGAACGGATCTTTCTAATAGGCTATGAAACATTTTGTACATTTTTTCTTGAAAATTTTCCATTCAGAGGCAATTTTATTATTCTCAAATATAATTGTCCCTAAACTTTAAGATTAAACACGTCCTGCAGATGGTACATTAAATGAGCACACTGGAATTTTCCACTTATGTTTTATTTCCAATTTCTTCTCAATAGAATCAGGTCAGAATTAGTATTTGATTGTGTTAAGCTCAAGTTCTCATTTGTAAATCCTTGCCGAAGTACTCTGTGCCAGCTACTTCTCAGTATATTCAAACATATATCATTTGAACAATACAGTTTCGTTGGAGTCATGAATATGTCATATTTAGCACTATTTATTATCTTACAAATATAGTTTGGAAAAATTAAGCTAAAGGTTGATTATTACGGATATAAACTATATATACCAATAGAACGCTTAAGAACATAGGAGTACGTTTGATACTATATTTCAGTGTTCAGGATCAAGATCTCATGGAAACATTCAATTTCGAAAGCACTTCTCACCCAATTACTTTTGGAATATGAGAATCAAAACAGAATATTATAAAGTAATATAGTATTCCCACCATGTACAAGGGCATATATATAGCAGAATTTATTTTCTCTTAATATCCCCAACTCCTTTAGCTTTCCCTTCTTTTGGGTAAACCGCTATGTTGGATATTCTTTTTATACAACATCATGCCACGTCATCACATAGATAGAGAATCACAAAAGATCAACAAAAAATCCAATGAAAGATGAACAAAAAGATAAGCTTATTAAAACCCTTCAAGAAGAAAATCAACGTCTTAAAAACACGATTAACTCCTTACAAAATGCATGTATCTTAATTCTCCATTAAAACTTTTAGGAAATACCTAGTTTCTCCACGACAAACCTCAAATCTTCTCGACTAACCCCTAAAGCTCCCCAGAAAATTCTTAAATGGCCTGCTGAGAAGGTCAGAAACACTTTTTTAGACTTCTTCAGGACCTCAAAACATGTTCATCACCCTTCATCACCAGTTGTTCCCCATAATGATCCTACATTACTTTTCGTTAACGCTGGAATGGTTCAATTCAAACCCCTTTTTCTCAACACGACCGCTCCTTCTTCCCCACTTTACAAACTGCAGAATTCTTCAGCTGCTAATCTTCAAAAATGCATAAGAGCTGGTGGAAAACATAATGATCTAGACGATGTTGGGAAAGATACTTATCATCATACGTTCTTCGAGATGATGGGCAACTGGGCATTCAACTCTTATTGGAAAAAAGAAGCAATCGATTTCGCTTGGATTTTATTAACGGAAAAGTATGGTTTGAACCCAGAGTGTTTGTATGCGACATACTTTGAAGGTACTGATGATGTAGCAGCAGATTTAGAGGCACGGGATCTTTGGGCACGGTACTTGCCGGCAGAGCGGATTATTGGTTGCGGTATGAAGGAAAACTTTTGGGAGATGGGAGAAGAAGGACCATGTGGGCCATGTAGTGAGATCCACTTTGATCGTCTGGAAAGGCCGGGTTCTGTTGCGCGTGATCTGGTAAATGAAGATGATGAGATGGTGATAGAGGTATGGAATCTTGTGTTCATGCAGTTTAATAGAGTTAAGGGAAAGCTGCTTCCATTAGAATTCAAATCAGTTGACACAGGAATGGGTTTTGAAAGGCTCGTGTCAATTCTGCAAGATCGGAAGAGTAATTATGATACAGATATATTTTCTCCCATATTTAATGCAATTTCTTCTCGTTGCGCGTTTGAATATTTGGAAGAAGAGGAAATTGCTCTCCTAGAAGGTGGTAGCGAGAAAAAAGTTCAAGAAGAAAGAAATGTCGCTTTTAGGGTAATCGCTGATCATTTGCGAACCTTGTGTGTTGCAATTTCTGATGGAGCTATTCCTTCTAGCGAAGGTCGGGGTTATGTCTTAAGGCGAATTGTAAGAAGAGCTGTAAATTATAGAAATAAGTTGGACCTCGCACCAGGATCTCTAGCAGAGATGGTCCCCGAAGTAGCGGCAACTCTAAACTCGTATGAGATTAGAGTTGACGTGGTTCAATCAGTGGTCAGACAAGAGGAAAATGTTTTTGAGAAAACTTTAGAAAGGGGACTACGAGAATTTGAGAAAGTTAGTCGAAAAATAAAGTCAGGAGAAAAATTCCCAGGAAGAAGTGTTTTTACTCTTTATGAATCCATGGGTTTCCCTGTAGATCTTACCCAAATTTTGGCAGAGGAGAAAGGTCTAGAAATTGATCTTGAGGAGTATAAGAGACTATTTGAGGAGCACAAGCAAAAGTCAAAGGGTCAGAAGGGCAAAGAAACTAAAATAAAACTTACTGGAACCCACATTCACGAGCTAAAGATGAACAGTGTAAAGGAAACATATGCTTCCTTTTATTCTGAAGAGGATGTTCCTGCTAAAGTAGTCGGGATTCTGGTGGATGGAAAGCTGGTTGAGGTAGTTTCTGTTTCTGAACCAAAAGAAGTTGGTCTAATTTTCGATTCAACATCATTATATTATGAGTCTGGAGGTCAAGTTGGTGATGAAGGAAGTGTGCAGTTTGCAAATGGAACGAAGGAATTGAAAATTACTGATGCACAAGCAACCTCAGGCTTTGTATTGCATGCTCTAGACGCCGCTTCTTTTTCTGACGCTCAGGGTGTCAAAGTTGGAGATCAAGTTCTTGTAAAGGTTGACTATAACAGAAGGGAAGGCATTAAGCGAAATCATACGGGAACTCATTTATTAAATTGGGCACTTAGAAAAAACGCGAATCGAGAGTTCACCGTAGAAGAAAAATTTGAAATTGAGGTAGATCAGGCTGGAAGTTTGGTAACGGAGGATTACCTAAGGTTTGATTTTACATCAAAAGAGCGATTGAGTACGGATGAGGTAGATAATGTTCAAAAATTTGTGCAAGAGCAGATCAGTAGTGATTATGAAGTCTTTGCTCGAAATGTGGATTTGGAAATGACAAAAAAGATTGATTCACTAAGAGCCGTTTTTGGCGAAACTTATCCTGATCCAGTACGAGTTGTTTCCATTGGGCCTACGGTGGAAACTATTCTGGATGATCCTAATGCTAAGGAGCTTAACAAATACTCAATTGAGCTCTGTGGAGGTACCCATGTGCAGAAAACCAGTGATATTGGAACCATGGCAATAATGTCGGAGGAAGCAAAGTCACAGGGTGTTAGAAGGATGGTTGCCGTTACTGGGCCAGGAGCAGTTAAGGCTTTAGAAACGGGAGTTGAATGTTTGTCTAGAGCAAAACTTTTATCTACTTTGGCCGAGGTTAAAGAAATGGAAAATCAAGTTCTTAAAAGACAAGATATTCCTCTTGTGATGAAAGAAGAGGTGAAACGTGTCTTAAGTTCTAAGAAAGTCGAATTTATGGGCCAGGAGAAACAAAAGTTTGATTCCTTGGTGAAGGAGATTGTAGATGACTGGAAGAAAGAGAAGAAGGATAAGTTAGTGGTTGTTTTGGAGAATGAACTAAATGGGGGAAAATTATCAAAAGCGTTAAGTAAGAAAGCAAAAGGAGCTAACATTTTTGTAATGTTAAAGGGGAATGAAAACATTGCCTTGGGTTTTGCAGGAAAAGCTGAGGTTGTTGATCCAGTATCGGAAAAGGTCAAAGAGTCTTGTGGAAGAGATTTGAGAGGAGGAGGTAAGAAGGGGAACTTTGCAGGAACTGCAAGCTTAGAGAACTGGGCGCAGTTAAAATCCATACTAGAATCTTTAGTTTAAGATCTAATTTTTGTGTAAAACTGTTTTCTTGTGTATTTATGATGGCAGGTAATAAACTACAAGAAAGACTTTCGACATTGTTTACCAACACAATGTTTTTAGTAATAAAATCTTTCTGCGCAGATGTTGCATGAGAAGAAGGAGAATTAATCCGACCACTTGGCACATAAAAGAGAGAGCCTTGCTGAAAACTTTGTTCAAGTAGTTGTTAGTGATTGAGATGCTTTTGCGGATGGAGAAAATATAACAGTGTCAGGGGTACAGTGAGAAATAAAGTTAAGGCTTAACAGCAGAGGCTAGTTCGTAGAAAAAGATTCAAATAAAAGACTGTGTCTTTATTTTGTGGTCGATGACAGCGGCCGCTCTGATTATAAATACATAACTTTGATTCATATGTTGGCTAACTTAGTTAGTTCTTTCTTCCTCAGTCTTGGGAAGACATCGTAAAAAAGAATCCATAATATCACTGCAATCCTAGTTATGATATCACTCCATGTTAATGAGCTTCGCGTAGTACTGTATACTTTGTACTCTACAGAAGCTAGCTGTTCTAAAAAGAGCATCTGCTTCGCTAATATTCCATCGAGGAATGAAGATTGAAGAAAATTTGTTTTTGAGGAATTAAGAAAACTCAAGATCGGACTCACTCAATTATTTCTTAGCAGTTTTAAGGTCCCTATATGATATACCTTTAAGAATCCAGCAGGAAATCTTTCAAACGAAAGAAGAACTCAAGAACCCTCACTGAACTCCTCAGTCAGGAGTTCTCAATAGCTTCATGAAAACTCACTTCTCACAGAAAATAACAGAGACAGCTACTATGACTCACTTGGTTGTGTTGAGAATCCCTGAAAGTACTAACTGAGATCTTAATGATGACTGCGTTTAAATTCTTAATCATACCACATACAAAGAGATCTAACAAGAATTGAACTAAACCCAAAAGATTGCTTTTGTAGAGTCAATGCTGGATCCGAAGAATTCCAAAGCTGCAAAGGTGTTTTTAATCTCTACTGCTAAACTCTAGCTTTCCCTGCTGCCTTCATTGCCCTGCATTACTAAATTGTCGAGAATAAATTTGATATCATTATTCGGCTTAGAGAAAGATGTTCGAGAGTTAGAGGAAGTAAGCTGAATTTTTTGTACTCTGATTTCGGGTTTAATCTGTTAAAATGAGCTTATGTGTCACTTACAAAGAATATCCAAACTGCAGAAAAATGTTTCTTAACTTATCTCGAAGAGATTTTCTAAGGCTAGATCTGTTTTAATGGATCATAAAAGGAACTAGAGAGATATTCTGCGCAATGAATTTTGATACTTTGGTTTTAGATAAGTTTCTAGCTGAATCTGGAAAAGATTTAATGTATATAGAGAGTAATTAAGTTGAAGATTCTTAAGAGTTAAATTTATGTAATAGCTTGTAGGTCTACCACAATGGTTATAAACTTTACGATACCGTACGACCATCCCTACTAATCAGTTTATTTTCCTCTTTTATCTTTAAGAATTTTCAGTTTAACACTAGTGAGTGGTAGGGATGTGCATTGAAATGTGGATAACTGTTCAATAAACTTCCGCATATATTTCTCATTGATAATCATTCATATTGACAGAGCTATTTTGATTAATTTTTGCCAACTAACTTATTACCAATAATCTATCAAAATTGCTTTGTCAACATTAATGAGTATCCATAGCGAGAACATAGTTGAATTTTTTATAATTTGTTAGTCTATCAAGTCGGTTTAATGGATGCAACATGCAAGATTTTTATATGAAATTGACTCTGTGTGGGCAAAGCTGAAAACAACCTTCTAAATTGGATTCTCTTGGAAATTAAGAATTACATTTAGCTTCCTCATTCTCAAATGCATTAGCCTTTGGCTCTTATGGTCGTCATTTAAACTTCGGCCCAATGCGAATACTGATACAGATGTGTTTTCCCCTTCACTAGATCATTCAGTTAAGCTAATAGAGGATTCTATTAATTGGCAAATGCATATATGGAATAACTACTCAACACCATTTGAGTCGTTTTTTCTTCTATACTGTAGTTTGTGACTCTATATTATTAACTCTTCTAACCTTAGTAGGCTCAAGGTAGGGTATAATCATGATCGATACTACCTCCTTGGAGCTGTTCGCATATTTTTATTGGAGAAATGAATTCACTATTCTCTCTATGGATCCCATTTTCTGGCCATTTCCTTAGGTTTTCTGGAGACCCCGTATTTTATAATCAGAATCTGTTAGATCCTAACTCTTCGAGGTGTATGCTCAACACATTGTTTGGAATACATTTTCTTTAAGAAATAATTCTAACACTTGAGTGGGGTCTATTGTATTAGTTTCTCGTATACGCCTTGCTTTATACACCCTTTTCCTGTAGCATATAATGGTGTAAAACTTTGTTCAATTGTTTTTCTTTGTAGTGCATCTAGCCATACACATTCTGGTCTGGTCCGTGGCTTAGTTCTCAGAAGACTAAAATTGTCTAAATTTTATGGATATGCAGAACTTGAATGTATTTGCTTTTTTCAACATGGATAGAAATTAAACCATTTGTATCTATCAACAAGCTTAAATCCAACTTGTAGTTTATGAAACTGCGATATGATCGAAAGTAAAATATTTAACTATCTACTTAACTATGGCTATCGTCAAATCTATCAAAATAACCGCTTGAAGGTAAATTGCTTGATTGCAGAAAATTGGTTTCTTTATTGATAAATTCTTTGACAATAATGTCTATTAATTGTTCTTGCACGACCAAAATTATAGTTGACACGTATTTTGGCCGATTAGCCTTAGTAGCTTCTTTCAAGCAGTAATGGGGAAAATAGCCTAAATTTTTGATTTTATTGTTTAATTATATTGAGATTTCAAAACTAGATTTTGTGCCCGAGGCCCAGAGTAAATCCAAATTCTTCCTGGGTACTATAAGCCATTTGTTAGTGCTTTCCATACTTCACAAAAATTAGAATAAAGCGCCGAAAAAGGTAGCTAAGGTTCAAATAATCTGAGTTATAAAATAATTTCCCTGCTTATCTAAGAAAATCTGGATAATTTCAGTAAGATCAAGATCTTGAATTTCATCTTGATAGTGAAAATAAAGTAATCGCTGAATAAGTTATTTACCTTTATATAACGTACGACCCTAATATCCAACACATGAAAACTTGCCACAAGATGTGTGATTGTGGCGAAGTTAGCCTTATGCAAATAAATGTATAACCTTGGCTTCCGCCCAAATACTCGCGAAATCTTCATCATAGGTATTATCAATGTCAATAATTTTTTCTCTACTTGAGTCTTTTATGAAACATTATTACCTCAAGATTTTAGTCAACAAAATTATTTGGATAATGAATCTTTACCTAATCATTTTGTTGCATAAAAAAGTTTAAGAAATAGTTATTTGTTCCCTGTCTAAGCTCCTTTGTTAAATTACCTTATATAGGAGGAGAAATGGTACGTTGAAGGATGGGTTTGGAGTATAAGAAGGAATATATTCACGGAAACAGGAAGATTAATCAAAATTTCTGTTTCGATAAGTGTTCTATTTAATATTTAAAAACCTAAAAAAGAAAACAATAAATGCAAAAGTTGAAATCCCTTTGTAAAGCTATTGTTTTGCTTTGGTTCTATGGGAAATTACTATTCATATTAGAGGGAAGGTATATATATATAAGAAACTTGTTGAGAAGCTAAAGTTATAAAGAAAGTGAGAACGAGAAAAAGTTTTATTGTTGGAAACTGTCTTTGAAAGGGAGGGGGGTAATATTTTCAAACAGTTGAAACTGTACAATAAAAAAGTAGAGGAAATTTATTTTCCTGACAGACATAGACTAAGTTTGATTAATCTTTTCAAACAACACCCCTTCCACTTACTCTTGGGACGTTTTCATTCAGATTATACCTCTTATAGGCTCTGCTAAACAATAATAAGAATATGAAAGAAGCAGTAAATATTTCAAAGTTAGTAAAATGAGTAGTTAAATTCCGTCGGCCTTAAATTTAAAAAATTGCTTAGTATTTCTTGACTAAATAGAAAAGAACAAATTTCTGGGGGAGAAAACTGATTGACCTCTATAATACTTGAACTTTTTCATTATTTAGCTGAATCATGTATTAAAATTCGACGTTATGTTGGTTTTATGAAGATTGAGAATATTAATATTCATTAATGTTGACTGGAGGTCTGTTGATATTTATATGCCCTGGCCATCTTATCTGTTGTAGAACCGACGAGTGATATCTTGGTTGTTCAAGCTTCCCTAAAGCGGTGAAACGGTAAACAGAATAAGCAAATTGAACCCAAAATCAGTAGTAAAACTCGCAGCGAGCCCAGTGTAGCTTTGAAGAGATCTACAAACTTATAGCAGGGTCATCAGAAAGAAGAAAGAAATTTCATTTTGGAGAATGTATACAGAGCTCGGAAAAATAACACAGGAGTGAAAATAAAAAAGCTAAATACAAAATTAGAAGACATATAAGCATCAGAAAACCCGAGCTAAGATTAATATAAGTAGATTAGTTGAGCCATGCAATTAGCAAAAAAGTAATAATTAAATCAATTTAGCAATAAACTGTTTCCGAAGACACATTCCTTTATTGAAAATTTAATACTACCTGCATTAGAAGATCCGCTCGTGTTGGTTTCTGCTACTAAGTGCTACCAACAGAGATAGATTAAAAATAAAATAAAATCTTTTATTATGCTTTAGGTCTTGAAAACTAAACCGGGAGATGGTGTATTTCTTGAAAAAAATCTACTGTGCTGTTGATAGCAATAATTAGTGAATAAAATTAGGGACTTTATGAAAAAAAAAGCGAAAAACCAGCTTAATGTCTCTCTTGAAGTCTACAAACCATATTTATCTAGGGCATAATTTGCAGAGGAGCACGATGTACTACTTATCTTTTAGAGTATGAAGAAAGTTTAATAACAGCATTTTGCCCCCAAAGCACTTGAAATTTAGAAGGATTGCTGTCTAGAATTACGTTAACAGACCCTTGCAGGTTGGTGCAGAATCTTAGAAGGTAATTGAAAACCAATCAAGAAAACCAAACCAGGAAAATACACAAAAATTTGAACCAAAGGTACACATGCTATGTTCAGCTAATTTAAATAAAGCAATGATTCCTACTCTAACAATTTTTTGAATATTTGCTATTAATTTGGAGGGCATACACCCGCACGTAATGTCATAAAGGCTCGCTATTCTTGTTTCTAATACATTAATACCTAGGATCTAAGTTTACCGAAGACTCATATTTCCTTCCAATGCGATTGTGTAGAAGTTTTGCGAGTAAAAACTGATCAGATAACTTGTAACACCAAATTGAATAAGCGATATCATGGAACTCCGTTGCATAACTACATACTGGGTCATGGAAACAACAGAAAAATGAAATAAAGTTACATTAACAGCAGCGTAATTATTCACTAGAAAGGCTAACTAGGCTATATGAGCCAAAGTGCAAAATCTGCAAGAAAATATCCAATTCAAAAAGTTTCCTGCTGGACTTGTAGTGCACCCTACACCGAGAACTTTGTGACGGACTGAAGTTAAAAAATATAAGTCGAGAAGTCAGCCAGGCAACCATCGTCTGATATGAGATACAGATGTACGGGTACTTCTCAAAACAGAACCACCTAACGAGTTTCTTGTTGGAGTATGAAGCTACTTGATCCTGAAACTTATTGGAAAACAAATGACATATAATTATTAATTTCGCAGTTTGTTCACTTCTTTTCTTTTACAGAATGACTCAACAAGGAAAGTAATATATTCAAGAGCTATTGATAAGTGTAGAGGGACTAAACCAAAGCTAAAGAACTGCTCCTACGAAATGTCCTCTCAGCCTTAGCGACTTTTTCGCTAAAACTCCGCTCTTAACAAAGTTAAATCCTCCAGGAAAGCCTAGCAACTAACTGAAACATCACCGAAAGTTATGCAGGTATATAAAACCATGAAAAACAGTGTCAACACAAGGCTTCCAACTATTGCTTGCATCTTGCAACTGGTTAATTTAATCTCCTTCAGATTGGACTGGCAGAATAACACCAAGAAAGCTCAACTAGAGCCACAATGTCAAGGGTAATACATCTTTGAAGCTCCCCATACTTTTCCTCTGCCTAGAGGATCAAGAAATATTTTTCCTTGAGCTCAATGGAGACGCTATACAAGTGATTGGATTTTATCCATTTTGCTTCATCCACTCTGGTTCCCGTTTTTCTGCTGAGTTGAAGCAAGAAAAGTTCAGTCGACAGCTCGGGTGGGTGTTAACTACACGGTTAGCAAAGATTCACGTATTGGCTAGACACAAATATTCAACTAATTCCTAACATTGTAATTGCAATATACATAAATGAGGAAGCATGTAATAATTGGCAAATTTTTTTCCTGTTCTTCCTTGAATGCAATGTTAAAATATTACAAAACTTGTTTTTTATTCGTAGGAAATATGTGCCTAACAGGGTTGCGTAATAATTTATCACATATTAACTACAACTAAGCATCGGTAATGAGTCAATCTTATCGATAAAACACTATTTTACGCCACAAATATTCTGGGGGATATATTAGCGATATTTTATCCAAATATCGATAGTATTTTCAGAACAAACCAATATTAGTCAATTCCACAGTCTACATAGCGACATTCTTGGTACAAACATGAACAAAAGAAAAGTCTAAGAATAAAAAATTCATGTATATGCACATTACAGGTTTAACGTTCTACTACATTTAAATCGTTTATGTCTCCATTTTTGCAAGGCTACCAGTTTTTTCTCTTTCTTGTTCTTTTTAGAGAGGAAACTTTTTGTTCGCTGATGTTTAAAGTATGAAACGAGGTGTTCAGTTTAGCTAAGAGGCATAGGTTGTTTCATGGACAAATTAAATTTAAATTGTGGCGACTTAGTTCTTTCAAAAATTGTTTTTGCTGAATTCATATTCTATTCTTAGATCTTTAAGACAGACGTTAAGAAAGAGTGGACTAGAACTTGATGAAAAGAGATGAGCAAAATAGAATATTATTCTAATAAAAACTTCTATGCTGAAAAAAATTAAGGGGAATAACTCTGAAAACACTATAACAACCTTTGAACATTTCTTACAATGTATTTATTTCTCAATTGTTCTTTGTCATGATTATGCATTTTGCACGCAAGCTTCAGAAATTTTCATATCTTTTTCTGAAATTAAACTAACTCAACACCAACATAGATGATAAAGAAAACTATAAAAGAAATAGTTTTCCTAAGATGTATTGTATCTGCAGTAACTCAGAGTTCTCGACTAGTTTTGGATGATGACTATGTTTTGAAATGTTGTCTCCTCACAAGTATGTACTAATAGAAATACTATTATCATCTTATTGAAATAAGGATGCACTATCAATAAGAAAACATGGAAATAGATTCTTGTTTTATTATCTTATGAAACAAATATTCTACTAAAATTCTTAACGTTATATTATCGACATACTGTTACGGATGCCTAGCTAGAATACTTGCGTTTCTGCCCAACGAAAGAAATCACAATATCGCTTTACCCTAAAGTTCCCAACAGAAAAAACACACCCACTATATCTACCTTTGTACCAGTACAATAAAACAAAAAAGTACAACAGCCTAACACAACCAAACCAGGAAAATCAAAAAAAAAAAAAGTTATGATGTCAACATTACCAATGTTCACCCTTTGGTGTTCAATTTTATCAATAACCCTCTCAACTCGATGTTTCGACAGTTGTATTGCTGCGGATCCGCAAACTTGCGATCAAAGCGATATTTGCACAGAACGTTGTGGAGAATCTCTATCAGGAACCCTTATTGGATTTTCCCAGTCTTTTCCAGCCTTCATTAGTGTAGACTGTGCAAGTGAATGCCTATGGGGAGAATTCAATTTTACAAGAGCAACAAACAATTTCTTTATACTTGCATTTCCCTTTGGATGTAAAGAAAATTACACCCCAGAACGAATTTCAAGCGATATAGCAGATAATATAAAATATTCAAATGGTGTTAATTTGTTTTCTTGTGAGGGTGAATTTTGTAATTTACCCCCATTAAATACTGAATGCGGAATAGATGAAGTTTTAGAGTATACAGAAAGTTTTAGTGCAGATTCTCCTTGTTACATAACAAATTCAAAGTTTCAAGAAACCAGATTTAATCCACTTCGTAGATTAGGTACAGATGGAGTTCCTGAAAATATAGATTTTCGTAATAGGTGTGTTGATTTTAATAGCACAGAAGTTTCAGCACTTGGATTACGTCGATTTAATTCACTAGATATTGAAATTGAGTATGATTTTCTTACTTGTGAAGAATGTGAAAATACAAATGGTTGTTCTATTGATGATGAGTTTATTCCAGAGGTCATTTCACCTACACCTGCACCTGAAAATACAAACTCACCTACATCTTCCTCTTCCGGTACTCAATCTCCAACATTAGATGAAGAAACAAAATCTGATAAGGATCCAGAAGATAAACTTGCTTTAGAGTTTATTTTACTTCTTGTTGTATCTTCAACATTTATCATTTTTCTTTTTTTGGTGATCTTTTTTATATTAAAGAGAACTAAAGACGAGCAAAAAAGAATCCACAACAGATTAGCTGCTGAACAATTTGCAGATGCAGAAGTTTTGGAAGATGGAGATAAAACGCATGAACATCTTCCTTTAGCTACACAAATGCCTCTTTGGCCTGTTGAAAGAAATTCTGGAAATGGTAATGTTTTGGATGATCTGGAAGATTTGAATGATGAAGAAAAGTATGAGAAAGAAGATTTGGAAAATTTGGTGGTTGAGAGAAAAGTCGATATTGAGTTAGATTTTCGTGACTTGGAGTAGTTTAAGAGAAATATTTTATTATATTTTGGGTTTGTTGAGTATTTAGTGTTATAAATATTCTATATATTGTTCAAGTCTTGTGGTTAGTGTTAAATTATTGATCTGAGTTGTTTATATTCTTTCTGTTGTTCAAGTATTAGTATCATATTAATAATCAAACAAAATATAAATATGAGTGTTTTTTTATTAAACTTTGTTCCCTTAAACTTTAACCAATATAATATAAAAGAAAAATATAACTTGACTTTTTATTGATTCTTAAATTTTTGGGAAATGTTGTAATGACACTGATGGTTAGTGAAAACTATTTAATCATAGTTATTCTCTTAAGAATATTTGATACTTGCGAAGTTTAATAAAGAGAGAGAGATTTTTTTTGAAGGTGTTTCCTACAAGAGCCTGCATTTAAATTTATCATTCAGTTTACTAAACTTCTTTCGGGTTATACCAAACTTGTAGTGCGATTAAAATACTTCTTCTTATTTCACGGCATCTTCTAGACTAAATTTGCAGAAAATGGATTCTAAGTTAAAGTTTTTTTTGTTGCTATTCTAATCTATTAGAAGTTGCAAAAGAAAACACTTGTGGGTGAAGAATCTTCCGAATCAACAAACGAACTTAACTCATTTTTTACCTAAATTCCATGTGAAGGAAATTTATCATGGTCTTCTCAGTTGGGGTAACTTCAGGGGAATGAATGAGTGATTCTTAATTTAGTTTACACACTTTTGTCTTGAACTAGAAGAATGACAATAAAGGTTCCCAATATTGAACTTAAGTCTCTGTATAAAATATAACCATATTCGGAAGAAGAAGCATGAAATCATGACAGTGTTTTACATTTCGTTTCGTATTATTAGTAAAACTTTTGGTTATAAACTTCTTTCAAAGTATCTCATAGAAGTATAGACTTACATATTTGCAAAATAGGGGTGATGTTTGAAAACAAAATATCAAAGCTCAAATGATATTATCAAAATTTTTGAATTTTGATGTTTTTTCTTTGGACGTTGATGTTCCTCAAATGCTGTGTGTGCAACATGCAAAAGTGTCAATTCTCTCAGCCATTTTCTGCACAGTTTCTGCGCCACGTGGAAGCCACAGTAAAATGGGCTACATGACTCAGTCATATTTTAGATATAGGTGGGATCAGAAAATTACTGGCAATGATTGTCCCCCCTTTTTTGCGCTTCCAGGAAAAGAACTTTGATACGGATAACTGGGCGGATTGGTGACAATGGGTTCGTTTTATACTCACATTTGACTATTACAGCAATAATTCAAGTGAGTTAGTGGGCAAGATGAAGCTTTCAAAGGCACAGGAACTTGGGTTCCAATTCCATGAACTAGAAGATAATAACTACATGATGGTAGAATAGCAGAAAAGAGTTTCAAAGTGAAAGAACTATCAAAAAACTCAAAGTAAAAATACTTACTCAAAGTAAATTGAAGAACCTCAAGACTGGTTTCTTATGTTGTAATAATATCAAGCTGTACCACTCGGTAAGATAGCAAGCACAGGTACCATAACACGCCAAGTAATACTATTTTAGCTGAGATATTGCATTTATATAATTCCATAGCATAACCTGATATTGAAAAAGCATATTTGGTGTGTGTTTGAGTCACATAACACTCTGGTTAAGTGAAATAGTAAACGAAAGATGATTGGTTAAACTAACCAATCAAATAGAAATTAGAATACGAATACAGCCTTAGAAAAACGATAGGACATTTGTTGAACAGAACATAAGAAAAAACCAGTGAACAGTCTTAAATCACAAAGGAACTTAGAAAAAAAGAGTTATCTATCCTTTTTATATTTATGGAAATTACTTACCTTGTTGTTCAATACGTTATAGTATTTTTGGCGTTACTGGATTTCACATACGCTTCACAATGTTACGACTCATGTTTTGTTTCTTCTTTCAACAACTGTAATGAAGATCGAGTTTGTGTAGATAGATGTGGTCAATCACTTTCTGGAGCACAAAATAATTTTCCACAAGCATTTCCAGGGTTCGTTGTTGATGAATGTGAAAACGAGTGTCTCTGGGGAGAGTTTAATTTCACACGTTCTAATGCTAATTTTTTTACTATTGCTTTACCATTTGGTTGCAAAGAAAATTATTTTCCAGAAAGAATATCAAATAATATTTTAAGTAATATACAGTTTTCAGATGGAGTTAATTTATTTTCTTGTGAGGGTGATTTTTGTAATCAGCCACCTGAACAAACAGATTGTGGAGAAGAAGAAGCAATAGAATATACTCAAAACTTTGACAACCTTTCACCTTGTTTTACAAATAATAGTGAGTTTACACCTCTTCGTTCAAATCCTTTTCGGGTTGTAATAGGAAGTGGTTTAGTCAAAGTTAATGTATCTCATTTAAACAAATGTGTAGAATTAACTGCTTCTGAAATACAAACTTTGTCATTTAAAAGATTTAACTCTCAAAATATAAATCAAGAACTTAGTTTTATTACTTGTGATGAATGTAGAGGAACTCCAGGATGTGATATTAATACTGATGAATTTGAAGCAGAGGTGATTTCAGAAGTTCCAGATGATGAAACATCTGCACCAACTACTGAAGACAATAAAGATGGAAAGAATGAACAAGTGATTATTATTCCTATACTTGTAGTACTTGTTACTTTATTGTCTTTGATTATTTTGTTGATGTCGTATAGAAGAAAAAGAGAAAAAGAAGATTTAATGACATTGGGTAATGCGCCTGTTGCGCAAGCTGAAGTTGTGTCTGAACCAGATAAACATGTTCCTGCTTTACCAGTTGCAATGCAGATGGGGATTTGGTCGGTGGAAGCTGGAAATGGACAGGATGTGCTTGAAGAATTAGAGAATATGGAAGAGGTGGATGAGGATAGACGGCAGAGACAGAAGGTAGATGTAGAAAAGGATCTAGATGTTGATTTAGACTTCCATTAGCTGGTTGCGATAGTAGGGCGGGAATTATTGGTATAGTGTTGATATTGATGAAATATATTCTATTAACCTCAGTATCCTTTTTTTTTTATTTGGGTTTGAGGTTTCTCATGCGCCATTATTTGGACTGAACCGAAATGTTCCAAGAATCACGTCTTTTAAGCTATTCTAAGGCGTCGTATTAATTATACAAAACATTTGTCGAATGCTGCTGTTGAGAGATGAAATGATTTGTAAAGGATTTCAAAATATCCTTTGTAAAAAGCATCTGTGAGTTATTCAAGGTATATGATTTTTATATTATAAATTTTACCTAGGGAAGTCTTGTCATTCTTCCTTAATATATTACTACAGCTAAGAAGGTCAGTTACACCTTAATTAATTTTACAAACCCCTACACTGTTTGTCATGGCGCTAAACATTTTAATTAGTAGTGGCAGATATACTTTTTGAGAGTTTGATGAGTTCATACCTCATTTCCACTACTAATGTTTTGCTAAAAATAATATTAAGTTAAATCCTAAGTAGTTCTTCAATTGAATGTCTAGCATAAACTAAAAAAAAGAAGAAGTTTGTAAACAAATTACTTACTAAGGACGAAATAGCTGTTTCCAGGTTTAGCGAGTTGACATTGACTCTGGCATGATAGCTCTGGTAGTACCATAACTTGAGAATAGAAATAGTAGCTAAGTACCAGTAGAAGGCTCAATGAATATTGCAGATTAAGAACTTGGGTAGTTCTGGGGAAAAAAGGAAGTACATTATCACTGATGAGCACTGTTTGCTGTATGTTTGAGAGAAATAAATCCCTTGGAATAACAGTCGTAAACTAAAAAGTTATGAGTTTACTTGTAAGGCTAATGGCAAGAAAAATCTCGTCCTCTTTAGAAAGCATTATTCTGACATGAAAGTGGTTAATCATATTTTCCCTTGGCTTCCAAATATCAATGTGTGAGGTGCTCATTCGCTCATATTAATTTTATCTCTTGCAGAAATACTCAATGCCGATATGTCAATGCAGACTAAGCTTTGGTATGAGCTATTAAGCAGCACAAACAAGAAGAACAAGCAATATACGTTCTGCTAGACTTGCGAGGTATAGTACAATGCCTTGCATAGGAGAATAAAACCATATTAATATATAAAAAATATAGCAAAATGATGAAAAATAGCAAAAAAGCAAGGCAATTTGTTAGTTATCTTCAGTATTGTTCTCTGTATTGGTACCTGTTAGGAGTTTTGCATAGTCCTCTTCTATTTTTACTATAGACAATAAGCAGCAGCACTAAGGCTCTGGGACTAGAAATTTTTTCTTCTTATGTTTTTCTTGTTATGGTTCCCAAGTATCTGTATTCATCACCATGCAAAGGTAATAAAGAATTTCAGGGTTTTGATTCTCTCAGGTCAGTTGTCGGCTGCTGGAAGTTGAACTGGTGGAAGGGTTACTAAATAAAGTTAATATTCAAGATAGTTTCTATTGAACATTAAGCTGCTTTTGCAGTTTGTCTAGGCTATGGAAGCACGTTTCAGTTCCTAAAAATGAATGATGTTGAGCTCTGCAAAATAATGAGGTTGAGCATCATGGAATAGTGTTTTGAAGGAAAGCTGACATAAATCACGAACATCTGAATACACAAATTTTTCAGTAAATACTTGTGCTTGAGATAATTGTGCTCTTAAACTCTGGAAACTAAAGTAAGAAATATTTATTTTGTTTTTTCGAACAATCATGAACAAACTTTCTTGCTCAATTCTTACTATCTTTTTCTTTAGTCCTTACAAGTCTCTTTCATATCGGCACATATTAGTAGTATGCTTGCGAAATACAAGAAGTTGTGGGCTTTGTTGTGGCACTTCGAACCATTGCAATAGAACTTCAGCATTCTTCTTGAAGTAGCGATGAAAAGATCAGAAAATTATTTCTTAATGGCTTAATCTATCTGATAAGATTATGCGTTCTATATCACAGTCAATGACACAAAAAATAGGGAAACAGGAAAACTTTGAAATTTTATATACATCTAACACTATAGTTGATTCTAATATAGAAGGAAAACCTTCAATACAAGCAAAAAAAATAGTTTAGAATATAAGTTTTTATCCCAACACAACTAATTTTAAAAATGTATTGGTGATACTACTGGATTGCATTAAAATCCATTGGCTCCTTCACCCAATCAAATACTGCCTAGAACACCATGGAGATTTGATCTGAAAAACTGAACCGAAAATTTTGCCGTTTAAACGATATATTATCATTACGGAACAAAACTGTATCCAAACACAAAGTGGTAAAAGAAATACACATAAAATAAACCAAAAAATACAAAGACGGACAAATGAACTCGCTCTTTCTAAACCTAATTTGTATATCTTGTTTGATTGAAAGCTATTACACTCTTCAATGCTTTGATTCTTGCTTTTCTACCCAAGTTGGAGATTGCCAAGAAAGTGGAGTTTGTGCTGATCGTTGCGGAGACTCAACCTCAACAGGAAACACTGGGTTTGAAGAAGCTTTTCCTGGATTTGTTGTTACGGAATGTGAGACAGAGTGTCTTTGGGGAGAATTTATTTTTAATAGATCAGGAAATATTTTTTTTACTTTAGCTGTTCCTTTTGGATGCAAAGAAAACTATTCTCCTCAAAGAGTTTCTCAAAATATTTTAAGTAATGTACAGTTTTCTCAAGGAGTTAATCTCTTTTCTTGTACAGGTGATTTATGCAATCAACCTTCAGAAGACTTTGACTGCACTTTGGAAAATGCTTTAGATTACACAAAAAACTTTGATGAAGGTTCACCTTGTTTTCTAACCAGCAATTCTATTCAATCTCTTCAAATACATCCTTTTCGAGTTATTTCTGAAAATGGAAGAGTTCAAAATAATGTAAATCATTTAAATAGGTGTGTTGAATTATCTCAGATTCAAATAGATAATTTATCTTTTCAAAGATTTGATTCCCAGAATATAACTCAAGAGTTGACTTTTATGATTTGTGATATTTGTCGTTCAACTGGTGAATGTTCAGTTGATGATGAATTTTTTCCTGAAGTTGTTACAACAGGTGAATCTGAAATAACTCAACCTCCTACCATTAATGAAGAATCTGAAGAAGAAATTGTTGATGAAGAAAATAGTATTTTTCTCGTTGCAATACTTTTATCTTGTTTTACTGTTTTGCTTTTATTAAACCTTATTTTTTGGTATAGAAAAAATAAAAGAGCAAAGGAATTAAAAAATATAAGTCAAAATCAACTTGCAGTAGCTGAAATAGTTGAGGATCAACGTAGAAGTGTTCAAGTGGTTCCAGTTGCTACACAGATGCCAATCTGGTCTGTTGGGGAAGGTAATCAGCACAATATTATTGATGATTTAGAGAATTTTGAAGGAAGTGATGAAGATAATAGTTTAGAGCAAGAGAAAATAGAAATTGAGAATGCGTTGCATCGGGATTTGGATTATCATAGTATTTAGATTGTTGTAGGCTTATTTGGAGTAGGAAAATCTACTTCGGTTGATTCAGATGTTGAAAGGAGGATATAAAATATAAATTTGATCGTGTTGTTTTTATTAAGATAATGATAAAAGTGTTTAATAATATTTTCATGTTTAGGTAGTTTATTTTCATGAACTAAGTTATTTTGTTTAAGAAAACCTCTAGGCACTAAATTAGTGAGAAATAGACAATTAGACTTTTTATCTGCAGAATCTAGGAAAAACAATCCACAAATATATTTGCTGTATTTTTAAAAAAGATGCAATTCTGCTGCTTTGTAGGATACAATGAGAACAAAAGAAAACACATTACTGAAAAAAATTAAATCTTTGTTGGTATAAATTTAGTTCTTGTGTTAGAAACATTAGGAGTTTTCGAATGTACATAAAAATAAATTCAGTATTGAGATTAGAGTATGAGAGCAACGTCATATTCACAGAAAATTCATCTTCATGATCACAAGAGAAGATTTTCTGAAGTAGCCTAAATAAAATTGCAATGAAATGAGGTTCTTATGCAACTACCGAAAGTATTGGCAAACAGATTTGCTAGAAACAGTATCTATTTCAGATTAAGAAGCTCTTAGACCACTCAAAAAATAACAGAGGATCATTTGGGTAGTTCCGTTTTCAGTGTAACTAGTTTTTTTTTTAACTCCACAGGCCAAGTGCAAATATTCTTACTATGTTTAATCTGGCCAAGAACTTCTGATTTCTAATGAATTGTCTTCAAGATAGAGGTAAACGATGGTTATCTATTTAATGTTCCTATACTATCAGTTCAAACGCCTCATCTTAAGAATGCAGTTGGAACCCCAAACATCTTATCTTGATAAAGAGCTAGTGGCTAGAGCATTAATAATTAACAGGCGAAATCTTTCTTTAAGAGTTTTAGTACGATATACACATCTCTTTACCCAATAGTTCTGTTTCATATATTTAAACTCTTTGTCTATCGTTTGTAGAGGTATGTTTCTTAGCTATCCAAACTGTACGAGGGGCCACTTGAGCATTCTGCAGATATGTTACATTTGATGAATAAGCTATGATTGATTAATAAAATAGTTTGATTACCAATAATTATCTTACGCCAGGATACAAGAAAATAATATGTTATCCAATAACAAGAATTCCAGTATCCAAGAAACTAAAGTAAAGCTTATAGCTCTCTCTAGGAAGTACAAATTCGCTTGAGTCCAAAACCAAATGATCAGCACAACCTTAGTATTCGTGAAAGAAGCTAAATCTTAAAGAGTTAAATCAAGTAAAATAATACTTGTAGCTAGAAGGGCTAAGGTGAATACAGTTAGCCTGCAGAAGAGTATATAGTAAACTTAATAAAGGTTAACGTTAGCTTTACAAATTATCTTAGAAAAAAAAATATCTCGAGAATCAAGCAATTTGCTGACTTACAACATCTTTAATCAAATAGCTTACGAGGTTAATTCATATTTGAACCTTCGGGGATATATTGTAAGTTGATATCCTAGTTTTCATCAGCTAGACATCATCTGACAAGGTACTGATCTATGTATGATATGATTCACTTTGCAGTATTATTTGCTTCCACAATAAATATTGCTTTGTTTCTTCAGAGAATTATGTTTGCTACACCTTTGGGGTTTTCGGGTATTCATGGAATCTTCCACAGGGGAGACATTCCTGGTGTAGATTTTTCCTACTTTCTTCAGTCATTCTGGAACGAGAAAATGATTCACTTTACTTTGACTCACTTAGTTTTTAGAAAAGTTTATGTTTATCTTCCCCCCCCATCTGTCCTACAAATACTTCTAACAACAATGGAGAAAACAATATCTTTTATTGGCCGAGAGCTTATAAGAACCTGTTTCTTGACTAAGAGCTGCTATCACAGTGCCAGAGATACGTGTATTAAGATTATGCCTCGCTCAGTCTAAAGTTAAAATTTTACTCTCCTTCTAGTTATTATCAATTTCTTTACTCCTAGCCGAAATTTTCTTAAAGTATGAACACTGTTGATATTCACGTATAGTTTGCTATACATAAAAAAATAAATGTGGTTAAATAGATATGGCAGTATTAAGCTCATGGTGCCAAACAATCCCAATGATGATTCTTGTCTATAGTTCTTACGAAGGATAAGAAACATAAATACTAGTAATTCAATATTTCGTCGATAACCCAAATAACCATAAATAATAAAAATGTTTTTCTGAGTGAAAATAAGTGAATAGGCACAATATTTGGCGGCACCTTACATTGTAACACTCGTTCCAGCATTAAACGTGATGCGCAGTTTTTCAACTCTCAACCAATGAGCTTTTTATATTCTAGAACACTGAATTGTATATATTAAGAACAGGTTTGGTAACCATTTCTTAGCTAAAGGTTAAATATTTCTATGTAATATCTAAAAAGATTTTAAAGCCGTAATTATATCAGGGCCACAGTTAACTGCATTTATAAACTAAGAAATTGATTCAAGACAAGCTTTGATTTTCTTAATCAAAGATTTTAAGTCAATTGGATTTCCTCACTTCTATGTCAACTGAGAACCATGGCACATTTACCGGGTAAATCCAAAACCTTGGGTATTTCTTTTTTTTAAATCAATGATAACACAATGCGTTCTGGTAGGTTCAACTTTCAAAGAAACTTACTATGACATTTATTGCGTTACTTAGGCGCCTAAAACGGGAATGACAACCTACTTGAATGTACTTGATATGGAAATCTGCTTTCTGGACATTATTTAGGGGGGTCACTTAACCCATTACTGTGGAAAAACCTTTAGTGCAAATTTGCGACTACTAGCTCATAAAAGCCTGTAACGCATAATTGGCAGCAATCTTAAATATGGAAGTTTGAGGTCATACCATTAATACAACCGCTTGGATTTTAGTTTTAGCTTTATCAAACCTAAATTAAAAATTTAATTTTCTCCATTAATTAAAAATGTTTCGTAAGCTATATTGCGAATATAGGTCTTAAACATAGAAGTTACTATTAGAATAAAGAACTTAAAGTATTTAAATTGAGTATCTAATTTTTCCAAATAGATATTCTGCTATATATGAATGGAGTGCTATAATTAGGCTCTTTGGGAACTGAAATTTTGAACAAGTTTATTATTGTTTAATCTCTTATATTGAAATTGGAACAGCACTTAAAGAACAGAAAACTCAAAAAACAAGTTCGGGTACCTAGTACCGGTTCATTTTGAATTACCGGAACTGGTATACCTTATCAATTGCAGCTGACTTAAAACCGGTATTTTCCCGGTTATTCCTACCCGTTTATCTTTTAACGGGTACTATTCGATTTGAAAAAAAAGAAAGCAAGAATTCGTTTGAAAAATGATTCAAGCAAAGAAAAGTAACTTCTTTCCAGTAAAATTAAACATAAAAATTGTTTGTTCGAGATGTAGTTTTTTTTTCTTGCCAAGTACGACTATCATGAGAGCGGAAGGAATGTTTGAGGTGGAAATTATTCAAACACGAGATTCGTTTCTAGATCCTGAATATCTAACTTCCCAAGAAGATCTCTTGAAAGAACTTAGAAGCGGATGTGATCGAGAAAAATATTTAATTCACGATATAAGATCAAACTATATTTGCCTAAGGAGTTATGTTCCAGTGAAACTAAGGTTGGGGAAAGACTGGACAGGTTCTGATTCTTACTATGGGGCCGAAGAAGACCTTGACGAGGAAAGTAAATTTGCAATGTCTTATTTGAGAATAATTGATAAAGCTTTCAACTCTCTAATTAGATCCTTGGAAAACTCTATATCTTAACGATTCCTTCCTTTAACTTTAGGATTGAACTCTATGGCGAATTTCAGTTCACGCTATCTCCAGTACAAAATAAGACTTTTAAGAAGGAAAACTTCATCCTAGTCTTGCTGGAAAAAGTTTTTTTGTTCAATGCCCACTCAAAATATTATTTTCCAGTTGAAGAAGTACTTTCTCTTGATGAGAAGATGATTTTCAGTACACGAAATAAGATTGAACTAAGATCGACTCCGCTGAAAGATCTGTTCAAAATTCAAGCCCACTGGTCTAGAATTAGATTCTCGAACATTGCAATTGTAGTAAATGGATTTTCAAATAAGATTAAAGAACATCAGTTTGTAGCTATGTTGCTTAATTTTAGAGATTATGTTGAACAGCACTGGTTTAAAATTCTATCTGTAAGAAAACTTGGGATAGATGGAATACCAAGTGGACTTTTAGCTTCTATTGTTCAAGTTGGGTGGAAAGTAATTAACTCCTCTAAAGAGGTTAAATTAATATTTCGATCTTCTCAAATAACAGCAAGTGAAAAAAAACTCTTTGCATATTTTTATTGGAGGAGATAAAAGAATACCGGTCTGAAGTACACTGCCTGTTTTTTTCTCTACATATTCTAATTTTTTTTAAATATCTTTATCGTATTTTAAAAGTATTGTATATAAAGAAAGTCTACCGATACGAAACAACAACGAGCAATTATTTTCCTAGCGAATATAATTAGTGTTCAGGTTTGGTAGAAGCAACAAGATATTCCTTGCTATATTTTGGATTGGTTATTTAAAATTGATGTTGAAATATTTTCTATAATTATTTCACAAATGAATAAAATATTATTCAGATATTCTAATGACTTTTCTTGCATACTACGTTTCGTTTGAAAATATTATTTTTGGACATCAAGGATGTAATCTTTGGTTAGAGTTGTAGAGTAGACACAGAGAAATTATCACTTGAGCAATAAAATGTGTTCATGAGAAAGTAACTAACATATTCTACGCCCTTAACAGTAATATTTTTCTTCTTGCAGCATTCTTACTAAAGATTATTTCTAATGTATATAACCTGCGTTTCAATCTAAGGCATAAAACTTCTATATCTTTTTATTTTTTATCTCCAATATACATATCCAAAATTAAATAATTTTTGTTAAAGAACTTTAATAGCAGTTTTAATACTCAAATTTTTTATTATACCTTCCTTTCACAAAGGCTTCAACTATTCATTCTCAACCAGTGTTATGTAATTATAACGTGATTTATGCTCAATAGTACAGAAAAATGCAAACAAAACTCTATTCCTTAAATATTAATATTAGAATAAATATTGGAAGCTCTGTTTTTTTAGTGTTGGTACTAAAGAAAAAATATGTAGTATACCACCCGGAGAATAAGATTGAAATTCTTAGCTGGCCGTTCAAGTTAAATAACAATGGCTTCATACTATCAAAAAAGTAGAGGATGGAGGTTCTTTTAATTATTCCATTTATTTTCATATACTTTACTTTTGACTCAGATATCATGCTTAATATAACAAATATTTCAAGGAAAGGGTTATATTTATATCAGCAATAATAGTAATCCAACATTGACTGTTGTAAACTGATAATGTAAGATTTCCATTAAATTTAGTGTTCCAAATACTTTAGGCCATCACTCTTAACCTAGGCTTAAGTCCAAATAAAATCATGTATATCCTTTAGGAAGTAACTAAAGCGGAGAATCTCAGTTCTACATTAAAGATCCATTTAGAGATAAGTTTTTCTGAGGTTTAATGCATAGACTTTTGGAACAATCAGTACATTTTAATGTGAATGAAGTTGAGAACCAGAGACCTAATATCGCAGGATTGCAATTCATGTTTCATAAGGTTCTTTAAGGATGTAATCGAAATTCGTATTCAAAAGAGCGTAGATACCAACTCTTAATGTTCTCTGGGAGAATGTTTCATTTTATGTTAATATGTTTCTACTGTTTACTTGAACACCAGATGTTCTGAAATGACAACTTTGCTTTAAATCAATAGTCTCGCTAGGCAACAAGAAATAATGATTTAGATGTTTGCTAATGCTATGAATTTCGTAATTAGATTTTTTTTGTTAGTCATTCATAAATAGCTTCTTAATGATACTTTTCTTAATGATAATTATTAATATATCATTCTCTATTTATTGATTGTTGATAATCATTTTTCATTAACATAAAACTAAACCCTATGGCCATCAACCAAATGACCAAAATATACTGTTCCAGTTTTGCACCGCTGGGAGATCTTCAAAAAATATACCATGTACATAACTGTGTAGTATTACAAGGTCACTACCAGGGAATATGACCATTCTTGAAAATTTTTGTATGTTGCCAAAATAACTATTCTTGTCCCTTTTGCCCAAATCTTCTATGGATTACCAATTCACATTAAAACATAAAGTCATGATCATTTATTTTTGGATAATTTTTCCAACTTAAAAAGCTGTGCCTTTATCCTTGCTTAAAGATAACCCAGTTAACTGGGGAAATAAGATCGTTCTCTTAAAATTATTAGGATTTTTCTGAGCTATCTAAGGGATATCGGAAAAAGGCTCCTAAGATTTACCAATAAGAATTAAATTTATGTATTAGGTTAAATTTCCCACTGCACCCCAGGATTAGTACACTCTCAATGGTGTAGTGTTCAAACTCTAAGTCACTTTTTAGCATATATTTCAAGCTTTTATATGCGATGAAATGGCAGTTAACTTGTTTCATTTTCTCATTGGGCAAGATATTATATTACTATAGGTTAAAAACAACTATTCATCTCATCTGGGCACCAAATTTCTTCTCTGAATTCAGTTATTTTGGGTCTCTGGTTGTTAGCCCTAGGAATATTAAAATATTGGTACGCTTACTTAGATACTCCTGTTTTCTTACAGTATGGGTTGAAACTTCTCAGTGGTAAATGTCTATCTCACTGTGTTTAGTAAAGTTTGAGCACAAAGAAGAGTGATCCAAATCTTGCTAAAACTTATCTAGACTGTTTTTTTAGAGATAATCTCTCAAGCGATCACATACACAGAGCTTAGCTACTTCTTACTTCTTAGTTTTATGTTTTTGGGTTTAGGTTGGTAGCTTTGACTGGCTGTAAAATTTGTACGAAAGAAAATATTTGGGCCCGAGAGTTCTTAGAGTGTAGTATTAGTCAGACACGAAAAAGTCTAGTCTACAATTCTCTCCTTAGTCTTTAATGACTGTTTACACTTTACATAGTCACACAACAAGGTTATATTACTGCACAATTGGTGTAACTTTGAATAATGCTCTACCAATACATACGCACCGGGCACACCAAATCGTGAAACTTTGATATATCAACAACTACTAGGAGTTAGATGGCGTTACTTACGTATTCTGAAAACCTTTTTAAAGCTCATTCAGTTTATTGGTGAAAATATAAATATTCTGAAAGGCATCAACATTAAACTCACTCGTCATGGTCTCACTGTGTTGTCACATTACTAACTGAAATTTAATATTGAAGATATTTATAGAAGTGGAAAATATTTATGTTTTATACATTAAAAATTTACTAGAGAATTGAAGAAAACTGAGCATAATACTATTTCTTGCTAAATTATTTTTTCTAGTTAAAATATTAAGCGTGATGTATATAAATTCTTTTTACTCTATTACTAGTTTAGGTTTAAGACCTTTTTCAGCACAAAGAGAAGTCTATCCTATATTCTGTCATGCCAATGCCAAATTAATGAAGTAAAGAAGAAACATTACCTCTAGATAAAAAAAAATATCTACCTAACTTAATTGAAGATAATTTAAAACTCAATTACTTTTTGGGAAAAGTTTCAAACTGATGTACTTTATAAATATCACTCCCATGGTGTAGAGTTTATGAAAAGAATATACATAGTAATGTCAAAATAACTCATTCAGTAACTGAAAAACCTAGATCAAGAAGTTCTTAGAATTACTTCCGACAAAGTTGTTTCGTGTTGAATTTTCTAATACCATTATCTAGGATGTTTTCCTACATTCTTGAAGATTACCAGGGTTCATAAAGGTTGCTTCATCTAGACAAATCTCCATCTAAAGAGGGTATATATTAATGAGAATTAAATAAATTGTCAGATTTCGAGTGAAAAATTTATTGAAACCATCAATTCAAGTTTAAAGAATCACATGTTAATAGACTGTATGTGGGAAACGAATGACGCAACAAGATAGGCTTTACCCCATTTCATTTTATAATCAAGTTAAGAGATTTATTCCAGTTGTTCAACTAAATACAAATATTAGTTGAATAGAAGAAATCTTTGTTTTCTCATTTCCAATATTATATACTGTTTATTATGAAAGGAGTTTGTTTTTACAGCCTTGAATGCAACATCATCTTAACATTCAATACAATCTAGATCATCAGTTCATTTTCTTGAACTTCTTTAAGAAGAATTGAAGCTTCCAAGTAGTAAATATATATATATCCCTTTGCTCTAGTTTGACTCTGTGAAACATATTTTCTATATAATATTTTTGTACACTAAGATCTAGCATCAACAACTCTTGATCCAGTTCAAACATACTTCTTGAAACAACCAGCTAGAACTTCTCCACTTCAAAGTATCCGAATATCATATATAAATACATATCTTTGGCCTTAATTGAAAAGAAAAATGTTGTCTTAGACTGTAATGCCGTGTTCATCGGTCTCTGTAATGCCCATCTCCATAGATCTCCACTATGAACCACCAATAAGAAAAAAAAGCAATAAACACAAATATGTTTATCCAATGATCTTAACTTCATAAAATTTGAAGAATAGAAGTTTGTACAATCTCAACCAAATAATACTCCAAAAATATATTTCCATAGCCTTCTCATGAAACCATGAAACTTTAGCATAATGCTCCATCCATAGAACAAGATAGCAAGAACCTGAAGCAATAGTAGCTGAACAACTGTTGTTTTCATCTCCAAGAATATAGCTCAAAAACTGGAATAACCTATTTTCACAGTTCATTCAGAGTTTAGAGTTTCGTTTATTACTTCTTAAGTCGACTCTGTGCTGTTAGTGCATTTTTTTCATTAGTAACACGGGCTTTTTTTATTCAATGTGCCTCTTACAATATCCATATTACTAAACCTCTTTCATTATTATCATACGGGTATTTAACACAACAGAATCCAACGAAATCCACAAATACTTTCCTCTAGATCCACCTGCTTCAATGGAATTATGATCAACGTGGTGACAGAGTCTGTAGTCATATATCAAACACTTAAAACTCCTCTAAGTCATATCGACACACTGTTATTGTCTTTGTATGCACATCTAACCAGAATCTAGTGAAAAAAAGTTTAAACTGGTTCACTCCGGCTCTTCCTCTTTGATTGAGAGAGATGGACTCGTTTAATGCAAAGCTAAGTATTTATTCATCTTATTTTCATTTCCCTTTTAAACGGTTAATGCAGTTTTGACCGTTAAGACAGCGAGATGAAAGAAAATTGAGAAAGAAAAATATTCTTGAGATAATTCATCACAAGAAAAAGTATGTGGATTCTCAGTAAAGCTTTATTGCTTGGATAGGATATATACAGCCTAAAATTATACAAGAACAAAAGTATACCTGCGTGGAAGTGTGCAATATATTGAATGAGGTTCGAAAACCTTGGATATAATAACAAAATCAGGAATGATGCCCCAACCAAAGCTGCTTGCAACCTTATTGAAAACCGAATTGAAGATATTCGAATTAACACGATTTCCAGTTTGTTCTTCCATTCTGACGATTGGTCTACAATATTTGCAGTTGATAGCTTTGCCTCGTTCATTTCTCTCGAATCTAATACTGAGTTTATGTCTTGCATAAAAGATTTTAATAAGCATTCTGAAAGGATAAACAATAAGAAATAATAAGATGAAAGACCATAAAAAAAAATACTGTGATATAAATTGAACAAATTTATAATATTGTCTGATTTCAAATTATGATCCCGCATTTGAAACACATATACTGGAGCAGTTAAGAGAACTAAGACAAATATAATAAAGTTGATCAACATGGCTAATATAGCTTCTACTCTTAGTACTTTTATTATCCCATACCCAAAGAGGGAAACTTGCATTCTGTACAATGTCTTTGCTTTTTCAAGTTGATATTTCAAGTGTTTATATAAGTAGAAAATAACTGATGCATTTATACTCACAATGGAAATGGAAAGAAATAATCCAGCTGGAAAGTAAAATATTTCATTTGCTTGATTTCCTTTTACAAGTTTAATACATGAATATGAAGCGTAGCTTATCAAAGAAACTGTTCGAAAACTGTGAACAGTTCTTAAGGTCCTCAATTTTTTCCTGCAGAAAGAAAAAACTATTGATGTCAAGCAAGCTAATATAGAAAAAGAAAACATTAAGCTCATTATGGGATCATATCTGTTGCATGGTGATGAAAGAAGAAGTTGCTCATAAAAACTCTCTAAAGTGACAATATCTGACTTATTTTGCACCTCTTGCAAAATATCACTATAATCATGTTGTCCCAAATACCCATGGTTCAAATCTAAGGAGTTCGACCATCCATCGAAACAAACACAAATGTCTTGAATACATTCTCCATGGTTTCCGCAAAGGTCCTGTTCTGGATAGCTTTTCCCACTCCAGGTTAAACACATTTTGTATTATTTGGTTCCTTATGACAATTCTGATGAAAATCGTACGTTGAAGTTGAGCTGATAGTAAGAAGTAAATACTTTAGAAACTGGTTATCACAAGTACTGATCAATCCAGTATGGATAAGACTTCGAACAACGTTTCTCTCTCAAGATATTATGTAACAAGAATAATATATATAAAACTTTCTCCAACTATACGTATTGTTTTTTTCTCTAACTCTTGAACAAAATTGCTTTGGTGCAATTGTTTGTTTACTAACTTTATAGTATGTATTTTATTATTTAAACTGTAAACAATAGCAATAAAGTTTCAGCTTTTACTTCGTCCTGTATCGTATAGCTAAAATAATAAAACGAAACAAATACGATAAGTTCTCCTCAGAATATATTCTTCAGCGAAGAGATTATTTAAATATAATCTGGATATTTCACTAATAGTACATTACATAATATACAAGATAATTAAAATAGATCGGAAATAAGTTGTTTGAAAAGTATACAGGTTTTTTTTGTCTCCTTATAACCAACGAAAGTTGAGAAAGAATATGAGAAGTTAGGTGGTTTGATGAAAGAATACTCGTTGCTTTGTGTTAAGGTCTTGTAAAAATACACTGAGAATGAGATGTTTTTTTGGAGGATTCCAGTAACTATGCGAAGAAACGTAGGTTTCATGAGTTGAAGCAAGTGGGGTTTACTTTCTTTTCAACTCCATGGGCATTTCAGCGTTTGCCTCTCCCTCTAGTAGTGTTGATTTGGGCAATCGATAAGTTCGGTGGGCTTTACAGTCATTGTTGTGGTAAACGCAAAAAATTATTATAATTCTATTCATACTTTCTTCGCAAGCTCGGAATGATAACTGTAATCTCTTGAAGAGATAGCACTGAATTTAGGTTCTCAGATGAGGTAGAAAATTGTTTGTACTAGGCAAAAATGACTCCAACACACTGGAGCGGACTTGGATTTGTAATATTTCCTTGGGCGGCTCTAAAATACTTACCTTCCAGACTTTGCTTAAGGGTAGTTCCAAAAGCTTTTATTCCTCATTCTTAAAAGCAGTACTAGTACACACTTGCTCGAAATTTATTGACTGATAGCTTTGGCTCGATGAGTTGAACTTCAATTGCATACTGTTTCCTATGACTAGGGATCTGATTTTGTTGATTAAAAACATATCGACAAAATTGTTGCGCAAATGTTTCTTCTTGATTGGTTCTGATAATTTCCAAACCATTTTGATTAGTTATTGATAGCCAATTCATGACAAGAATGAAAGCATAATCATTTGATAAAAATAAAAAACCAAATTTTATCATTGATAATCAGGATCAAAACTATTATCAAATAATTATTGAAAATTCTTATCAAAACTGAAACCTGCCTATGAATGATTCTGGCTACTGCGCAACAAAGCTTTCCCATAGCTTAAGTTATGGTGTCTTTAATAACACGTGTTCAACATTTGGCATAACATCGATGTAGAAGTCCTATGCTAAGTTTTTTTTATTTTACGACCGTTAGAGTACCAGAAAACTAGATTTCAAGCTTCATAGGCAGCCTAGCTTCTGCTCTGTGCGTCCAAAAATTTCAATATTTTAAACAACTCGATCCAACTGTCTTGGTCCTATTTAGTAGCTTCATTCTCAAGAATGTAAATTTTGCCAATACAGAGCTGTTTGTACGAACTTTTAAAAAGTTGGTTGAAGCTAGTAGAAACTAATTATGAAACATCAAGGACACAGAGGAGCTTGCAAACAAATAAAACAAGTAATATATTGACTCAATATAAAATAGAAAAAACTGAGGTGGTCCAATAAGCTTGATTGAAATACTGCTTAAAAGTTTTGAGGTGATACAGATTCTCCTCCTGAAGTATTGCAACATCCAATACTGCTTGTAATTTCGTAAAACGGGTATAATACCCATCCAGCACTTTCAACTATTTTATTTCTACTTAGAATTTCCAATCGCTCACTAAGGAGGGGCTTTCATTGTGTCAAAACAGGAAGTGTGCAATACTAAATAAAGAGGTGCAATACATGATATAAATTTTGCATGGAATAGTTTGCTAAATAACCAACCAGCATTACTTGTAAAACACCTTCTTTTAAGTAAAAAATAGTTGAATCAATCCGTTTAACAGTATAATTGTGGCTTGTTAAATTTTAACTTTTAGTCCTTTTCCTTCATTCTGAGTAAAGGATTAGCAACTATTTTTGTTAGACGATGAGAGATGATGCTCAGCTCTGGGCTATTAACTAATTGGAATTAGTAAGCGATAAAAAATATGAAAGGCAAATTCTAGAATCACAAATATAATAAATCATTTAACATATTTAAATAAAGAATATCCTTGTTAACTTCAGAAAACACCAGTACAGTTATTAAGAATAGGATATGCATCCACCATTGGAACAGAATCTTCAATTCATAATTTCCAGTAGGAAAAGCACAGAAAGAGGATAAATATGTGTTGCTTAAACTAAACATTTTTCATTAATCTAAATTAGCTGATTAATTATTTGTTGTTGTAAATATTCAATGCGTATTAACTTTTCATAGGCTATTCATTCAAGAGGAAGTGGAGAAAGCACAGAAACTGGCTTATTGAGGTATTATTGTGTCTTCCTATTTATTAAAAGTGGTGTAACTTTGGTTGATTTCATTAAGTGCCAACTTATACGCGTCAAGGAAAATAATTTTTTATATTCTAGTAGCTTTATTATTTATAGTCTTTTTGGAAGCAACAACCAATTGGTGCCCTAATAACCGTAAATTACAGTAATTCCATTTTCCCGTAGAAATCTAAGCTAAGTTTTATTGGCTAAAGAAATTGATCTAATTGGCCAGTTAGAATAGAAAAGGTGCCTAGAACAAACAGAAAAAATTGAAGCTGAACAAGAGAAATGAGTTATTTTGGAACACGAAGGTTTCGCACATCCTTAAACAAGGAATTTTCTAAAGTAACAGCTACATTAATCAACTATCCAGATGTATTGACATCTGAAAATGTGTATTTATCTAGAGAAGACAGGTTGACTATACTTCACATTGCCTGCCGCGATGAGAATCTACCAATGATTGAAAAAATACTTCTTTTTAAACAGAAATTGATCCATAAAAAATTTGGTACATCTAAAATAACACCATTTTTAATCTCTGTGTATAAAAATAATGCTGAAATTGTTGAAAAAATATTAGATCTAGTTGACAAACCTGAAAAATGTCTGCGGCATATAACTAAAAAGGGATTCAATCCTTTAACTATTTCTTTAGCAAGAGAAAATTTATATTTGTGTCGAAAACTATTATTTTATCTTCCTAAAAATTATAATTTTGAAACAGCAGCAGAAAAATCTATATATTTTTTTCGACCAATACATTTACTCTGTTTAATGAAGTGTACAACAAAATCTAGAAGAGAAAGAATTCAAAGACTTTTAGAAATTCTTGTTAATCGGGGAGAGGACATATTTTCTTTGGCATCAAGAAAATATTCAATACTTTGTATTTCTCTTTTTTCGAAAAATATTGATTTGTTTCATTTTCTTGTAGTTGAATTTGAAGAACAAGGGATTTTAAATGCTGGAAAAAGTTTCCAACATATTTTACATACATTAGTAAGTTGTTTGAAATATTTCTCTCGAGATAAAAGAATGAGAAATTTATATTTTAACGAATTACTTTTCTTAACTACAAAACTTGTAGATTTACATCCATTGCATGGAAAGAGAACTCCAATTTGTACTCTTTTGACACTATCTGTTCCAATTTCAGATTTGATTTTAAATACTTTTCTAACAGATATTGATCAAGTTGTGATCAGTGAACATAACTGGAAAACTACTATTTTTTCTGAAATTTTTTCTTCTTGTTCTTTATCCATGTTTGAGAGAGTTTTGAGAAGAGCTCAACATTTAGATTTCTCAGACAATAAATCTCATTTAAAAGAAATTTTGAACACAGTTCCAGATTTAGAAAAAAGAAGGTTGGTAGATTCAGCGCTATGGAATCTTTATAAGCATTATAGTGTTGAAAATGTTGAAAAACTAAAACTTTTACTGAACTATGGAGTAGATATAAATTATACAGTGGAAAAAACTGAATCTTCGTGGTTTCTTGAAAACTTATGTTTTGAGGACATTCTAAGAAAAAATAGTTTTCGAAGAGTGGTAAAAGTAGCTGTTGAATTAGGTGCTCAATTGTCTAAGAAGAAAGGATATGGAGGTCCACCAGGTCCCTTAATAACTCTTCTTAAGAATAATGTACATTTACTTCGAATTTATGCCAAATTGAATCGATTAGACTGCAAATATAAGATAAAACCATGTGCTGGATCAGCTCCACATAGGTTATATGGGGTTTTTCATGGGGGCCCTTATCGAGGAGATGTTGCTTGTGATAGTTGTTTATCTCTGTTAGATCTTGGTGAAGGATTCTTACAATGTGAAGGGGAACAATGTAATTTGATGATCTGTGAACGTTGTGTTTTTGTAGAGAGAAAGGATCTCACTCTTGAGGAATTTAGTGAAAAGTGTTCTGGAAATGTTAGGGTGCAGAATTATAAATATGTCAATTTTTTTCTTAGTAATGCTGGTAGAGCAATTTCAGATTTAAAGATGACAGAGCATTATGGGATTCTTTTAGATGCGGGATTATTAGACGAAAGAGTACTTTTTAAGGGAGCTAAATATTGTGGTGCTAAAGCAGCTTCTGATTTGCAATATGTGAAGCATCGGCTGCGAGGGAATTCTTAGAAAACTCTTATGTGTATGTTACAAAAATATTTATATTCTTACGTTTTTAAGGGAAAGGAGTAGAAATTAAAGGTATAGTCATTTTTCAGAAACTTCACTGAATAAAGGTGTTGGTATTTTCTGAGAAATTGTTCATTGATTAATACTTGTTATCTTGTTTGTAGAAAAAACTCACCTAATCAAACAGTTTTCAAGGAAATATAAGGTTAAGTACTTTCCTCTCTCAAGGAAATCGAGGTGATTGAGTAGTGAAAAATATTTTCCTGTGATTGGTTAAATCTGTGTCTTATGGATTTAGCGATGATTTTCTTTTTGCACTATAGAGAATACTATTGGTCTACATTTTCACTGTGGTACCATATCAATGATCCAACTTAATGTTACTGAAATATTAATTAAAAGCTAGTATATATTTTACATACTTCTATGATGGAAAGAAATTAAACTGTGAAATATTCCAATAAATATATATATATATATATATGAAGCTAACCACTTATTAAGTACAACTTTAGTAGTACGATATGGAAAGTATTACCATTAGTGATCCCAAATATAAAATATCTCGACTCCAAAATGAGGTTGCATTTCTGTGTTTTTAATAAGAAATCGCATTTGTAGAGCGATCTCTGAATAAATTACACATAAAAAACTTAGCAGACTTATCGTAAAATACTGTATAAAGAAAAACAAGAAAGAGGAAGTAGGTTATAATGCAGTAGGTGATTCTTCGGTACTTTCTAATAGTTATTCGGATTTAGTTTATTTCACTTAAGATAGGTTAATAAAAACTTTTCCTTTACCTGAAAATGTGCTCTAAGTTTTTTCAAGTCATCTACAATTGTTCGCTGGAACATTTATTTCTGTATAACTGTTTGAGCTAAGCGTTAAGTGGAAAAGATTCTCTTTGAGGTCAGAACCTTTAGGTAGTATAGAGCAAGACTAAATATTTTATTATATGTCGATTGTTTTTTGAGAGATATTTCTACATAGTTGAAAAACCCTTCTAAATAGTTGCTATAACTGATATTTTGAACTGTGCACTAATTTTGTTACTACTTTCCTGTGATTAACAATCTTCGGTAATATATAGCTCCTACCATTAACTAAATTCCAATAGAAAAGTTCCATTCAGTATTATTATGGATTAAGTGATATGAATCTATTAAAATCAAATACCTTCAACCGGTATTGTTCCATTGTTAAAATTAAGATTAACTTAGAATATAAAGGTAAAGGTGCATTACTCTATAATCTATCGTATAGTCGCACAAAATGGGAAAGAATCTGCTAGTGTTAGAAATACACACAAGAACAAGTTTCAATACGTATAGTCTACTAGAAGTGATACAAACCAACTAGCTAGGCAAAACTAAAATATCCCAGCAAATTATTTGCTAAAGGGTAAGACCTAGTACTAAATATTCCATTGTTCTAACTTCTCCTTGTATATATAATACACTAACTCCTCAATGTGGATGAAACGGAAGTTGAGAGTCAAAGTTCCTGTGTATACTGTCTGATATATTTAGCACTATGTGGATAAAATAAACTGGTCTGATAACTTTTTCTTCATAACTTCTCACTAGTTGATATCTGAATCCAAAAACAAGACAGGAAGATAACAAAAAGAAGTTTGAACATAAACAATGTGCTCTCCCCCTTTTCTGGTTGATGAGCAAACACAAAATTGTACATCTAACTTGTTTTTAAAGTATGAAAGGTTTGCCATTTCCATGGTGGTTCTTGGGCTTGCAATTCGAATATTAATGCTCCTTACCTGGTTCTATCTTCTTGTAAACTATATGCTTTCCAAAGGAAGAGTATTATGTATCAAAACTTATGCTCACAATCCAAACTTGTTTTTCGTAAAACAAAACTTGAAAGCAATGCTATCTGTGGGCATAACTTTATCAACTGGAATTTACTTTGCGCAACAGGGATATTTATTGAAAACAGATTTTAATTCATTCGATGGTAAAATTCTCGGTGTGACGTGTATAATCTGCTGGACTTCTGTTGCTTTAAGGTTCATCTATTTCTCACCTGTGATGGCAAAACTTCTAGGAATAGAAGGAGAAGGTACGCGATACTATAGAAGGTTCATCATTAGGCTCCAATATCTCATTTACCTATATTGGCTTATATTTATCCCCATCTTCCTTTCCTATGAGTTTACATTGACCATTTTTCTATCCTTTGCGATGGGTTTCAACGTTTTGATTAACCTATTTCTACTCTATCCCATTCTGCAATTACTTCATCAACTAATCCTCTCTTTCGAAAGTCTCATTACGCATATTAAATCCACGAGTCCATCAAACCCAAAGGCTTCTGCATACGAGAAGTTTCACGCTAAGATTTTACGACTGAAGTTTTCAATAATGCTAAATTCGTTTCTTTATATAGTTTTGGGAATTTTGACTTCGATTCCTAAATTCAATGTCACAGATGAGATGATGCTTCTCGGAACAGCTCTTGTGTCTATCTGGCCGGCAAATGGCATCACATTCTTGAACGTATTTTCTAATTATATTCTTCCTGGTAATAACTCCTGTTTTTCGACATCTGGCGCAACAAAAGAGGCAGAGATTTAGTATGTAGACACGAAGTCAGATCTCATTTTTTAGTAGAAATTTACTTGCTTTATTTCATATTTTCCTCTCCATCAAAAACTTTTCTTATGATTAAAATAGAGCTTCTGTTCAAATAGATATTCAGTATATTTTATAGTTAGTCAAAGTAACAGTCAATATTTTATTTAACCAACAATAATATCTTATTATCTCTTGTCACATTCACCGTTGTTTGAGCTTCTTCAAATGCTTAAAATATGTAAAATTTATCCTAGGAAATAAGAAAAAGGGTCTGGAATGTTGAGATCATGTAACAGATAATTGCAGTCAGAATTGTATATTTAAGGGAGAGGCAAGAGTTGGGCTGTATTCAAGAAGTCATGCTACAGCTTACAAAAGGTTTATTAGGTGTGACTAATTCATTCTCCATTTGAATCAAAACTTAGTCATCTTCACTTCCTCTCTAGATATGATATTTGCTGTCATATTTAAAGATAGTATGCCTTTCTTTCAGTTTTCCAAATGTTTCACTTAGAATAAGAAGTTTTTAATATTATATATATACCGATTAACATTATGTATACATTTTTCATTGATTATTCCTTAAAGTACACAAAAAGGAAAACTCAATATTCCTTAATGACGTGGCGTATCTGCAAATTGTATCTTAAATCTCCAGGAACCCATTATAATGAAGTAGTGATAAGTTTGCTTCTAGTAATCATTGGTCAATTCTCTTGCTTACTCGCTGAGAAGGAGATATCCCAAGTCTTAGTTGGAATGTTATAGTTTTCAACCACACTTGTACTAAGGAACCTTAGTTATGATAGTTTTATTTAATACTGTTATTATATAACTTTATGTTATAGAATAATGTGATTAAGTGAAAAATAGGCACCAAAAAGGAAGCGATAAGTAATTTTTAAACTAAATTCTTCATTAAATATGTTTTGGATTAAATTTTTAATGAGAGCGAAATCCGATAATTGGATGAAGAAATGAGTAGAATTATCAACTAAGTACGAACCCTTAATTCGATTTTAAGTTCTTAATACTGATAAAGCATATTACGAGTTATATTATTAAAGAATAGAAGCTCTGTTTCAAATGCACTATATCATCTAATGCTTAACTTCGCCAATACTATGTATATTAACTGTGTGCATTTTTCGGCTAGTATTCATCTGTTATCAATGATTTTGATAGTATCAGCGAGTTATAACAGTATTTTAGAGAACAAGATAAAAGCAAGTTAACATCAAAGAAATCTAAGTACAGACTATCATAAGACAGCAAATCTAACATCAAGTGCTAGTTTCACAAAAATACGACTCTCTTGAGGATTAACATTTAGTGTAAAGTTTTCCTAAGTAATAGAAGACTTTTAAAGTACCAAGGGACCTTTTTTCATCCATAATTTCAACTAAACACGTTTATACGTCCCTTATTGACTTTTGATAATCAAATATAGCGTGAATTACATCAGCTGACGAGCCTAACACTCAAGTTAGCACCCTCGCCTCAATGCGGAGCATCTGACTAATTTAAGGCTGTTCCCGAGTAGATAAAATACATCAACCAAAGAATATAACCCTCCGTTGCCAATTTAAAAAACATGGCCAAAACAGAATCTCACACAAATATTACAATGCAAACACGAAAAATATTGTTTGTTTTTTAAGGCAATGTATATTCGATGATATTGCTAAGTTTAACGAAGCCACTGCCAATTATATTTTTCAGGTGATCTAAAAAGTTCACCTAGACCGTGAAACTAACCTGTCTGTATACCTAAGTAAGTAAGTATGTGCGTAAATAAGAATAACTGAAGACAGACAAATGTTTAAGGGATGTTATCATCAATATTGCAACACCTAACTCTCTCGATCATTCATTTTAAAGGGATTGTTTTAGAAGAGTTTATATAGCTTGATAAAAAGGAACACATATGCTCATTCTAATTAAACTTACAAAATAAAACTAACAGAATTCAATGCTAATGTTTTAGAAGGTGAACTCTACTCTAGTTTATTTGTATTGTTCTAAATCACATAATTGAAAATCATGAGAGAAAATTCTTAGGAAAAGATATTGAATCCAAAAATTAACTATAGTGGTAGTATTCAATATGATAGCTGTCATGGAGTTAGTAATTGAATCTTATTTCTAATATTTTCATAAAGTGATGAAAACTTCTTGCTCATCATTGATTTTAGATCTACAAATATAAATTGCAAACAAAAGCTGTTATGGAAAATGATTAAGAGTTTACACCTTTGTCATAAGATATAATTGGGGCTAGGTTCTGCATCTTACCAACAGTACCATTAATAAAGTGATTTTTGTTTTAATGCAGGTAACAACTAAATACTCCGAATTCTTATATCTATACAATGATTGTGTTTCTATCTTCATTGAAAAATTATCACCTGAAATAAAATATTCTAAGTTTCCATTAAAATTGCTTTTCAACTACCTATAGCTGTAAATAAGATATTTTAGTTTTAAACTTATCAATTGTTTCTCAATGCCTTAAATCAAACACTCTAGATAGAACAAATTGCAGTAAACTTTAGGAAACACCACTCAAACTCTTGTCAGGTGACGGAAATATATAGAGAGCTGCTTAGAATAATGTGCAAGTAATTTGAAATGAAGTCATTACCTTAATATCAGTGTAAATAGCACTAGGTAGTAATTAGCACTTTCAGAGCATAATATGAGCTGGAATTTCCTTTGCCATGCAGTTGTACTATTTTTCAAGAAAAGAAAGATTAGAATATAAATTATCTAAGAATATTAGACAGCTAAAGTTGTATCACCTTCACAATAGCTAAAAAGATCACGTCTTACCTATAGTATATATGAATGATAAAATATTCTAGTTTGGTGTTGAAAAGATAATGGAAAATGGAAGTTCAAAATTCTTCTTTTGCAAATAACTTTGGGCATATTTTCCACAAAATTACATCTGTAAAGTTTTCGTGCAGTATTTCTAAGAAAGATCGCTTATTCTGTTTATACTGTGCTAATATTTCTTTTTACGTTCAAGGGCTGCTGAGAAGCTTGATTAAGTAGAAACCTGATTATTAGATAACTGATGAAGTTTTCCCTGGAACATTTTAGATGGCATACTTGAATTTAGCAGAAAAACTGGCATCTTCCTCAGATTAAGATACTGGAAAGATAATAATACCCTAACTGCACCTATATGTAAAGCCATCAAAAATTGGAAAGAGTCAAAAAATTTTCTCAATGATAAGTATAGTAAAAACATGACGTTGCACAATCTCAAGATTCATAAACAATTTTCAAACAATATCATCAATATTTTTAAAAGGAGTATAAGGTTCATTCTAAATAAAGTCAATATACTGCTAATAAGCTATTTAGAGACCGAACGCCTTCAAAATAACCTAATTCCCAAACCAACGTCTGTTCCCTAATTTTGTACTATTTTAGCAATTGTATGAGATTCATATACCAGTAACTATTAGAAATAAAGGAAACATATAAATTGATAATATGATCATTTTTCAGTGAAATTATAACAATTTGATCAAAAGCACGGCGCGCATTCCTACGCAATTTTCAGTTATTAGATATACTTCTCAGAGCCCAGTTAAGATCTCACCGTGAAATCAAACATCACCCTATTTATGAAATCCTGATGGTTTTGTATTTTTCATAGCCTCATTTTAAACGTTGTTGAAATTGAAAACATGATATATATGTTAGAAATGAAGATATTCTCCCTTGGTAGACTTTTCAGTATCATCATTATTAATAATAGCAATAAGTCAAACCTGCTGTAATAAAACCTCGAATGTTGGTAATTTTGCTCAAGTTTGAAAATATTGTTACGAGTATTCCCCATTCCTTAGCAAAAACACAGTTAATCTCTCTCGAATTCTGACGGAGTGAAGGTTTCTGTAGAATGATATTGAATAGAGTGACATAAGGTAGAGAAGAGATATACAGGAATAACAAGATGATAAAGGATAAAAATAGACAAGAGGATTTTGTGAAATGGCAAATGCGTTCTTCTACTAGCTTAAAATTTCTGTTTTTAATGGAAATATATTATAACGGTTAGGATATTATGTAGCAGTGGAATTACAGATTCAATTGTGAACTTTGAGTTCTAAGCTCTAGAATATAGTTACTTGGTGCGAAAGGATAATATATAACTTTTCCTTATGTAAAATAAAGTCATGGTACACAATGTCAGACTAAAATTCCCCATGATTCAATTCATATGTCTCATTGCAGAATTTCATTTCTAGGAGAAATATAGTAGAATCTTGTACCTTGGATCTAAATGTTCTTCCCTTTTGTTATATTAAAACATTGTTAAGCCTTGACTTGAGGTCCCATTCATTTTTTTGTCAAAATACAACGCGATATTTTACATAAAGACTCAACCAGTTTTTTATATATTCTTTTTTTCTTTTGAAAGGAAACTTGGTAGCTTTACTGCAAGTTTTTGAATTAAGCACACACCTTCTGGTAAGGTTAGTCTAAAGTAATAAAGTCATAGTGGATCTTTCGGATTTTTTTCATTAGAAAAGAAACAAATTTTCTTCTTCAATGAAAGGTCTCATTCTATAAAACTTCCTCTTTGCAAAAAGTGATGAACTTACTTAGTATCCATCTTCATTGGGCTAGACTGCTATACATTCGCAGCCGTCATGTAATATAAGAATGAGCTGTTAATGATTGAATTAATATTTAAGTTTGTGAGATAAAAGACTCAAGCTTAAGCAATTTACCTAAATACACGACACAAGTAGAGAAAATGACCTTCATTTGCCGATTTGACCTATCCATAAAAAAATTCATAACACTGAGTTGATCCCTTTTGAAAACTAGATCTTGACATAAGCTTCCGATGTCATATTGAACTTGTGTCACGGTGAAATATCTTTAATCATTCACGGTTTAAACTTTGAACTATCCCAATATCTGCACCGGTTATTGTTAGCCTAAGGTGATATCAATAGAATCTGTATCTAGAACCATCTCTATGCTCAAAAGCATAGAACTAATTTTCACGCTCAAAACCTTTTCTCTATGACATGCTCAAAATATTCTACTCAGATCTTTCAGCTCTCTGTTCATGAATATGTTCTATTTTTATTTTGAATGGAGAACAACCACTATATATATATAAATCAGTCAAATTTTCAGCTCTTCATACAGTATATTCAGTTTTCTGTTTTTTTCTATTTTAAACCTTATGAAATACGACGAATGAAGAAATCCTGTATCCGCAGAGATGCTTCTAGCCTAAGCAACTACTTGATACATAATAAATTTAATAAACTCCTGTGTTCGACCCCGTAGAGTGTACGTCTTATTTTGAAGAAACCGTGAATCAATGCATAGTATACTAAGGAACTATTGGAGTTTGTAAAAAATAAAAATTAATCATAACACGCATATCTCGAGCTCTACATATTTTCTTGATCTGTGTTCATTTCTTTAGATTACTGCTTAGTTTCTTTTTCACTTTCTATATTTTTTCCTACTTATTCAGTCTAGAAAAATTGAGTAATATTGATAAAGTATTATCCTTTCAAAGTTATACAATTTTATTACCTTAATGACATCATTATATTCTTTGGTATTTCTTGAAATCTCGCAATGATAACACCTCCTTCACTAAATACTCTCAATACACTTAATAAAGGACTAACGTTAAAATTATGCATCAATATAAAAGATGCATAAGGTTTTGATCCTATCAATGTATAAATTCGGTATTGATAACATTCTTCCGCATATCGAATATTATTTCAAAGGGAATTAATATAGTAGTGATAAAATAGCTACATGAACACCAAAAGATCAAAGAAAGTATCAACTAGTGTGTATCTAATGGTAATAGGTACACACTTTCAGTAACTTCTCTCTTTTTTTTTGGAATACAGTAACGTCCCAAAGTGGGAATGTTGGTAGGATAACTTCTCGTCTAATAGTATATATAGTTATTGGTGTGTTGGAAGAAGCGTAGGTAGTTTGCGTTCTCTCTACAAGATTTACCGCTAACTCCTTATAAATAAGTACTTCATAGAAAAACGGGAAAAGAACTCAATATTTAGAGATTTTATTTTAATAATGTGTTCTCCCCCTCTGCTGTTTGACGAGGAAGCTCAGAATTGCAGTTCCAACGTTTTTCTTGAGTATGAAGGCTTCGCCTCTTTCTTAGTAATATTTGGACTTATAGTTCGAATATTTCTGCTTGTTGTTTGGTTTCAGCTTCTCTTGAGTTATATTTCTTCCAAACGCAAGTTACTATTTAAAAAAGGCTTTTCCAAGGGTGCAGATCTATTTTTTGCAAAACAAAACTTGAAAGCTATGAGTTCTGTGGGAATAAGTTTGATCACCGGAATATACTTTGCAAAACAGGGATATCTATTGAAGACAAAATTTGATTCATATGAAGGAAAAATTCTTGGTGTCAATTGCATTATTTGCTGGACCTCTGTTGCTCTAAGATTTATCTACTTTTCACCAGTGATGGCAAAACTTTTAGGAATAGAAGGGGAAGCTACAACGTTTTATAAGAATCTCATCCTCCGTTTCCGATACATGATATATTTATATTGGATGATTTTCATTCCCATCTTCCTTTTACACAATGTTTCATTATCCCTTTTCTTATCAATTGCAATGGGTTTCAATGTCTTGGTCAACTTGTTAATGCTCTATCCCATCATGAAGCTTCTGGCACTCCTCATTGCTTCATTTGAACGCGTTATTCTACACATGAAATCATCAAACGATTCGAGCCCAAATACTTCTTCGTATGAAAAGTTCCTTGAAAAAATTAGACGATTACGCCGCTCAGTATTCTGGAATAACTTTCTATTTGTAGCTGTGGGCATGTTAGGTGTGGTTCCCAATTTCAATGTTAAGAAGGAGGTAATGTTGTTCGCAACAGCCATCACCTGCTTCTGGCCGCTCTTTGGGATGTATTTCTTTAATGTTTTCTCCAACTACATTCTCCCAGGCAAGGAATCCTGTTTCTCCTCCTCAGTTGCGTCAGATGAAGAAAATATTTAATTTACGAGTGTGATGTAACTCTAAATTTGTTTGCTGTTAATGCTTTTGTCCTTTCAAGCTGTGTGATAGAACTTTCTGCGGTCACTTCAAAAATACGTGGTTCTACTTTTGCAATTATCTCTTATAGGATTTATTGCTTTTTGTACCACCTGTAAACCCCAGTCACACTTACTACTTAGAAGTAAGCTAATCCTGATTTCTGTTGCCGCGGATCTAAGTACGCTAGAAGGAGTCAGTAGACATCAAAAAAACTACCGGAGTAGCTAGATCCTAGCAGCAAACATATTGTAGATTACAATTTTGTCTTTGCGCGTACGCAAACCATATTTATCAAATTTGTTCACAAGGTTTTGACTTCCTCTTTCCTTCAAGTGTTATTCCGGTTACGGAGAATAGAAATAGTCTACAAAAACATCTTCTCTTCCATCAACTGTCTTTTCTATATAGAAGTACATGATAGTTAAGGTGGCATACCTGACATAATTGAATGTTCTATTGATACAATCAATGGCTTCAACTACGTCATATTCGTTGAAGTCTTAGCTAGAAAAGACGAACGGTAATCAACAGCAAGCGGAGATTAAGGCTCGAACGCAAACTTTTTCTTCAAGTCATTCAACTGTTCAGGCTCCGATATATTCATTATTAATTAGACTATGCCAATTCAAGCGCAACTAACTACATGAATATAAGGTTGAGTTTGTGCTTCCTTCAACAATATGGGAGATCCTACATCTTCTAGGTTAGCTGCATGGAATCTTAAGTTAGGTAACATCGAATAAAGGAACCTTTCAAATGAATAAATTAATGTTTGATTGATAAAGATTCTTACTTATTTCACTAAGATTTTCTTTTCTATTTAATTTATTAAGCAGAGTTGGTTAACGGTTATTTAGAATGCTCTGCTGACGTGGCAACTCTAAGTGTTCCTATTCCCGGGTTGATAGTGCACATATTGAGTTACATTAAACATCTTAGGTTAAGGTATGATAACAAACTTTTTGCAAAACTTAGCACAAAAGTGAACAAAAAATAAAGAAAAAATATTCCTAGGGCTAGAAATTTGTATATCTTCTCACTTCAAGAGGTAACTATTCTAGGGATTTCCTCGCTTGTTAGACCCTAAGCGTCTAATTCTTCAACTTCTAGATAACGGTGCCAATGAAGGGCTTAAAAGGAATCTATATAACCCTAACTCAAATTTGTTTTATTTTAAAGTCAGTTTTTTATGCCTCCAAGTTATTCTTGGAATACCAGTTATAAGGTCACAGCCTCTGCATCTCTGAAAAGAGGGTTTGGCTTAAGAATGAATAGGAAGCTATAGCTTTTTCTTAATGAAGATAATAGTTTCAAAACATTGGATAATCTATTATAGGGTATGGTGCAAATAGAGTCAGAGCATCAAGTGGAAAACACAGGTTCTTTTTGTTGAAAGCAACCTTCATTGCAGCATAGTATTAAAGTGGATATTACTACAGACTAAGGCAATTTATAGTTGAGGGCCTGTTTCTTTCCCACAAAATAAATCCAGATCTACTAATGAACTTATTTTTTTAGTTTTGACTGGAATACGATTATCTTGTGATACGAGATGTTGTTGCCCCTTTCCAACATACTGAAACCAAGAATGCTTACAAGCCCAGCTAGCTTAGTATGGGAAAGATTCCTACTATCATCTAAGGTTAACACCTTGTAATAAATGTAGGTATATGTTTCTTCATTATTCTATATTGTTATTTCTATTGCTGCATAAACGTTCTACAAATATAAAACGAGGTTATCATTGAGAATCTCTTTTGTATTAAATTTAATTCTTAACTCAATTCTTAATACGACCTTGCTAAGAAAAAAAAAATCCTGCCTAGAATTAATGGAGTGCTAGGATAATGCTGTTATGGAAATGATTTAGTAGAGAATAAAAAAAAAATAATAAGCTTTTGGGAAATTATTCTTCGTTTGTCATTCATGGGTTTAAGGCATTCTTTGGCTTTTTCACATCTTTACCTTTCTAATTGCTATGTAGCAATTACTTCAAAAGAACTAACTACTTGTGATTTCTCTAGAGTAGGTAAAAAGCTCTTGAGAATATAAAAGAGCAGGAAAATGAACCAATATTTTAGAACATGAAATCAAACAAATGGTACAGGAAATCTAGAAAACAGTAATAAAGTTAAGGTATTTGAACATGCAATCCTTCGTATTTTTCTGTCTCAAGTAAAAAAGTTATTTAAATTCATAAATGGTCACATAAAGGTTATTTTGCAAATATTGCAGATGCCAACACTAGAATTAATAACAGAGAAGGTATGATAATAAAGAAAAGTACTAGTAATCCCAGTGCTTGAGAGCCAAGGGCAAATAACACAGGTGTGCAGTAATAAGTTTGAAGTCTCTGACTTTCTTCAGGCTTTCTGCCATCCAAGAAAGAAATATATATACCCATAAGAACCATGAACTCGATACCAAAATCTCTTTGTAGAAAAATTAGGAATCACATGTTGCAAAGATTTTTGGTTTGTGTTATGTCAATTTTGATTGAGAAGCTCATCAGAGTCTTGCCTTCTACGCGCATTAATCTACTTGCTGACATGCTACGACCCAATGCATGTATTTTTGTCCAATTAAGTATTTTGTCGAGGTTACAACTATTGCACAATAATATCTGCACTTCATATACCTTAGATTTTGGTTAGCAACAGCCGGGGCTATTTGTACTGCTCTTCATATTTTGTTATTACACTAGGTTAGATGTAAATTAGCTAAAGTCTAGATGGACATCTAGTTGCTAGAATAAGTCATTCACATGTACTTGACGCAATGAGTTCAGTCCGAATCTTCATTGTGGAATTAACCCCATATATTAGTCATTGTAAACAGCGGTAACCGTATAAGCTCATTTTTAGGATTAAAATTGTTGTGCTCAAAACCGATGCAAAAACAATTTTAAATGACTCCGACATACGCGTACCGCTGAGGTGGAACCAACTGATGATCAGGGGTTTCATTTCAAGTGAGTGTTTCAGCCTCTTGTCAATTTTTAATTCTTTGTTGTACCAACGTTAATTATTTGGGGCCAACTGGTTTTATGACAGGCTTCACCTAAGACTTCACCTTGGCCAGCAAAGAAGATAGAATAGCCGATGTTACCGACTAAGCACCTGGGGCTAACACTTTAATTAGTTTGGCACCCTTTACACTCAAATAAGCCCGTAAACTTGAAGTAAGACTCTTTCTAAATGGTCTACAGCTCATGCAAACTTGAACAAGAAATTATTTTGAGGAGATTGCAGTTGCATTAAGAAAAGAAAAGTTACGTTGATTTTCAAGCGACAAAATAGTTCTTAACGACCGACTTCGCAGCGAGATTACCTTTCGGAATGATGTAGTCTCAGTGTCCGCGTCTATACAAACCCATGGAAACTAGATACATAAATTGTTTCATAGTTGTGCATTCTTAGCTTATATGGAAGATAAGCTAGGATCTTAATACACAAAGTCCTAGATTGATCCCAAAATAGATAGGCTGAAGAGATCGACTGTACTGGGTTAGTTCATTTCCAGATAAATCGGAATCATGCACAAATATTCAGCTTTGATCCAGATACGAACTCGACAGGTAAGTATTTAAAAAGAATTGAGATGAAAATTTTGGGTTCTCCTTTAGGTTTTCAAGGAATTGTGAGACTTCATTTGTTCATCTGTAATTCTTAAAAGAATAGCTTCATTTCGTGCTTTTGCAAGATAAGTAATCGGCAAGAGCTGATGAAGTTCATTGCGAACCCACCCGACCGTAATTGCTATTGCACTGCGTGCGCAACAATGAAAACCTTTAAATAATAGCACTTTGGCATAGGCTAATAATTTCTCTAAATTATAAGGGTCTACTTGGTTCTAATAATCTCTAGTGTAAGGTTGTCTTCAAACAAAGTCTCTTGTTAATACTTGGTCTTTGAACATCTTTATTAAATAATATATTCTTTCATTTCTTTTGTTTAGTTAGTTCGTATAACCTAAACTAGAAAGTACCACCTCTAGTCTTTGTGAAACCCGTGTTACAGAAAAGTTTCAATATTTAGGCAACAGAAAACGGGATTGACCATAATTGGGTATTACCCGAAAATGCAATCCCGGTAAAATCTCGGTCGGTCAAAGGAAGAGTCTGTGCACTGAATGGCCCAGTTGGATTCATCGGGACAAGAGAAAATTACCGGAAGAGAAATATGTTTTTAAATTTATAGGTGTATCTGTTGACCAAATATTCAGTCGTCATTCCAGTAGCCTTCCGGGTTTTTGATAAACCCTATATCAGCCTTCCTTTCCAGATTACATCCACCGGGAAAATGGAACATTCAGGCAAACTATTGACATGCGTAATATCCTCTACCGGTATAGATACTTGATGAATTTCATAAAGTAATTAAGCAGAAAAAAGAATATTAGAATAGAATATTCCATTAACTAGTTTTGTTAATGTTAAAAATTGGACTGGTTCTCGTAAAATGCGCATACGAAAGTTCGATTACGAGTTTACTTCATTTTCCTGGTATAACAAACACAGTGCCGCTGTGAACACGAAAGCGTATTTGGTAAGAATCCGACAAGCAGCAAGAAAGAAAACCAAGTGTTGTGTACAGTACCAAAAAAAAGAATATTCAGTGGAGCAGAGTTGACTGTGTTTGCCGAGGAGTTATTACAAACTTTAGCTAATATTTACACCGCAGAAGAAAACCACTTAGTGAAGTTAACAACAGATGGGAGGTGAAGTTTCTACAAATAGTATTTGCGAGTTTCCTTTTACCTTCGAGAATAACAATGACTTCAAAGGTGAGGAAAGGTTTGATCCAGCTAACGAGGGTGAATGTACACTCACCATGGGCGACTTTTATGGACCCTTCTGGGATTTTATGCACTTTGGATTTTTGTTCCTCTACTTTGGAATCTATATTCCTATGTTTCTGTATCGAATGTATAATTTGAATAATTACGCAACGCAGAATCGAAAGAAAATAACTGATACTGTACAGTTCAATATTTTCTTTTACATGACGATTACAGTAATAATTCAAGGTCTTGCGTCGATTGATGTCCACGGGTTAGACAACGTTATGCCTATTCAGGCATACTTGATACTAACAGAGTTTTCCCTTGTCCCTCTTTTATTGACCGCAATTTATGTTATAGACTTTTTAATTAAAACTTCCGATGCAAGGTTTCGACGCGTTGGCATTAGCAAAAAGTTAGTGAAGACCGCTTCTGTTCTGTTACTTATTTTCTATCCAGGAATTGGCACTATTGCAGTTTTGAACCTTGATGTTTACAATGTTATCATTGGGGTGCGAAGGTTGTTTGAGGCTGCGGAAGCATTTAGCATATTTCTAATTTCAAGACATTACAAGAACAAACTCATAAGAAAACTAGATTCCATGAATTTCACTGCAGGTTCTGGAAAGTCGGCAGTATCAAAAAAGATTGAAAAGAGCTTTTTCCAATATAACTGTGTTCTTATATTTGTTGTTTTTCTTTCTCTTTTACTTGGATTATCAGCACTCTCTGATGCAAATAATGGAGAGGAACAGTTAACATATGATGTCGAGGATCCAGGTGTATTAATTAACATTGTCGTGGGCAGGATATTTCTTGCCACTGTTCCAGGTGCTGTTTTATATGTCTTCAAGTCCCCCACAAAGTCAAGCATGGCATCCTCGCCAACCAGTCCTTCACAGCAGATTTCTACCTTTGGTACGAAGACTTTGCCAAACAGTTCCAGTAGCGTCACAGTTCCTTCCTATGTAGTAAATGATCTTAAGCAAAACGCTTTGTTGAGCTATTCCAGTTCCAGTGTAGCAACTGTGAAAAGGCTGAGAGCTACCGAATTGCTTAAACCGAGTGAGGGCTGGAATCGCTCCGGCACAAGATCACCACTTCCACCGTTTAGTCCACGAGGGTCCAAGTTTGACAGTTCAGGTGATACCTATTAGTTTTTATTTTGTGTGTCCTAAGTTCTGCTAGAATAATATCAAGTAGTATATACTTTTAAGTAATAGTATTTTATTCGAGCTGGTTTTCATGCTGGGTCAACCAGTTTAATTACACCCAAGCGATCAATAGCTACTTTTTCCTCATCACACAGCTTTCTTATTGCCTCCTCAATCCTATTTGGTGGTTGTCTTAGAATTTCAACGAGTTTAGCTTTGGTTATATTCTCTTGCCCAGCTTCGTAAAGTTCTGTCATTGTCTGAATAGCTGCACTTGATAAGTCTTCAAGATCTTGTCGCTCTGAGTCTCCAATTCCCGTAGAAATTATACCCATATCAATTAGCCCTGTTTTGGGATCTGTGGCAGTCTTTTGCAAAGCCAGACTCATTAATCTGCTGGCTTCCGTGACATCGTCTCTCGTGACAACTTTCGAAAGCCTTATCTTCGCCAAACTCTCACTCAAGCGCACCAAACTCTCTAGTTGTCTAAGAATTATAAGTATAAGAAAGTACTACCTTGTTGTTGCGCTAATGTTCTTCTTATGGATTGCGCCTTGCTGAAACTCGCGATTTACAGACCTTTGCTTTATGTACTCATCAATAAGGGCTTGGTGTGATTCCGGACTTAGTACGGGCTTGCAACTCGCTTTAGCGAATGAAATATATTCTCGCAATAAATCTTGTCCATAAATCTTATTCTTAGCAGTAACAAACTCCTCTAATGTCGTTTCCTCGGTCACGCAGTAGGTTTGTGGTTCTTCGTCTTGTGTCTCTACCAGGTTGGTACTGTCCCTGCAAAAGAGTTTAATTATATGTGAGGCTAAAGCAGCATCTTTTTCCTCATCAGGGGTGTCTAATAATAAATATATCAGGTCAAACCGCGACATTAATGTCGGGGGGAGATCAATGTTCTTTGCTATCGGTAGGTCAGGATCATACTTGCTATTTATTGGATTTGCAGAGGCTAAAATGCTTACCCGTGCATTAAGGTTGGCCACTATGCCAGCCTTTGCAACTGAGATAGTCTGTTGCTCCATAACCTCATGCAAAATAGCCCTTGTTGTTTCGCTCATTTTATCAAATTCATCGATGCAACAAATTCCAAGGTCGGAAAGAACAAGGGCGCCAGATTCAAGGGAAGTTTGTTTAGTGTCAGGATCAGTAGTAATGTATGCAGTTAGGCCAACTGTAGAACTTCCCTTACCAGATGTGTACATCCCTCGGTCAGTAAGCTTATGTATATGAGTAAGTAGTTGCGATTTACTTACCCCTGGATCACCGCAAAGTACTAAAGATATAGTTAAGAACACAAATTACGAATATTTATTTCTCCTCGAGTTCTATTCTGTGACGCCTTTTTACTCTCAACTTCATCTGGGTGGTGAACATTAGACCCACCAAATAGCATACAAAGTAAACCTTTCTTGACATCACTCAGACCAAAAATATCAGGTGCCACACTGTAAGCTAGCTCTTCATAGAGATTCTTTTCCTGGCTCATTAGGTTGAACAATTCCATTTTTTGCCTTTGAAGAGCTGTATGTTAAGAATAGGAAAAAAATATTTACTTTCAGAGATCGGTCCTAAACCTTTCTTGGTGATCTTCTTATAGTGAGTAACTTCAAGAAAAGTCTGCAAGATATTTCCTACCTTCTTGCTCCGAAAAATTTTTGTTCTTGGCAGCTTTCCACTCCAGATTCCTGTAATTTCAACTTTATCACCGGCCTGTACCCCGTATAAGTTTCCATTTTTCCCATATGCAATACATTGAAATACACGAGGCGTCTCTCCAGCGGCCAGCCCTTTTACTTGTTCCTGGACTTTAATTATTTGCTTGTCTTCAAATAAGGATAACTCATGCTTCAAAATAATTGAAGTTGCTCCACCTAAACCTGAGTTAATACAGGCTTCATTTGTGCACTTTTTAGGTTCTGCTACTAGGCCACTGTTCGAAACAGGTATGAAAAAGTGGTTCCCACAATCCATACAACTAAAGCACGCACTTCTCAGCTCGGGAATAGGATCTGAAACCTTTAGAACTAACCCTTTCACCCTTACAAGGGTACTTAGCTGCTCTGGGCCCAACTCAGCTATTGTGGATTCCGAATGAACATTGCAAAATCGTACAAGAAGCTTTGGAGCAATGAAGGTCTCAAACTTTGAAGATTTTTTTCGAATACCAAAAGGGTCAAGCGTCTTGTATATATCATCGAACACGTACTGAACTGCTGGGTGAAGTTCTTTAGGATGAAGAGCTAAACCATAATAACAATCTCTTGCAATGACTTTAAGTTCAGAAACCGAAAGCAAAGAGTCGGTTTCTAAGCTTCCGCGTACTTCAGAATTAGTCTTTTCTTTTTCTAAAACTTCTTTCTCATCATTCTCCCCCGTAATTGCAAAGAAGTTATACAGAACAGATAGATCTAAATCTAAGGCAAACCTGCCAACTGATAGGAGATAATCTGTAGCAATATTACATTCACCAGTAGCTTGTTTCTGCTTTCTTTTGTACACGTCCACAGCTTCATGTAGATCCTTTATAAAGTATTTCGCAAAGTTCTTATGTAGTACCAGTGACCGGAAGTCAGTTGCAAATTTCTCCAAATAGAGAGTTGTGTTTCTTATTCTACCATTACCCGAAGAAAATCTTAAAGTAGAATGCAGCAGTTGATCTTCCTCACCATCATACATGTTAATCCCCAGATCAACATCCTTTTTAACGTTTGCTATGCTTGCATTGTTTTCTTCTTCAACAATGGAGGAACCATCCGAGCTATCTGATCCCGAAGAGCCCTCTGACATAGTTTCGTCTTCAGGAATCCTATATCCAAGATGTTGGGCTTCATCTTCCTCTCTAGAAGTCTCATTAACTTTTTCTTCGTTCATTTCCTCTTTAACGGTTTTCTTATTTTTAATGACGTCACTATTCATCGGAACAAAATGTAATGATAACTTGATGATGAATTACTTTAGAAGAACGAAATCAATTAACGATTATCTAATAAAGAACATAAAAAAGTTTCCAAAGAGAAAGTTAAGCAGTTTAAATGATGAGAAGAAACTGCGAGTTGATATTAATGTAATCGAGAGATCTAAAGAAGTTGGGTTTGACAAAGTGTTGAGATTTATGGGGAACAGTGAAAAAGATTTTGGTCGTTTTATGATGAGAGAGGCTAAGATAGGGGCTGCTTTGATAGCTGCATGTTTGATACTAATTTATGGGTACAAGAGTTTTTACCATGATAAACTTCCAGTTCGTGTAAAGGAACTCTTAAAGGAAACTGAGGAGTTGCAACTTGAAGGAGATTTCTTTTCTGCATCACAAAAGTTGAAACAGGCAAAAAGTATTATGATTTCGGAGACAAAGTTCTCACCTAGCTCTTTTGGATCCGAATCTGTTTTGAAGATACATTACCTTCAAGCTGAAAACTACCAAAAATCTAATGAAAAGCTCTTACTGAAGCAGGTTTATAAAGAAGCAATTGGTTATATTCAGAACCAAATACCTAATGGAGACTTAGTTGCAAGAAAATGGAAAAGTTTTTTTTATGAGCGATTAGGGGATATACTATTGGAACAAGGAGATTTTAGTGACGCTGAGAACATGCTCATTAGCTCTTTAGCTTCCTTGCTTTCCAAGAATGATGTAGCGAAGATTGTAGCTATATTGAACAGTTCTAGAGTCGATCAGATAGAAACTCTTAATTCTGAAGAATTAAAATCTCTGTCTGATTTTAATCAAGTTGGGAAAGAGTTTTGTGCAGCCTTGAACAGTTTAGGCATTCTATACTGGAGCTGGGGTAACACAGAGCAAGCCAAGAATACTTTTCTTCTGCTGAAAAAGGTTCTTCAGTTTAGGAAGAATCGTATGGATGAAACTGAATATACAGAAAAATTGGCTCATGTAAACAACATTCTTGAAGAGTTAACTCAGTCCTCTGCGACATAAATTAACTTAAGAATCGTAAGCATGATAGGTAAGCGACATATACGCTGCATCGCCACGCATTCCACTTACTTGGTCCCCGATGTAATCCAACTTCTTAATCTCTGCCGCAGTTAATTCAACATCTGCAGCTTCACAGTTACTGATAATGTGATGCGGTTTTGCTGATCCTGGAATTGGAACAGCCCCTTTATAAACCAGCCACGCCAAACAGAGTTGATTAGCAGAGCAGCCTTTAGAAGCAGCAAGTTCTTTAATCTGATCCAGCAAGATTTGATTCTTCTTCGCATTCTCACCATTCAAGTATGGAACAGTAGATCTAAAACCTGTCGGTTTCACAGTTTCAAACTTACCAGCCAAGAATCCTCGTCCAACTGGCGAGTATGCAATGATGCCGATGTTAAGCTCCTTACATACAGGAACTAAATCTTTTTCCAAGTCTCTTGCAAACAAACTCCATTCTTGTTGAATACAAGTAATGGGATGAATAGCGTTGGCAGCCCTAATTACTTCTTCTGTGGCTTCGCTCAAACCAATTCTCTTAATTTTTCCCTGCTCGAATAATTTTACAAATCCATTCATCCAGGTTTCAATCGGCACAGACTTTGGGTAGATTCTATGGCTGTAATAAAGGTCAATTGAATCCACGCCTAATCTATTCAAAGAGTCATCACACGCCTTAAAAAAAGCCACTTCATCAAATTCAGTGAAAGGCTTCATGTCCATTGAAAAGGTGGCAAATTTTGTTGCTACCGTCACTTCTTTTCTCTCCTCAATAGTTAAACTCTTTAAGAATTTTCCAACAAGTACTTCGTTGTGTTCAATCGACTTGTCAGGGGCAACCCTGACATATGCCTGTGCTGTATCAAAATGCCGAACTCCAGCATCAAAAGCCGTTCTCAGAGCTACTAGTCCTTCTTCCTCTGTCACAAGCTTTTCTTCGTAAACAACTGTTAACCCCATTGCTCCGTAAGATATTGTAGACACACTAAGCTCTGCTGGCCCATTTCCGAAAGTGATCGTTTTCATTGGTATTGTTTTTCTAGGTATTTGGAATATATTTTTCTTTAGTCTTTAACCAGACTCTGTAAAACAAGGCTCGAATTATCCGAAGTCCGAGATACCAACTTCATGTTTGTGACTCGTGTTGTGTTTTGTCGGATTTTTGTTACACAATCTTACCTGGTAATACCATATCGACATCTCAAATTATCCGAACTCCGAGATATCAACTTCATGTTTACAAGTAGTGTTGGGATTTGATTTATTGATAATTTATCAATAAGAAATATCCTCACATTTTTCTTATTAATTGATTCTGATATATCAAAAACATTTTGATTGATAATTGATTATCGATAATGAATTGGGCCATATAACTCTGGGCCAAATAGCAAAAAAGAATACATTCACATTTTTGACACCATATTGAAAGCTTCAAAAAATTCGCGACATGGACGAACCACATCTTATTGCAGGACTATTCCTATGTCATATGACCTGTTTCTAAAGGTTTTCATAAGGTGTATAAAATAAGTCAGAGATCTTCAAAAACTTAAAACGTGGTCGCCTAGCCTATCTTTATTCTGATAATCAAAATAAAATCAAAATCATTTGAGAAAAACCCAAATCAATATTCTTTCATTGATGTTCAGAATCAAAATGACTATTAAGAAATTATTGATAATTCTAATCAAATTCCACCCCTATTTACAAATCTTGTGTTTGCAGGGTTTTTGTTGCACAATATTACCTGGTAATACCATATCGATATCCCTAATTCTGCAATATAATTTGCAAGCTCAAGATCTGAAACAAAAAACCCGAAACGAAAAAAAACTACCTTCTTTTTTGAACATATCTGTTGGTAAATTTATATTTATTCCCGGGATTATGCTTTGCTTTATCAAGTCAAAACTCAAAGGTGGGACGATAGAAACAATATAATCATCTAAGCGACTGTTACCGACGTTTGGAGAACCTTACGTTACCTTCTGTTCAAAAGTGTCATAACGGTATGTTTCGTTAACAAGTTTGAAAGAAGATATTGGGTTTATCCATTTATAAGAATTAAATGGAAAAAAATCTTCTTGTAAACCTTAACCACTATTCATAAAGTTATTGGTAGACGTCTAAAGAGATTAAAGTTAAGAATACTACTTCATTCAACATAACGAAAACCTTCAATATTGCAATATAGGTTCTTACAAGCTGAAAACTGATATCGAGTCACTGGTATAAAAAGAAACTTTTGGATCGTAATTTTGAACGCTTAGTCTAGTAAGCTATAGAGTACTGCAGTTATATGGCGGAATATATCCAGGCTGCGTGGAAAACACTGTTAAGATTATTCATGCTAATTCTCTAGTTCAAATAGATAGCACAAGCATAATACCAAGGAAAGCTCAAGGAGACATACCCTTGAACATGAAACAGAAAAAAAAATGGAATAACACTGTTAGGTGCAGATGAAGAAATTAAGTGCCCTGATTGCGAATATGGTAATTGGAAATAATATACTTGTGCTCAAGGAGTTAGAATACACGAACATGAAGAGATTCATGTAGGAATAAGAAGATTGGAGAAGGCAGCTCAAGATAAGGTGTCGTTTAAAAAGAAACTTAGACAGTATGTTTTAGAGGTTTTTGCTAATCTAGGAAAGGCAACAGCTAATCAAGTCATTGACCACCTTCTAGAAGAACTACAGGATAATAGGATTCCTTATCTAACTTTAGCAGCGGACCTTATAATGAAGAAAAAAGATATATCGAGAACCTGCAGGAAGGATATGTTGTAGCCATTCTCTTCAAACAAGTGGAGAAGCTCCTGAATCAGATGTCAAAAGATATGTGAAAGAAGCCTAAGTCGATAGCAGCAGCCTTTTTTGGCTTTTCTACCCGCCAATTTCAGTGTGCATCATGATGATCTTCAACTAGATCCGGAACTGCACATTAAGGGTAAGAATAGACTGAGAGAATATATATCCTCGAGTAACTGTTACCAAAAGAGAAAAGGAGAGGTTAAAGAAAGAATGTGGTAGTTTGAAGAAAAAAAGAAACCGGGAAATAGAAGTTGATGCAAAACACCAGGATATACCAAGAAGCCCCACGTCATGAAGATAAAGAAGAAGATTATAAAATTATAGAGATATTTCTTGATCAATTACCTAGATACAAATGGGTCTATTTTTATTGTTATAAATAGGGAAACCTTGAGGTAAGATTTATTTTAAAACAAAGGAAAAGGCACATGATCACATAATCACCAAAGGAACAAATTCAGCGCAACAGAAGAGAACACAAGGAGAAGAGGAAGCTAGCAAGTTGCACGAAGGTGAACCAGTTGTACAAAGAAGTGATACATACATTGGACTTTACACTAACCCATTCAAGATGGTGAGAAACTGGAGCTTTTGCGAAGAATAAAACTATGATATTAAATTGTTAAAAGGTGCGGCTGAGGTTGAGGTTCCTCTAGACAGTAATAGGGAAAATAAATGAATCATCTCTATATGCAACGGAGCATTCAAAAGTAATATAAATTAGAGTTAAAGGAATTCTTACGGTAAAGGAATTGGACTCAAGAAAGGTTTGGAGATAATCACAGCAGGGAAGGAGATATTGAGTGAGAGATAGTAACTTACTACCCGAGATAAAATTAGATTTGAAAGGAAGAAAAATTTAATAGTTAAATATACTTGTATTATTCTTGTGGGTTGAGAAGCGGGGTAACTTGATTATTGGCAACGATGTCTTGAAGGGGTATGAACTAGACTCAGTTAACGCGCTGACAGGGAAATTGATTGTGAAAAAAGTAAAAAAAAAGAAAGACGTAGCCTGAGGGAGCCAGGATGACACCGAGGTCTTAGTTGATTGGTTCCAGAAGCTATTATTTAAGAAGATAATTCTAATTCAAGAGGGATATGTTGACCTAGAGGAGAGAATATATGAAATGACAGATTCATGTGAGATAACTTGTGATGTACCAGTCAAGTTATTATTTGACAATGATAATGAAAGAAATTGTGAAATCGTAGATGAAGAAACATATTCGGATAGAAATAACAAGGTCAACACAATTAGCATGGCTAAAATATTATTCAAAAGAGAATTTAAGGTGGAGTTGAACTTAGTTGTAGGTTATGTCACGGAAAGAGATCAATAACTACATGATGCTTTTGAAACATGCACCATGCCTTGGTGAATTATAGTCGTCCGAACAATTATCTGATATGGAAGAACTAGAATCAAATTTGAAACCTTCAAATTGGGCGGTTGCGATAAAATAACATCTTGTGAATTCTGAGCAGGAAGGCTTTTGAACCAGGTGTGTGAAACAGTTGCTGCAAGCAAAAATTATCAGGGTTGACAGAGACTCTGCAATGGCAAAGGGCTGCTTAGTCGTGAAGAAAATGAAACCACAAAAACTTTTGCTAGTAGCGGACTTTAGACCGCTCACCAAAATTACACAGAAAATCAACAAGACTCTCTTGAGCTAGGCCGCAATTTTGAGAGTGAAAGAAAAGAAATCTATGCCGTATTTGAGCTACTGGGCAACGTACATTACCTTATATGCTCGCAGGAGGCACTAATGCTTTTACTTTTATAATACTTTAAGGCAACACAGTGATGACATAATAAATCTTCTCTTTTTTACCATGTGACATATTGGTAAATCACTAATTCCGGTATGGCTTCGAGCTGAACGTGTAATACAGTGAATTGATTGCACAATTTTATGTTGAAATAAAATTCTCATCCATATGATTTAATGGATAAATACGTTACATGGATATCAAGTAATAATTTGAGGATAAATGTTGCAATTTGCGAGTTCATTTGTGGATAGATTATATTCTGTTGTCAGGGAGTTAATGAGCCTGGCAATGGGTACGACAATTCAAGTGTTATGAAGTTATTAGAAATAACTAAGTCAGCAATACTTGTATGAACTATTATAGTTTATTTGTACTAAGAGCTTTTTTGGTATTATTCCAAATGTATCGCGCATAACAAATACGTATACAGGAAAATATAAAATAATTGCTAAATCCAAGGCTTTGGAAATTGAATATATAGCACTGAGCTTTAGTTTTGAATTACATAGGGTGTTACACTGACCCTTTCAAGTTTTGAGATGATCCATGAAAATGATACTAGCCTGCTACAATTATTAAAAAAGATGCTTAAGTGCTCATAGATACAAGTGACTTACATTGCGTATTCTATTTAGCTCAGAGAATATATCGTATTGATCGTCGAAATCGTTTGGTTCCGAAATGTCGATATATTGTTATAAACAGTGGAAAGTTTTTACGCTTTCAGTTTGGATGATATATTGGATGTAAATAACTGTATCTAGCAGTCATTACTGTTCAAAGTATTTATAATACATGCTGTGCAATGGACAAGAAACTCCACTTCGCCGACTTTCAAAATTTGATGAGGATATTAGCCCTGAAACATACTAAGATTAGATCTTATGGGTCAGCTATTGGTAGATGGGGGGCTGATGTAATGGTAATTCGTTTGATTGTTTATCATTTAGAGAGTTCAAAAAACGTGCCAGTGTATATACTGTCAGGATATATAAATACATGATTTAAGCGGGAAAAAATAGATATGAAGGTTAATGTGATTCAGGAAGTGCGTGAATTTGACTGCTGATCATTTTTTTTTCTGAATTACACGTATGCAACGGATATCCGTGAAAGCATGAGCATATAGCTGGAAACTGGTAGATCAAGGATGAGAATTTTGTCCTGAGGATACAAGTAAGAGTTAAAATTGAATTGAGCAAAATTTTGCTTAAATTTAGAGAACAATAATAAAAAGGATTTTTGTTCCTTCAGCAGTGGTACATGTGTATTTTCTACAAAATCACGGGGAAACATGGTGGAGTGGCATTAAATACTAAAGAGATATGTGATGGAAACGTAACCGAGCAAAATTTTAAAGATGGGGATTGCAAAATTGCAGAAGCTGCGGACATATTTTCAACATCATTCATTGGTGATAAAAAGACCCCTCAATATCCCTAAGTTAGGTTCAAAATCTGGTTCCATATTGTATGCTGATTTTCTATATTTCAATAAAGCAGGCTTGATCCTCGCTACAGTGGACAGCCTAATGATAATTACTTTGTTGGAATATGTAAGAGATTTGAATGCAGATATTGTAGCTCAATAATTATGGAATTTTAACTCCAAATCCACTTAGAATCACAGTTTATGTTCCTTAGCGACTAAGGGGGTCACCTTTCTAATCAAATATTATCCCGTTTTCTTCGGAGCTGCAGCGGGCAGTATTTCTTAACTTACGTATGATTAAATTAAGGAGAGGATGCATTTAAAGTATAAAATAGAAAGGTGCCAAAATTTCTTAAGTATTTGCCATCCTGATTAGGTTACTTGATACATAATATCCGAAAATACCGAAGATGATCCAATATTATTTGGTTTAAGCTCTCTTAACTTGTAGAGGTTTAGATGTAATGAAGTAATTTGAACTTACATTTTTTTATTCGTATAAACTAAATATCGTAGGAATGTAAACGAAAAAAATGGATCAAGTAGACTTAGAGCTATTGAAAGATCTAACTATGGACCTAAGAAAGCAATTGAGATCCTGTCAGGAAAAAGAGTTTCCTAAGGGGTCGTTATGTAGACATCTGGTGAACAAGAGGTATAAGAAGAAGCTATGACAATTATGTTTTTACCAAGATGAATAAGTTTGGCTATAGGAGAATATATTGAAATCTGGAAAGAAGGATGAAACTACGCCTCAATGACCAGGGCCATAAGAAATAAGTGGAGTCATTTCTGATTATTTATATGAAGTGTAGAATTTGGGGGAAATAAAAGCTATCAAATACATCATTGTAAATCGCTTTTACACTAAATTTATTTTTATTTTCTGTAGGTACATGTGTAATGGTCTTTTTGGATGAAGGTATATAGGAGGTTCAAAAGATGGTAGATGCAAGAAAAAACCAAAAGCGGTATTCTTTGTTGAAAATGTAATGGAATGGTTTTGATGAAGTTCGCAATACTTGGAAATCTGTATTTTTGTGTTTAAATATGTACCTTTATTGGCGAAAAAATTTATGGATTCGAATAAAAGGAAAGGCATTTTTGAAGAATTAGCCTAATTCTTGATAATATTTTTTACGCGGAGTAAGAAAAGCAACACTTTTCAATAGGCAGATAAGAATTAGATGGGGAACTTATTTGAAAGCGTATTAAAACGGAAATATAATCTTGATAGAAAGAGTCAGTTTGGATTATGGATTCGACTATACATGAGGAGAAACTTTCTATTCAATGGTTTAGAAGATATGGAATTAATGATTTAAAGAAGTTTAGAACACTTTTACTGAGAAAGAACAAGCAGGAAATATAGAATAGATTGTAAAGATTATTGAAAGTGCAGAGTATAATTCATCTTCATTGTGTAAGTTTTGATGTTGTTTCTGTGGTAGAGTAAAGAAGAGATGTAAAATATTGGAGGAACGAGAAATCATTATCAGAGAATATGAAATTGAAGTTTAGATTTTCACTTTCTGGAGATATGCTAAGGAATATGGATAATCCATACAACAGATCAGGTCAAACTTAAAAGTAACTTTTATTTTTTGCTCAGAGGTTGGAAGACTATGTCTAAAGCTATCAATAGCAGCGAGGCTATGGAGAAGTGGAATCGATTTCACCCTCTAGCTAATGTCTTGAAATATATGTAGAAGGAAATGAGAAAGTTAATAATAAATTTTTAAATAGTGTGGGGAAATATTAAGAAAAATGAAAAATATATCAGGTTTACTCATTCAAAGCTCTAATTTAACACCTGATACTATGAGGAAATAAAGAATAGTGGAGTACTTTGCACCCAGTTCTAAGAAATTTGCAAGTGATATGTTGAAGGTTGAGGGATGTATGTGGACAACAACTTTGGGTATTAAGTTTTGTAGCCAGTATATTCGATAAGCCTTTAATGATTAGAGAAAGCAATTGGGTATATGTGTAGTGAACATTTCTTATTTGCCATTCTCTAGCGATTCTGTGTGTGGGTCAAAGAGTGATTATTCTCAAGTTTCAGATGGAGAAATCTTGGTGTTATATTCTCCTAGGAGAAATTGTTCTAATATCTATAGCCGCGCAATGACACCGCTTTAACTTTGAATGAGTTAGATCTATCTGAAAATTTAATTCCAATCAAAAAAACTTGGCAAGGCTTAATTTAATCTGAATAGAATTCTGTACTACTTATTATTTATAAACTATGAAGTAATAGCTATTTAGAAGTTTATTCTAAGAACTTTTTTCCATCTAGAACACTCAGTATCAGACTCTGTAATGGTCATGGTAAATGTTTGTATTATTACTCAGTAATTGAGTTTATATGTTTGTTCTTATTATTCTATCTTTTGTTTTTTTTTATCAATATTCGATTATTTTCTCCAATTCCAGCAAATGTTGTAGGATATATCGATACACAAATAGATTTATCCCATGCGCAAAATATGACATAATTTCCCAGATCTAGTGTTTAGTAAGAACCAGTTCCATCATCAACCATGTATAGAATAATAACTTTATTTTATTAAGGAAACTAAAGTTACATTCTTATTCTTCATGAAGATCAAAGTTCATTTGGTGTATTTACAACTAATTGTAACAAAATTAAGACAAATTGGTGCTTAACTAGATGCAAATTTTTCTCTTTGTTCAATTACATTATAGAATAAAACCATTGCTGTAGGAATATTATTTCTTTCATTAGTAGGATCTGTTTGCAGCATATAACATAGAAACTGTAAAATAAATAAGCTTAGAATATTTTTCAAAATTAAGAATCATTGCGAACAAAATGTGAGAGGTTGGAAATAATTCCTACTTCAATATTCAAATGAGCTTTTAAACTAAACTCTGTTCACATATTAAATTTAAGAGTCTTGATTCGTCTTATTCCTAAGCAAAGACCATAGGCATAACAACAAGATGGATAACTTCTTTTATTCACACTAGGCTATTGTTACTAAAATAGCTGGGTTATAAAGTACGAAAGATCTATTTATTATATCAACAGATTATCCCTGGATGTATTGGTTTACAAGAAATAAATCTTATCCAGGTGAGTTTCAAGTATCAAGAGTAGTACAGGAAAAACCGAATTGTTACAATTACTTAATTTCTTCACGAGAAAAAATAAACTAATTCAACAATAATATCTCAAGTTATATTTACTAATTGAAAAAAAATATCAAACATTATTCACTTGAACAAGAATAAAACTATTATCCAAAAGTATCAAATCCATAGAAATACGTCCAACTATTTCTTTTAGCCAATCAAAACTTCCACCTTGAACCAAACTGAAACCAATGCTTTTTTCGCTCTTAAGAAAAGTATCAACTATTCTGCTATTGTTGAGTATAAATCGACTGAAATATTTATAAGTAAAACAATCAGATATATTATCTTGTTTTTAAAAAAAAGTGATTACTTTAACAAATATGGATAATCTTAAAGGAGAGTTAAAACTAAACTCTATATTACTTGTGAAAGTAGGTTTTATTTTATTATTAATAGGTGGATGTAATTCAGGAAGAATAAATCTATCAGCTTCATTCTCAACTCTTACTAAAATAACATTCTTTATAGATAGTTCAAATATATATATATATATATATATATATCTTTTATTTTTCTGTATATTCTTTCAAAATAACATTAAAGATTTCAATACTATTTTTTTTCTGAATCAACATAAATTCTATATAGAGAGAATATATCACTTGGAATAAGAAATGGGAGCTGATGAAAAGTTGTATCATGGATAAATCTCCCTATAACTTGCGCAAGATAAGAAGGGGCAAAAAATACAACATTTTCATCTGCTTCCAAATCTAAATCAGGAAAATTGTATATTAGACCAGCTTTTGAATATATTGCAAGCATATCTTCCATTTCCTAATAATCAAGATCACAAAAATTAGATTTATCTTCGAATTCTTTCAAAGTCATAATATTTGTTTGTTCTCGGCAATTATCAAGGAAAAGAATTTTCGCAGTTCCTATTTGAAAATTCAAAAAGTCTTGTTTATCTATTCCAGAAGCTCCAGAAACAACACTTCTTATTTTATCTTTGATATCTTTTTTCCTTTAGAATGTTGTATTGAGTTTTCAATTGGAAAGAAATATTCATATCATTTTTCAATATATTAAACTCATAAGAAAGACTTTCAACAAAGTTTTGAAGTTTACTAAACACTTTCTCCAAATTCTGGTCTCCAATATTTTTTTCTAATATATCTTCTCAAATAAGTACCAATAAAAATAACTGGTGCTTTTTCTGTATTTCTTAAAATACTCTCACATCAAAATTTTAATCTAAATAAATCATTTTCAGAAATTTTAGTCATATTAAAAACTACGAAATAAAGAGAATTTGAGTTCATAAGAATATGATGAACAGAAGAAAATATTTCTTTCCCATCAAAATCATAAATACGAAAATGAACATTACTTTCAGCAAAACCATAACTATTTCCTTTGATAGTCTCAATAAATTTTTCATCAGAAACTGTTCTTGAAAGAAGTTCTTTTTCAAAATCAAGTTTATATTTTGTTTTAACTTCTTGATTCGGATCAAAGTCTTGATAAATAACACTAGGAAGACTATTCTTGACTCTTTGAACACTAAGTTCATACTTAAATATTGACTTCCAATTATAATAATTTGGATCTATTGAAAAATATCAATAGCATTAAAAACCAACGTTGAATTATTCTCAAGTATAAAGTGTTTGTCAAACAAACTTCTTATGGTAGAAGTTTTTCCTACTTTTCCGCCACCCATAAATAATGCCTGACATTCGTTTAAAAGAGTTAGTCTATCGTATTTTTTTTTTCAGAATTATTGAAACATCTTTTTTTCTTCTTCTAAGTTTTAATATTGAAATTATTGTTTCCTAGTTCAAATAACATAGGAGAAGAATGATTATCCAGTAAGTATTGAACTTCATTTTTGTTTTCTTCAATATTTATTTCACCAAATCACAAACTATAACTCAAAACAAGAATCATAATAACATTAACTTCAACAAAGAAGGCAAGTTTTTCAAACAATGTTTTGTTAAATCGGTAATTTCTGGGTTATCAAAGCTCAAATTATTTTCATGAATGTTAAAAATCAGTAAGATAAAAGGGAATACAAAATATCTATCATAGTATTCATTTACGAAACTTCTTCCAGTAATTTAAGAACTGTTTCTTCTTTGAGGTTATTTTTCATAACACTAATATAAAAATGAAAAGTTTACTATAACGACTTAATTTCTTGTCCTTTTAAAAACTGAGAAAGAGAACTATCTTCTGTAATACTGCAAGTATTAAGACTAAAATATAAAAACTAAAAAAAATATAGTGTAGTGACTGAATCTTAAGTTTTTGCTTTATTTTTTCCATTCCAATAAAATTCAACCTGTTCAAACGACAAAATACAAACCAAAAATAAAATAAATCAAGAAAATACTGAAGCTGTTCAACCGTTGGAAACTTTTCAAACCAAAAAGAAAGTGAATCTCCAATACACTCCATAGGGCAGAAATAAAAACTAAAGAATAAAACAATAAATCCGAACACGCCAAATATTCAATCTATTCGTGTATATTCATTTCCTTGATAAATGCTTCTGCTTTTTTTCTAAACCTTTCACCGTCAACAACATTATAATTCTCAGCATATGACCTCTGAATTAGAAAGGGTTATAATTTAACCATTGAATTATGAAGTAGCTGTTTTGATTTCTATTATCAAATTGTTGTTTGGTTGGTGGGGTTTTGAATGACATTTTTGCAAAGAACTCGTTTTTCTTTACGCCAGCGAAATTTACGCCATTCTTCCGTTAAGAATTTTAGGGGGATTTTGACAATGTGTAACGGTAATGATTCTTAGTGGAATTCCATAAAACTTAACGGAAGCTTATTAGCAGAACTTCAATTCCCAATTCTCTGTTCCCAAAATTTGTGAAAACAACAAGCAAAAAATTACAAGTATGGAAACACACCTTTCTGCTCCTATGAAAGAGGAAGTAGACCTTCAACAACTAAACCAAAGCGGAAGAAATGACAGTTGGATCAGTTACAGAGGCTGCACACCAGAAGAGATGTTTCAAGTTGTCAAGAACGTAAGTGCTAACCGATTTAGACTTAGAAAACAGTCCTCCCACAGATTTTCTGAAGACGAAACTAAGAGAATCTTTTGATTTAGTAAAAAAACTTTGCGTAGATGTAAATTAAAATGCGTTTCTTCTAAAATTTGTGCTTTTCAGTTAAACTTTAAGTTTGTTCTCAAATTAGGAAAATACATTTTCCAAGTAAAATGCTTAGATCACTTAGGACATGAAGTACAGATAAGTAAAACTGAAAGAAAGCTTTAGTCGGCCTTAATATCTCCTGAAATAAAAATGTTGAAGTACCTTGGAGTTGCTGACACTCCCTTAACATCAGTGGAAGTGGCACTTCATCGGGAATTTCCAGGGGTTTAATTTGATAAAACTTTAATTTTACGTCAATTAAAGAAGGCTAGAGAAGAAGGAAGAGATTCAGCAGATAATAATATTCAAATTTTAATTAAAAAAGGTAAAAGATGTCTAAGTAATGGTGGAATTTTTGAAAATTACTAAAATGACACAGAAGGAAGACCTAGGCTAAAAGGTTTAACATTTTAAGAACAACTACAAGTAAAACTAAAAAATATTTATTCGGAGTCAATACAAATTGACACCACCCACGGTTTGTCACGCTACATTTTTGTAGCAATGTTCCCCGTGGGAGTTGATTACTTCATGAAAACTGTTAATTTCGGTTGTACATTAATGCAAACCGAAAACCATGAGCAAGTCATCAGAGGATTGAAGGATCTTGGTCTTGAACACACAGAAGTTATGATGAGCGATAGTTCCTTGGCCTTAGCAAAAGCAGCAAAACTTCTTGGAGCTGAACATGTGAGATGTGTTAAACATTTTTCTGCATCTTTTTCACCTGGGCAAAGGGATTAAAAGGTCCCTATGTAAGTGACTTCCTTGATCGTGTCAACCAGGCTGTGAGGGAGGGCTTTCATACAAATGAAAAACTGGATGCCCATCTTCAGAAGCTAAAATTTGATTTTCCAGATCCCGAACAACAACAGCTTCTAAAACGTATTAATGTACAGAAAGAAAATATATGTTGGACATATGTAAAAAGAAAACTAACACTTGGTCATCTTTCTACTCAACGTCTTGAAGGGTTTCATGCTAAATTTAAGGGTAGTGGTCAACTTTCATCTAAACAAAAAAATTGGACAATTGATCAATTAATTAGTTTTCATGAAAATCAAGTTGTTGATTATACAAATTCTACATTGAAAAAGTTGAAAAAACTAATTTCCAAAGGGGAAGATATTTCTGAAGAGGTTGAAAAGATGTTGACCAGAGAAATTAAGAAAGTAACTGGATGCTACGTTGTTGCTGATAATGGGGACTGGACCTATATTGTTTCAGAAACAGAGAGCTATATTTCCAGATTATATAATGTTGAAGTGAGGGGTATCAATGGCTGGGTTCATCCTGAATGCAGTTGCTCAACATGGACTAATTTGAAGCTACCTTGTCGTCACTATGCTAGGATCTGCGTCAAAAAAAAGAAAATATATTGACAAGGTAAACTTGTTGCCTAGATGGCGTTTTCAGGAACATCCTCTTCATGAAGTTGGATTAAAAGAACTTGGACGATCAACAACTCCTGAAGAGGGAGTCTTAAATTTTAATGTGAAAGTTCCTGGCTTTAAAGATTGGAAAGTTCTGCAGAAGCCAGTTGTAACATTTTACATGCTCAACACAGCATGTAGGGACCTATGTGAAGAAGCTCAACATAGTACAGATGAGGGGTGGCGAAAAACATATGCAACTGTCATAAAAATGACAGATGCATTGAAAAAAATGCAGATGGTGACTTTTCCGATTTGGATATGTCACTCTCTCAACATTCTGGATAAACAATCTTATCACCGAGAAAGAGGAAGATGCGAAGAAAAGGCAGTGTAGCTGCAAGTCAAAGTCGATTGAATTTAAACAATTAAGCAGGTTTTCCTATGTAGTACTTACCTATGACCTTTTGTTCTAGCAACTCCTTTTCTCATGCGAAGTTTTCCTATACAGTACTCACTTCAGAACAACCTCGATCAACATCTTCATTATAATTAAGTAGAAACCCTTCAAACACGTCTTCGTAAAACCAAATAGAATATATTTAATTGAAATCCATGAACCTCATGATCAACCACGGAATTATTTTATGCATCGTGGGATAGCTTCTATATATATCTTGAAGGCCGTTCAAGAGATCAGTTTTGAAACTTTTCATCCAACGGCCCTATAAACTAAGAAAATCCCGATCCCTATGCCCACCCCCAATCAGGAAACCCGCAATATGTGTATCTTTTTCCAAGCAGCTTTAGATCCTGATCCCAATGCCCACCCCCAATCAGGTAACCCACAATATACATATCTTCTAAAAAGTTTTAAGCCCTGATCCCTATGCTCACCTATAATATACGTTTCTTCTTGAAAAAAAAACAGATACCTAATCCATTTACCCATCCCAAGCCCACGCCAAGGAAAAAAAACTCAAGCTAAACCTCAAGCAAGGGTTATGCATTTTCTTTTGTACCTTGATGTGGGATTACGGCTAGCTTTTTGGCCAAAAGCTACCTCTAGTCCCACTTTTTTTTGGCTTTGGTTGGTTTCTGGTTTTATTGTGGGCAATATATATATTTTCGATATCAGTTTCTATGTTTTGGGAAATATTCATTTTCTCAGTAGGAAGAGGTTCTGTCAATCTTTTCTTGATCCTTTGCCTGAGATCTTTAACTAGTGTACAACAAGTTTTAATGAATTTTCTTTTTTCAACATCTTTGTAACATCCTTACCTTCCATATCATGTATGAATTTGTTGTTTCATGTTCACGTGGACAATCTTTCCATGATCCGTGGGTTCATTTATATAAATGCAGTTCTGAAGAGTTTGAAATCTTGTTCTATATGTTAAAATCCTTTAATCTCTGTTTGAACCATATTTTTTACATGTTTCTCCTATATATATGTATATAAGTTTCTTGTACGTGTGGTAAATCCTGAACTTTTTTTCTTCCAAGGTTTCATATACATAAATCCGCCTGTTAGATGTTACAATTCCAGTAAGACAGCTCCAATTTCTTTTTTCATGTTTTTATCTTGTGCTCCAGGTATATCTCCTTCATATAAATCTTTAACATTTCCTTTTCTTGTTCACTTGATAGATGCTTGAGCTTCTTTAGTCATTTCTTTCAATCTTTCGACATTCTAATTTTAATTGCTGGTTTTTGATTTTAAAGTTTGGGAAATTAAGCTATTGGAAATAATGGTAAAGTGACGTAAATTACGCTGACGTAAATAAAAACTATCCCTTTTTGCGATTAATTTCTGACTTCGATCTAGTAGGTGAAGCTGTGGTAATAGAACATTGTGTTATTTAGAGGACACGATGTAGGGTACCGTTTGAGGAAAAAATATCAAAACTCTAATGATATCATCAAATTTTTTGAGTTTTGATATTTTTTTGGGTTTTTATATTCCTCAAATGATATTTGGGCTATATGGCCTAAGGTTCAGTTACCAAATCTTGTTTGAGTGTTCAGGTTTCAATGGTTTTGAGATTTAAAATTGACTTATTTGTGGAAAGAAAGAAACTGGATAGAACCAATAGATGTAAATTTAATTGGTTTACGGGGGGGGGGGTAATTATTTTCGCCGCATTCTATTCGCTCTTATGAAATAATTATCTCAAAAAATGCAAATATGTAAGCCTAAACTGGACCAAGTTTAAGTCTTCAGCGTTAGTTTGTACATTTTTTTTTACTTTTACAACCAGCTTGATGACAAATAAGCCTCAAAGCTACAAATTCAAAACCATTGTTTAAACAGAGCAGATGTGCTTTGGTTTTTTATTGTGAAATCCAATAAAAGTGTCGCTTCTACTAGAACATCAATATATATATATATCAATACAAAAATACTCAGTTCATACTAGCTAAACTACTTAAGTATAAAACTCAAAATATTTACAGGAGGGGAGAAACCCTATGGATAAAAAAGCCTCTCCTACTTTCTAATTATGTCATAAATACTAAAATGCTAAAGCTTTAAATCTGGCTCCAAGAAAAGCTTGTATTCCCTTGCATCCATAAACATCTTAAAAGACTGGGTTTTGAGCTTTCCTTACCCGCTTCTCTCTTCCTAGCCTAGTTGGGTAAGATGGGAAGATGAAGAGTTGGTCATGGGTTTGATTCCCATGGACTTGAAAACTGTTACAGTACTCCCATGGGATACTTGAAAGTGAAAAAACTAGAAAATATCAAAATAACAAAAAAAGCAGGCCACATGGCTAAAACTACAAATGATACTCATGATATTATTAAAACGCACTCAAAATGTCCGAGTAAAAACTCAAGTTCACTCAAATCAAAATAAAATCCCCAAAATTCGTTTGATATATCTTGATAACAACAAACGGCACCCCTACTTACAAAGGTGCTTAGCTTCTATGGGCCCAACTCAACTATTGTGGATTCCGAATGAACATTGCAAAATCGTACAAGAAGTTTTGGAGCAATGAAGGTATCAAACTTTGAAGATTTTTATCCAATACCAAAAGGGTCAAGCGTCTTGTATATATCATCGAACACGTACTGAACTGCTGGGTGAAGTTCTTTAGGATGAAGAGCTAAACCATAATAACAATCTCTTGCAATGACTTTAAGTTCAGAAACCGAAAGCAAAGAGTCGGTTTCTAAGCTTCCGCGTACTTCAGAATTAGTCTTTTCTTTTTCTAAAACTTCTTTCTCATCATTCTCCCCCGTAATTGCAAAGAAGTTATACAGAACAGATAGATCTAAATCTAAGGCAAACCTGCCAACTGATAGGAGATAATCTGTAGCAATATTACATTCACCAGTAGCTTGTTTCTGCTTTCTTTTTTACACGTCCACAGCTTCATGTAGATCCTTTATAAAGTATTTCGCAAAGTTCTTATGTAGTACCAGTGACCGGAAGTCAGTTGCAAATTTCTCCAAATAGAGAGTTGTGTTTCTTATTCTACCATTACCCGAAGAAAATCTTAAAGTAGAATGCAGCAGTTGATCTTCCTCACCATCATACATGTTAATCCCCAGATCAACATCCTTTTTAACGTTTGCTATGCTTGCATTGTTTTCTTCTTCAACAATGGAGGAACCATCCGAGCTATCTGATCCCGAAGAGCCCTCTGACATAGTTTCGTCTTCAGGAATCCTATATCCAAGATGTTAGGCTTCATCTTCCTCTCTAGAAGTCTCATTAAATTTTTCTTCGTTCATTTCCTCTTTAATAGTTAATAGTTAAGGTAGGAGTATGGTACTACATCTGCAAATCCGCCTATGCGTTTATCTTAGGGTCCGATGCCGGTCCGCCGCTCACTAGGGAGGCTTCCCGTCTCGTGCTCCTACTGTCACTAAACTAAACTGGTTTGCGGGATTTCGAGACACTATTGGCACGATCGCGATAGTTTTCCCGTTGTACTCATTTATCGCATTTGATCTCCCAGAATAGTGGTTTCCCAGGATTTGTGTAGGTCTGAATCATTATCCACAAATCATGCGAGAAATCAGTTATACCAACTGGTTTTCGGGACTTCGGGACACTATTGGTATGATCACGATAGTTTTCCCGTGTACTCATTTATCGCATTTGATCTTCCAAGATAGTGATTTCCCAAAATTTGTGGATAATCCAAATCGAAATTAAAAAATCACGCAAGAAATCATGAAAGAGATTGAGATATTGTCGTGCGTCATATCCAGTGTTCCTGATATCAAATAAATTGTTTCAAGTTCCTTCGTTGATCATATCGAGATGTCCTGCACCAGTTTTTCAGTCTTACTGTCGCTCATCGTTCTGTTTTACAAGATAATCGTGGTTTATGAAGAGATCCAGTTGAGCCTTCTCCAGTTATCCATCCAAGAAGCAACTGAGGCCAGAAGTTATTTGAAATGCACGTGGGAGTTGTATCAAGTGATGAGCTAAGGTGTTGTTTGTGGTGTCGTTTGTGGTGGGGTTAGCATGTTCTCCCCGGGTGGTGGTGGGTGAAGGGGAGGGGGTGGTTCATGGTGTTCTAGTTCTTCTCTTATATGCTCCAGTGGTACGTTCAAGTCTTCAGTTGGAGTAGCAGTTTGTGGAAAAAGATATGCTTCAAGTTTCCTTGAGGATTCCGCCAGTTCCATATCCATTTCTGTCGTTGTGCATATTTCCAGCCAGCTTTTTTGTTTTTCCTTTAATATTTTTAGGATGTTTGTATCACCGGCTTTGAGGGTATTGGCCTGTTTCGTGTGTTCAAGTGGCTGCGTTGGATTAGGTTGGAGGAGGGTGCGTTTTATATCTCTAGAGAGTTTGTTCAAGGCTTTGGATGTATCTTTGTTTTCCATGTTCCAGAACTCGCTGCCATATTGGATTTTTAAGGCCACAAGTGCTTTCACTATGTTCTTCTTCCTTCTGGCTGTCAGCATACTACTCCTCAGTATCGGTTACAATTTCCGGAGAGTTTCTTGTGCAGAGCGAATTCTAGCGGATGGGTTAACGTGGGTTTCAGCTGTTGCTGTTATATCCACTCCAAGGTATCTAAAGGTTTTTACTCCTTTGATGGTTCCAAGGTTGGTTTCCAGGTTTTCTTCTATTGGGATGTTGCTGTAGAGGAAGTTTAGTTCAGCTGCAGCGACTGCTGTAATACCCTTTCTACTTCGAACTAACGCGGTCCCCGGTCCAAGACACTGTGCTTCATGTCCTACAAGGGCATCTTTTGACGAGAAGTTTCTGGAACAAGAGGTGCAGGTGTGTTTATTGACCAGTTGTTGAATTGCAGTGTCTGAAAGCTTATCTCTAAGCTTCCTTATTCTGACTATTTCCATGAGTTGAGTTTTCTGTATAATTATTCTTAGGCCAGACAACTGTGAAAGTTCTTCTTCACATTGGACAAAATGTTTCAATATGTTTCTATCTTTGCTCAAGATAAAAAGGTCGTCTGCAAATCGAAGAATGTTTTGAAAAGAGAACTCTGCTTCTGGAAAGTTCAAGTTTATTTTCTTTTTTATCCTTCGAAGCAGAGAGTCTAGCAAAAGTACAAATAACGTGGGGCTGAGTGAATCACCTTGTAACACATCTTTGTTTATTTCTACTCTGTCACTTATATCTTTTCCTATCTTCACTTGAACTGCAGCATATTTATATAGGTAAAGAATTATATCGACAAAGTTAGCAGGAACTTTTCTCTCTTTCAAACTAAGTTCAAGGAAAGGATGTTTACAAGAGTCAAAAGCCTTTTTGAAATCTATAAAGAGACATAGTATCTTCGAGTTCTCCATTTGGCTGAGTTTACAGCGGTTCAAGAGGAGTTGAATTTTTTGTCTAGTTCCCGTATTTTCTCGAAATTCAGACTGATAGCTTCATACTGTTCTCTCCAGGATATTCTTTAATCTATTGTTTATTATCTTAGTGATTAGTTTGTAAGGAGTGTTAAGCAAAGATATTGGCCTATAGTTGGAAGGAAGTTGATGGTTTCCTTTTTTGTATAGGAAGATGATGTTCCCAGTAGAGAGAGATATAAGCTCATCTTTGTTCAGGCCACTTGGATCTAAAAATAGTTCTTCTGCAAGTTGCTGCAAGTATTTCAATACTATTTTGTTATTCTTTAGAATTTCGTTTGTGATTCCATCAGGTCCGGGTACTTTATAGTTCTTTAGCGTTTTCGCCGTCTCTTCAAGTTCTTCTAAAGTCGGAGGAGATATATCGATATCTTCAGTTTTGGCTTCAGGAATATCCAGTTCAGTATCAATGATGTTTTCATCTCTGTTTCTTTTAGTGAGTTGAAGATATTCTTGGAATACTTTTACTCGTTTTTTATCGTTTAGGTATTTTCCATCTTCCATGGTAATGGTGCATTGAGGTTTCCGCTTTTTTCCTGATATCCTTTCCGCTTATTTGAAAGCTTCATGGATATCATTTTTTGCCATAGTTGTATCTATTCTTCTTACTTGAAAGTTCAACAGGGTTTTGTAGTCATTCAAGGTACTTTTTCTTATCATCTTTTTTAGTATTTTAGATTCATTTTCAGTTAGAGATTTCCACAGTCTTCTTCTTATTTCAAATAGAGTTTCTGTTCTATCTGAAGATGTTCTGTAGAGCCGCTCGTGTGCCACCAGTGGGATACAGTTTTCAATGGCTTGCTTTACTGTTGACTTGAATGTTTGGAAGTTTAGTCTTGATTGTTTTTCAGAGTTGTTGGATGGTGGGAGTTTGGCTATTTCTTCTTCAAAGCCTTGTCGTATTTCTTCGTTTAGTTTCCAGCGGTTTGCGTCAATTTTGAAGAGCTCTTTGTAGTTTCAATGCATCTTTGGGTTTTGGTTGGAGTATTTCCTAAACTTTTGTGAGACTAGTGCTTCAACTGGTTGATGATCAAACTTTGTTCTATTGTGGATCTTCTCTCCTAGTTTTCTTTTTATCCGGATTTTTCGGAATAGTGGGGTGCTGCTCTTACACGCTATGATGAAATCTATTTCTGAGCGTTTCTGATTATTCTTATGCTTTGAATAGTATGTTACATGACTATTTGTATTCTTTGCACCAGTAGCGAAGTATGAGTTGACGATGGCGAGATTGTACTTGTTCAAAAAGTCCCGAAGTATTTTGCCGTTCCTGTTCGTTCTTGTCGTGTATCCGTAGTTTTCATTGCTTGTCACTTCGTTGTGCCGTATTTGAGCGTTCCAGTCGCCTAGGATTATCATGAGATCTTTTTTCCTTTTTAGTGAGATCGTTTTCTGGAGTCTTGTTAAAAACTAGCTGTATTTTTTCACTGTTTTTTCTCTGTATGGTGCATAGATATTGATGATATAATAGCTTTTAGAGTTAATTTTAGTTTTAACACCCAAAATTCTATCTTCATCAAATGCTTTTTCTGCTTCTTTGTCCATGTTCCTGTTGGAATATATATTGCTAAAATATTGATCTTCCTTTTTTCTGTGTCTTTTTTCTTATAGATATCTGTTGTAAATCAGTTTAGTTTAGAGAAGCTTTCTCTCTCGAGGTATTCCGCTCCTTTACTACCAACTTCCTGTATTGCAAGGACGTTTGTATCGGCAGTTAGGGCATATCCCTCGATAGACCTGAGCTTGTAGGAGGTGAGAAGATCAACATTCAAAGAGAGAATTGAAATTGCTCTGGAATCTTGCGCTTCATTGACTGGTGACTGTCTTTCAACTGCCTGAGTGTTGCCGGAACTCATAACGGTTACTTTGTTTCCAAATTTTCCGTTTCCCAAAAACTTATTTCCTCTTTAACGTTTTTCTTATTTTTAATGACGTCACTAGTCATCGGAACAAAATGTAATGATAACTTGATGATGAATTACTTTAGAAGAACGAAATCAATTAACGATTATCTAATAAAGAACATAAAAAAGTTTCCAAAGAGAAAGTTAAGCAGTTTAAATGATGAGAAGAAACTGCGAGTTGATATTAATGTAATCGAGAGATCTAAAGAAGTTGGGTTTGACAAAGTGTTGAGATTTATGGGGAACAGTGAAAAAGATTTTGGTCGTTTTATGATGAGAGAGGCTAAGATAGGGGCTGCTTTGATAGCTGCATGTTTGATACTAATTTATGGGTACAAGAGTTTTTACCATGATAAACTTCCAGTTCGTGTAAAGGAACTCTTAAAGGAAACTGAGGAGTTGCAACTTGAAGGAGATTTCTTTTCTGCATCACAAAAGTTGAAACAGGCAAAAAGTATTATGATTTCGGAGACAAAGTTCTCACCTAGCTCTTTTGGATCCGAATCTGTTTTGAAGATACATTACCTTCAAGCTGAAAACTACCAAAAATCTAATGAAAAGCTCTTACTGAAGCAGGTTTATAAAGAAGCAATTGGTTATATTCAGAACCAAATACCTAATGGAGACTTAGTTGCAAGAAAATGGAAAAGTTTTTTTTATGAGCGATTAGGGGATATACTATTGGAACAAGGAGATTTTAGTGACGCTGAGAACATGCTCATTAGCTCTTTAGCTTCCTTGCTTTCCAAGAATGATGTAGCGAAGATTGTAGCTATATTGAACAGTTCTAGAGTCGATCAGATAGAAACTCTTAATTCTGAAGAATTAAAATCTCTGTCTGATTTTAATCAAGTTGGGAAAGAGTTTTGTGCAGCCTTGAACAGTTTAGGCATTCTATACTGGAGCTGGGGTAACACAGAGCAAGCCAAGAATACTTTTCTTCTGCTGAAAAAGGTTCTTCAGTTTAGGAAGAATCGTATGGATGAAACTGAATATACAGAAAAATTGGCTCATGTAAACAACATTCTTGAAGAGTTAACTCAGTCCTCTGCGACATAAATTAACTTAAGAATCGTAAGCATGATAGGTAAGCGACATATACGCTGCATCGCCACGCATTCCACTTACTTGGTCCCCGATGTAATTCAACTTCTTAATCTCTGCCGCAGTTAATTCAACATCTGCAGCTTCACAGTTACTGATAATGTGATGCGGTTTTGCTGATCCTGGAATTGGAACAGCCCCTTTATAAACCAGCCACGCCAAACAGAGTTGATTAGCAGAGCAGCCTTTAGAAGCAGCAAGTTCTTTAATCTGATCCAGCAAGATTTGATTCTTCTTCGCATTCTCACCATTCAAGTATGGAACAGTAGATCTAAAGCCTGTCGGTTTCTCAGTTTCAAACTTACCAGCCAAGAATCCTCGTCCAACTGGCGAGTATGCAATGATGCCGATGTTAAGCTCCTTACATACAGGAACTAAATCTTTTTCCAAGTCTCTTGCAAACAAACTCCATTCTTGTTGAATACAAGTAATGGGATGAATAGCGTTGGCAGCCCTAATTACTTCTTCTGTGGCTTCGCTCAAACCAATTCTCTTAATTTTTCCCTGCTCGAATAATTTTACAAATCCATTCATCCAGGTTTCAATCGGCACAGACTTTGGGTAGATTCTATGACTGTAATAAAGGTCAATTGAATCCACGCCTAATCTATTCAAAGAGTCATCACACGCCTTAAAAAAAGCCACTTCATCAAATTCAGTTAAAGGCTTCATGTCCATTGAAAGGGTGGCAAATTTTGTTGCTACCGTCACTTCTTTTCTCTCCTCAATAGTCAAACTCTTCAAGAATTTTCCAACAAGTACTTCGTTGTGTTCAATCGACTTGTCAGGGGCAACCCTGACATATGCCTGTGCTGTATCAAAATGCCGAACTCCAGCATCAAAAGCCGTTCTCAGAGCTACTAATCCTTCTTCCTCTGTCACAAGCTTTTCTTCGTAAACAACTGTTAACCCCATTGCTCCGTAAGATATCGTAGACACACTGAGCTCTGCTGGCCCATTTCCGAAAGTGATCGTTTTCATTGGTATTGTTTTTCTAGGTCTTTGGAATATATTTTTCTTCAGTTTTTAACCAGACTCTGTAGAACAAGGCTCGAATTATCCGAACTCCGAGATACCAACTTCATGTTTGTGAGTCCCATTGTGTTTTGTCGGGTTTTTGTAACGCATTCTTACCTGGTAATACCATATTGTTATCCCTAATTCTGAAATATATTGTACACTCTTAAGATCTGAAACAGAAACCCCGAAAAGAAAAAACTTCGCCTTCTTCAAGAATATATCTATCGGCGAAGTTATGTTTCTACCCGAGATTATACCTTTTTTATCAAGTCAAAATTAAAAGATGACAATAGAAAAAATATATTCCTCTCGTGTCATAGGTTTTAGACACTACCTTGTCTCATATGAGCTACTTGTATATGCTCGCGCTTGTTAAACACTAAACTTAATATAAATGTTGCAACCTAAGATATCGTTAAGAGTTTTTGTATATCTATATGGTTTTAACAGTGCTCAAGAGTGTATCCCACATCGAAATTATGGACCATCTTGCGGCAAGGAACAAATTAAAACCGTCATGGATAAAACAACTATTCTTGCACAATGTGTTATACATAACTATAGCTCCGGTTCTTGGTTCCTTGACTGTATCACGTGCATTCTTGCTACTATCTTAATGTTAATTTCAACATTATGTTCGATGCCAGGGGTTATTAAGCAATGGTTTTGTTCTAAGTGCTCGAAAAGCTAAAAAGTACAGGTGACAATGTCTTTTATCATTGAATGAGTAATTTTGCTGTAAATAAATGTAGTATACCATCTAAGCAGTTTTTTTATTGGAATAAACGTTGTTTTCATAGCATCTGCCACTCCAAGCTGCTAAGGTGTTCCCATTGAGTTATATCTGAAAGAAACTTACTCTTAATGAACTAGCGAGGTTCTTTGTTTGTTCCCAACACCGTTATTAATGATTTTGTCTTACAAGCTATTTTTGACTTAGTGGTTTGCAAAGAAGAGGAGCATAACTTTCTTAAACTTGACAAACTTTCTGTCCGTCAGAATTTCAAAGATAAGAAAGCCCCATCGAATTCAAGAATTAGCACAGTCGATATTGAGAATTGAAGTTAGGTATGGGGGACAAAAAGTTCAATACAAGTCTACATGGATAACCAGAGAGGCAAACTAGATCAATCAGTATAAATTGGAAGATGTGGTCATTACGGTTAGCCTCGTTCTTAGGCTTTCTTGCTCAGAAAGAGTGAAACATATAACATTTATAATAATTGTGTGTTTAGGAAATAAATATTTCTATTCGTATACTTATACCTCAGGTTGATCCAATGGTCGAAATTAGAAACATGATTAATTTTTATATGCCAATAATATGGTATAACTCTTCTATGAAGGTTGCTTTTTGTCATATTCGCAAAATTATCATTTGCGGCCAACGTGTTATATTCAACATTACTGGATATAGACATGTCTTTGTAGGGAGAAGCTCCGATATAAGTTTCAGCTAGAATTGTTCAACCATGGAATTCTCATCACAGCCTATCTACACATCTTTCAAATTGAGATCAATAGTTTTACCATTGCAATTGAGCTGCTATTCACCCTTTAATATACGAAACTATATTATAGAATTCAATTATATTATAAAATAAATATTTTAATGCGGTTCTTCTTAAATAGTCAACTTAAGCCATTCATACGCATTTGTTCACGAATTTATAATGACAGTTTAATTTAAATCTGGTGAACTGGAGACATCCTGGAGTCTCATCTCTTTTTTGTCTCTTAAAGAAAAAATTGTAATGATCAAATGCAGACAGAATATTAGAGTTGAGTAAGTACTTAAATTAACATAATATTTTATAGGTTAGGTTTGGCTCCTCTTAACCTAAAAGTATTAGCATACTTTAGAGTACAAATCCTTTTCTTTCTTATATGAATATTTATCCATATATCTGCAGAATAAAAACAGTAATACCTCACGGGAAGATGAACTAGTGCGAAAATTAGAACAATCTAAAATTGCAACATTCTAGCTTCTAAGGATTCTTCTGGCTTAACGTTATATCCTCATGTCACTTCATCGGATTTGAGAATTCTACCCAAACTGAGTAAAGGTATGTCATCTTATTCAATAGGAAACCTTGGCCCAAAAATAAATGTTCAATGTCTCGATTCACAAACAACTATAAGGTTTTTCACTATATTTCAGCACTCAGGTGTTTTTTATACCAGTATTTTAATTATTCTTTTAAAATTTTCACAACTAAATTGCAGAATTTCAAATCAAAAGTAAAACTTCCTTGAAGAAATAAATGTAGAAATATCACTGAAGATCAGTTTAAAGCAAAGAGAGACACAGAAAAATATTCAAACGTTTACCAGCTATATCTATGTATACTAATATATTACAGGAAAGTATAATTGAAAAAAAATACGAATGTATGGAAATGTTAAACCATTCAAAAGTTTAAGTTTTATTATCCGTATATGATAGAAATTTAGCTAAGAATAAAAACATCTACCTGAGATAAAGCTCAAGAAAAGAATCCATTAATTCTACCTTTAGCTATCGAGATAAAATATATGTAACAATAATGTTCAACAACGATTACAAACAAAATCGAAGTTGAAAATATCGAGGACTTAAGGGTCAATATTCGGATCGAGCCAATTTGAAAATTTTCTGCCTTTTATTCGTTTAAAAGTAAAAGTACCGTTGATAGAAAATACGGATAGATAAGCTAACGACATTTCAGGTTGAAGAGTGGATGTAGGGATCGAAGTTTTTAGTACTTCTTAGAAATTCTTGAACAAGGAAATTTAAATGTACATGGTTGAAATGTGCGAAATGCGTCTCCATATGTTTAATAAGAACAATAATGAAAGAAATAAAAAAATGGACTTTTGATTTGCGGTTTATATTGTTAACTTTGAATACTTGGAAAGTTCTCATATTGAAAAAGGTTTTCCGATTGAAGTGTGAACTCCAAAGCTTATTGGAAGCTGTTTGTTATCAAGTGACTAGGTGGAAGAGTACCATCTCTATAGAAATGTACGAGAGTTATGAATTTAACTTAAGTAATATATGTTCAAGGCTAAATATATATATATATATATATATATTGAAAACAGTAAGAGGTTGAAAGTGGCTTACACCTAGAATATGGACTCAAATGATAGATTCGGGTTAGGGTATGAAGTTTCAGTTTGAATTCCCAGCATTAATATACGATTCAAAGAATAAGAAATTCAAAGTTAAAGAAAAAATACTGCTAAAGACAAAAAATAAAGTTTTGAAGTTAAGTATTTAAAACAGCCTCTCTTGTGTATTTGTTTTATGCTGAGAGGTGATTTTACATTTAGTGCAGACTCCTGTGAGAAACTTTATTAGTGACGAGAAACGCTTTCAAGTACATCATTTATATTTTTCTTCAAGAATATCACATCGTTCGAACAGCTCAGAACACCTTTCTCCCTCGTTCACTAGAACTGGAATCGTCATTGCAAAGCAAGACATATTTGGACATGAAAGTTTAATATTCAGTAGAATATTTATTTTGAGCTTTCAAATTTGTTAAGTTCGGAATGTTAACTTGGGAACCCATCATGTTATATAGAGATAAACGAAGTCTGGTAGTTTTTTTAAATCTTTGTCATACATAGGATGATGTCGATAATTTTATATTTCATGAAGAAATTGTTTTTCAAATATCTACCATTTTTTCTTAATGCATGTTCCGATAAAGTGTTTTTAGGAGGAATCCGTCTTTATCCAATCAAACCGGGAAACTGTAGGAATAATTTTGCCATTTTCCCTAAAATTTTCACGATGTACGCTGTTTTATGTTTCTGTTCAAATCTTCATATCCAGTATCAAATATCTTTAGCTAGATATAGTACTTATAAACTTTACGACTTTAAACTTGAATATATTGATGTATCTCATCAGATATGGCTGCATCTTTATGAATCACCATTTTCGATTTGCACAGGATTTTTAATCCATACTTCATAACAAAATCATTCTAATTGTTACCACCTTATTCACATACTACTTTCTTTATGATTAATTTAATCCTGATCTAGCTTTGAATATGTTGTGCATAGGTTATAACTGGGTAGCTGACTTTGTTTGTAAAAGTCAATCTCTCTTGAGTAAATATCTAGCACAGATCGTCCTTCTCTTATATGATTTTTAGGAAATTTTAATAGGTTTTATAGCGAAATTTTGCTAACAGATTTTCAAGAAAAGGAATCATAAGTATGGGGGATATAAAGTCTGAAGTATCACTTTATCTATACTACTACAATAGGCAACTAGAGTTGCCCTAGATAACGATTTGCAACCAAATCCACGAGATTCTAGAAAATGTCTAACACAATGCACACATGCCACATCTAGTTACTTACCCAACCGGGCCAAGAGATTTTATGAATCACTCAGAATTATTTTAGCATTTCCCAAGCTAAATAATTTCTGGCGATTGATTTCATCTGGGCGTTGTTGGTCTCCATTAGCGCATGTCCAAAAATATATTTACATCACAATATACATCTATAGAAAGTATAGCAAGAATATTGTAACAAGAAATATTACATATTGTATCGGTTATAATAAACCCGGGAAGAACACTAGAAAGATGTATTTGATTGTTTTCTTGAAAATTTAATCCATTTAATTGTCTTCCGTCATTTTAAGATTTCTTGAAATAGATCCTGAAAACTCCACCTCTGGTCATACATCTTTCATCACAGTAATTAAAGCCCCCCATAGTTGTATCTCCTGTAGCTTTATTAATAGTTTCACCCTTTTCAATTTTTCATTTAATTAATTTTTTTGTCAAATTAACCACCAGAGAACTCTCTCTTGAGTGAGCCCATTCTTTGTGATTTATGATTGTCTACGTATTTCGTAATGTTTGAACAAGCCTGATTTAATTGTAAGTAAGCTCTAAAGTGTAACTTTTTTTCACTTTGATAAGTTTTAAACTCATTTCCAAGGTAACTTATATTAGTTACAATAACAATGTTAATCTTTCTTGCCAACATAAATTCAATGTTTATTTCAAAGTGGCAATTCTTGTTATTTCCACATTAAATTTTGCATATCCGAAGTTTTCTATTCTCTAAATCCATTTTCTGTAGATCAACCTTCGAAGAGTAGCAAGAACTCTTATTAGACATCTGTAATTGCCCTTCAATATAAATTTTTTCTTTCTTTGTCATATGACCAGCTGAAGTAGAATTCTGCAGCATCTGGCTATAATCTCAGTTCGTTTGGTTGTTTTATAAAAATTTCTTTGTATATCCCTGCCCTTATTTTGAATTATTATACATTCTTGATTGAAATTTTATCCAACTGATCTTGTGTTTTTTAATTGCCAAAAATACGAATCAACCAAGAAAAAGCTTGTGAAATGAAACATCTCAGGGTAAGAATACCCCCCACTCATTTAAAAAGATCCATGTAACCCCTCATTACATATAGCTTAGTATAAAGTGGGAGTTGGATAAAATTTCGTAGATGAAACTCATACTAGTGGCGAATCATTGCATGAAAGAAAATTCAACAAAAATATTTTGAGGCTATCACCAACAATAGCAGTGCATGCCAATTCTCAAATAACTAATAATATGCAGAGGTTCAACCTAATGAAAACACCTACAACGAGAAGTAAATAAATATTCTAATAATTTGTGCTATATATGTAGCATTACAGAAGTTGCCCGTGATGTTTCTAGCTCGTTGTTGGAAACATGTTGCAATAAGTTTTCTTTTCGCGCGTTTGAAAGCTTGATAGTTTTACTTTAAGTTTAAAAGGCTCAAAACATAAGGAAACTTTAACATGCATTTTATTCTAATCTTTTAACTTCTAATAACTATATTTATATAACTCGCTGGTTCCGAGTTTCATTTCTTTTGTCACTATCGGTATCAAAAAACACTTGGAAAATCGTTATATATGTCGCCAAACAAAAAATTAAAACCGGTTTGCTTTAAATGTGGTTAAATATACCTTACCGTTAAAGTATTTTCAAAAAATTTTTATAAAGATTCGTTTCATTAGCTGAAAAAGTCAGTTCAATCATCTATATGGGATGTGGAAAAGGAATTTGATTAATGTAATACCTATTCTACTAAAACGAAAAAAACATTTTGGTTTTTAAATCTTTCTAAAAGTGATAGTAAAATCGAATTGTTCTCTACAATCTGTTCTTGATGCTAATTTCTCCCTTTAGTTAAGATTAGTGGAAAAGTTGTGGTTTTACAATGGTAAAACTTAATAAAATTTTATTAAACACGTATGTCCTCAGGACTTTAAAAATCATTTTTGTACATAAACTAGTTGTACGAGCGACATACAGGACTTCAATATTTATTTTCATCACACTAAGAATCAAAGTAGTCTGTGAATTCAATGAGGGTGTATTTTAAAATTTTTTTAATGTGCGGTAATACACCACTCAATACTACGTATCCTACACACGCGTATTGGAATTAGCCCCATGTGTTGAGTATCTTCAAGGTCCGAATCCTGCATAAGTATCCTTGCAGAAAAAGAATCTAGGAATAAAATCCATAATTATTTTCCTTAAAACAGTATAAAAATAAATTTATCTTTAAACATAAGCTTAGTTTCTAATTAAGCATTAGTCTGAGCTACTAGAATTTAATAGACTTTATACGTAAAAATGATTTTAATTGTTTACATTATAAGTATCTTTTCCTTAATTATGTAATTTAGGAGTTATTACATTTCGTAAATAGATATGGAATCTAATTGTACCTTAGTCATCATCAAGTGTTGCCTCAGTCACCCCACATTATAAAGAATAACTGTAAGAATTGCTTCAAATATCTGTCAAATCCTAAGAATTTAACTTTTTTTTTCATATTACTACACGGAAAACACTTTAAATATTATTTTCTTGAAGGGTTTTTAAGGGAGTGAAGCTATATACATTATATTTTATTATACTAAAGTTATTTTGTTTTAGAAGTGTGAACAAATCCTGGGAGAAAAAGATCGTAAATTTATTTTGCCAACTTTAATTTACTCTAACTTTAGGAAAGTAACAAACTCGCTGTATTTTAGTTTCTGTACTAAGTTATTTGCAATTCTTATGGTTATATGCTTTATTTTATCTGTTTTTTTAATAAAATTATAAATAAATAATTATATGTGTATACATATTTTCACTAAGTTCAAAACTTTCAATACCCGCGTATCTAAAGAGAATATATATATGTTTCCCTGGAATAGTATCAAAATAAACAAATGTACACGATGACCTCAATTCCAAGCTCGTGTAGATAAAGAAACTAATCACAGCAAAAAATATAAAAACTTTATTTGGCATGGAAATGTGAGCCATGCATCAATCGGGAAAATCACAGGCCTCTTAACCCAGGTCCTGCTTTCTTAGTACTCTTAGTTTGTATTTTGTGCACAGAAAGAAACTGTCTCTTATTCAAGAATTACAGTGTCATTTTAATGAAATATTTCTAGAGACTTTGTTTTAATCAGGAAGGGGAATTGTTATTATTTTTTTTTAATATTCCAGAAAGAGCGAAGTGGCTAAAGTTTCATTATTTCACAAATCACCTGTCCAGTGCAGCAGAAAGTTTTTAAGAAATCTAATATACACAAAAATTGCATAGAGAAAATATTTTTTTTCTAGTGCTCAAATATATTGCAACTAATTTTGGTATAAATTCATGGAAGAATAATAATGAATCCTGCAATTATCGTATGCTACTCAGTTTAGACTAGAATGTCGTGTCAGCAGTTCATTGTCTAATGAACCTTTAAATTAATTAGTTCAATATTCTATATTATTATTTCAGAATTTATAATACTTTTTATTAATCAAACAATAACGTAAAAATATCACATCCAAGTTGATTGAAATGTTTTGCACCCTGTGACACAGAACACACTGATGATCCTTTTATAGAGAACAAGCTGGCATTACCCTAGGAAAATGTTGAACACACTGGTGGGTTACCATGTAAAGCAAAGACCGAATCTTCAAGAACCACATAATAAAGATATGTCCTTTGCTGAAAAGGTGCGCGCCAGATTCAATACTACCAATTCACTACTCTGTGTTGGCATTGATCCGCATGAACATGATCTTCAACCATTTTCAGACTCAGAAAATCCTCTTTGGTCATTTTCCAAGCACATAATCAATGAAACAAAACATGTAGCACTTTGCTACAAACCTAATTTAGCCTTTTTTGAGTCAGAGAAAGGACTGAAAGCTCTGGTAAAAATATCTGAATACTTAAATCCAGATATACCTGTACTATTAGATGGGAAGCGAGGAGATATTTCATCCACGGCTGATGCTTATGCAAAATCTGCTGCTCAACATCTTAAAGGAGATGCAGTAACAATAAATCCTTTAATGGGGTTTGACGCGGTGAAGCCATTTATGGATAAGAATCTATTTGTTTTTCTTCTGTGTAAAACAAGCAACCCTTCGTCAAATGATTTTCAGTTGTTTCACAATCTTTTCTTAGAAATTTCCAGCAAAGCTGAAACTTGGGATCAAGGAAAAAATCAAGTTGGATTAGTTTGCGGAGCAACAGATTGCGAAAGCATAAAAAGAATTCGTAAAAATTTAGACCATGACTTGGTTATTTTAGCACCTGGAATTGGAGCACAATCTGGGGATTTGAGGGAAACAATGTTTTCTGCGATTCAAGGTACTCAATTTGCAGCAGGTGGAAGTGATCCAAGCTTAATCATTCCAATAAGCAGGGGAATTTCTCGAGCACCTACTCCAAAAGAAGCTGCAGAAAAGTTCGCAGTTGAAATTAGTGAAATTTTATCTGAAATTCGGAGTAAAGCCATTTCAGACGAAGTGGAAATGGGTGGAAATGAAGAGAAGTTCTACGAAATTAGCTTAAACTCAAATGTGTTGCAAATTGGTGATTTCACTTTAAAATCAGGTAGAAAAAGTCCATATTTTTTCAATGCAGGAAAGTTCAGTTCTGCAAGTGATTTCACTCTTCTGTCTGAATGCTACGCTCAAAAATTACTAGATTCAAATGTAGAGTTTGATGTTATTTTTGGACCTGCGTACAAAGGAATTCCACTAGCTGCTGCAATTAGCTTAAAACTTTTTGAAAAAGGGAAAAACATTTCTTTTGGTTATAATAGAAAAGAAATAAAAAATCATGGGGAGGGTGGGAACCTTGTTGGAGCCGTCAAAAATAAAAATGTGGTTCTGGTAGATGACGTCATTACCAGCGGGAAAGCTATTCGAGAAGTTATTAATTTAGTAGAAAAAGAAGGAGGAAAAGTAGTTTGTGTAGTTATTGCGTTTGATAGAGAAGAAAAGACATTGGGAAGTGTTTCAGGTGATATTGCTGGTAATTTACAGCAGAAAGGAGAGAAGAATTTGAGTGCTGTGAAAGCATTGGAAGAAGAGTTTCAGATTAAAGTACTTTGCGTTGGTTCTTTGAGTGGTTTTATAAACTTCATGGAGAAAAATGATAAAAAAGAAGCTGATTTAAGTTCACTGAAAGAATATAGAAGTAAATATGGGTTATCCTAAGAGCTTGTTGAAGTTTATCTTGCTCCTTTGATTCTCATATTCTTTATCAGAGACTTGATCCATTTTTCTCATTCTATTTAGAATATCTCTTTTATCAGTATTTTGAAGTTCTCCAGCTAGAAAAACATCATCTAATAAATAATATGCTTTGTCAAAATTGAAGATAACATCGAGTTCGCAAACGTTTCCAAAGTATTTGTCTAGCACTTCAACAAACAGGTGAATTTTTTCGAGGACATCCAGTTCGTTTTCATCTTCACTCACTACTGTTATAAAATACAAACTTGCATATCTTTTATATGCAACTTTGTTCCCTGGAAGTTTTGAGCGCAAATTCGCAGGCAAGTCTGCGAAGTTTGAGTAGTTTTGTGGACGGCTTAGAACTAGTTGAGAAACACTTTGAATACAGTGCTGCTTTTCATTTTTGGAAAGGGTATAGCTGTTATAGAATTTACTTAGCCGCACCTTTCCTTGTCGAGATACAAGTAGCAGCAAGTTAATTGTCATGTTTTCTTTCTTTTTATTATATCTCGAACTGTTCTCGGCCGATCGTTTTTATCAAAGCAGAAAAGAGCTTATTTGGAGTCATTCGATCCAATCACAGTATATCTCGAGTCGATATATATAGCAGCTAACCAAGGTTATACTAAGAATCGTTTTCACGACACGACATTACCACAGGAAATTTCGTCCAAAGAATTTTCTGGATATTAATTAATAAAAAAAAATTAAATGAGCAGATATAATTACGGTTATAACCAGCGACAAAGAGATGGTGGTGGAGCAAGTCACCTAGCACGAATTCATGGAACTGAGGAAGATCGAGTGAATTGTCCTTTTTACTTTAAAATTGGCGCATGCAGACATGGTGACGGTTGCAGTCGAATGCACAACAAACCAAATTTCTCCCAAACCATTCTTATAAGGCAGATGTACGAAAACCCGTTACTTTTGAAAGATCCAATGAGTCAATATAACTCAACTGGCCACCAGAAAGGATACAGAGATCAGCCAGATGACGATGATTTCGAAGATTTTTACTTTGACATTTTCGAGGAGTTAGCAAAGTTTGGTGAGCTAGAAGAAGTTATTGTTTGCGATAACCTATGCGAACATCTTCTTGGTAATGTTTATGTCAAATATTACGATGAGGAAGATGCTGATCAGGCACAGAAGAAATTAAATGGAAGGTTTTTCGCAGGGAAGCAGCTAAAAGTTGAATTTTCGCCTGTCACTGATTTCAGAGAGGCTAAATGTCGTCAATACCATGATAATCATTGTGGAAGAGGATTTGATTGTAATTTTATTCATACAAAGAGGATTGGATCAAGACTAAGTGATGAAATGTTTCGCGTTCAAAAATATCACTATAAGAGATCACGCCCAGATGTTTATAAAAGAAGACGCAAGGAGAGAGTTCGCCGAAAGGAAAAAGGTAGTGACGTCAGCGATCTTGAGAGCTCTAGTGGTTCTAGTAGCAGTAGCAGCTCGGAGAGCGATGCTGATGATCGAAAGAGAAGACGTAGGAGGAGTCAACACTCACGATCTGAATCCAGAGGCAGAAGAGAGAGGAATGGGAGAGACCGCGATGAGAAAGATAACCGTGAGAGGTCGCGAAGAAAAAGAAGGAGAGATTAAGTTTTGGCGGAGTAACTATTTTTTATTTTTCTCGTGTAGGGTGCAGAAGAATCTCGAGGAAAATTTGATTTAATTTGGGTAAAATTTTAGGTTTGATGTTCTTTGCTTCATTTTAGGTACGCAGTTGGATTCTGCTTCCGGAAAACGCGGACTTTTATTCTAGGCGTATTTTTTTGCACTTTCTTTGCCTGAGTTTTTTTCAACATTCTATATTCATTGGTTGCCGGTACATTAATTTGATCCTCTGGGAACGGAGACTAGAACTTCTGGAGGTTGGTCTTGGTTCTGCAAAGTATATCTACGTAGAAACTAACACTTGGTCAAGAGCATAGCTTCTACTCAGAGTTTGGAAGGGTATATGAGCTAGTGTATTCTAGTTAATGAGTTTTCACTATGTTCATACATAAGAGCACACTGGTAATGTAGTCTCCTTGCTGATGTTTAAGGTTAGACGCAAGTACATTTTTAAAAAACTACATGTTTTCAAAGGCTTGATAATATTGAATTCTATTTTAAGTTCAAACTATGCAGATGAAACATAAGAAAGTTTTGAAACATGTTATACCTTCGAAGAAACCACAAATTAACACTATGGATTTTTCAGAGTGTGATGAGTTGCTGTCAAGTTTTGGAACCTAAGAAGACAGGTTTTTATCCAGTTTCTAAACTCGTGCCATCAGTTCATGTTGCTTTCAAGAAGTTAACTCGTTTCAAGATGTATTTCTGGTAATCGGAGCCAATTTTGCTAAAACTGTATTTCTTTCATAGAATGGGTGCTTTGAATATGAAATGAACTGTGCTGTTATTATTTAGTGCAAGTTTCTAATTATGGGCCTTCGGAAGTACACGTAATATAATCGATTGATAAGTTCCTTTCGCTAATAAAACCTTGAATAGGCCCTGATCATAGGGAGTTGTAGTTTTCCTTCTATACATACTTTTATGCAGAATTGTTTGTGAAGTTTAGCAGAATATAGTCTTCCTTTTCTTAATCTGGTTACTACTGTATTTTTTATATCAGTAGCAGCTTTTTAATTGAAAGTGGATGCACAACAGGTAACATGAAGGATAAAAAGTACGTGAAAAAAATACTTTATACCAAAGTTTTATTTTCAAAATAATTTATATATCTTGGTAGAATTGAGTTTCGCATGCTCTCTCTCAATTATTACGTTTTACGTGTCGACAAAAACAAACTACACGCCCGCGGGTAAGGTTTTCAGGTCGTGAAATAATTGATTTGACTCTTAACAATAAAATTCCTGAGTTTCCTTTTCTTTCTTATTCTTTTTTCAATCAATCTTAACGGTTAATAACAAGAAACTAAGGTATTATATCAACGTCGATGGAATAGCATCGATATTCCATTAATGTTACTATCCAAATCAACCATTTCCGGTAAGTTCCACTATTTATAAGTAAAATCTTCCCAAAATATCACAAATATAAACCATATATAGCCAATCGCTGGAACTCGGTATCAGAAATCAAGGTTCGCATAATCTCAAATATCACGTTAATGTAAATTTGTGTGGGTTTTTTCTGGGGATATTTTACACCAGATATCACGCACAAATCACGCAACCCAAAAACCAAATATCGAAATATAACAAAAAACCACAACAACTGAACAGCGAAAACCCTCACAACTAACATAAAACCGAAGCTGAACGTTATACAGACACTACACTGTCCCTTCAGCTGACTTTTACAAATCATCTCCCACTGTTGTCCAACCTAAACGCAAATTATTCTTCCTTCCAAACAATTCAATATATTTTCCAGGAACTTCAAAATTTGCTTCAATTAATTCATACAGCTCAACTGGTTTCCTTGCGTTACCTGCTCTTTGTCCATAAAGTATTTCTTTCCCTATCGTCTTTTTCTTTAGTTTATTCGGAAGAATACCTTTCACCCCTATGAAACATTCCTTAGTACATTTCATGGTAATATTACCTAAAGTACTGAGAATACGATCATGACCATTCGTCTTGATCCATAGCAGCCTTCCGTGGTATTTTATATCGTTTCCTTCAAACATTCTCTCAACGATTTTCTCTTTACCTCTTACAACCCAGCAGAATATAAGTCCATTTCTTACAACATTCTTCAAAGGTAAACTGATTATATCCGCATCTTTCATAGTTTTGTAGGTGACAGCTGGTCCTCTTATCGGGTTCGAGGAAAAAACATTCCAAGGGGGATCAATCACTAAGACTTCATATTCTTCACAACATTCTACTAAAAAGTCTCGTACATCTCTTGATATAAATTTTACATTTTTAGGGATTTTCCAGATGTTCGCAACGAAGTTGAGTTCTTGACAGCGTATTTCCAAAAGATTGTTCACAGCAGTATCTTTCACTAAACAACCACAAACAAACTTCCCCATTCTCTCCCCATTGTTAACATATTTCTTCAAATCCTCCAACTTCGATTTTATATCCCTTTCTCTACATCTTAATGTGCCCCATAAATCTTTCAAATATATTTTGAATTCTGGTATAGTTCCATTATATCGCGGGAAACCATGCCACTTCTCTCCCTCGTAATTATCCAAACGTTCCAGTAGAATTTTAACTCCATCTGCAGAAGTTAGATCATGAACTTCAATAAACTTATCCTTAAACTTCCTTAAACTTCTTCATATTTTCTTCACTTTCTTTCCAATATTTCAACTTAAAAAACCACTTTCTTTTTTCAACAACATTATTATTCAACTGCTTTCTTTGAACAAAATAATCTACACCTTTATATTTGAAGTTATCATCCTTCAGCTTCATAACATCAAGATGCAAACCATGGTATATTTTTAATCTCTGACGTCCTATCATTCTTTGCAGCTTTGTATAAATATTTTGCTTGCTTTTCCCGGGAACATACTTTTGTATCTTCTCAAAGTTCCCAAATCCACAACTAAGAGTTCCAATTCTCAAAGCTTGTACCTCGAATGTAGACCAATTAGGGCGGTTCCATACATCATTCTCATCAATGTAAACCTTCCCATATATAAGTTTCTCGCAAAAGGAAGTTTTTTCTTCAGTACTAACAGCATATAGATTTCGTATTCTTCCATCTACTTTTAAGTATTCACTCTCCGGGTAAACAGTAATCAAAAAATCTAAAAGTTGAGATACTTCTCTGCTTGGATTTTCATCACAAAAGCTTATAACCATGTGAGGTGAATCCTCAAACATAGTTAACACAGGTTCTTCAGTGTTATGTTCCCTTCGGAACCCACGCCATTTTACTTCAAAATAAAAAACTCCTTCATCCTTTATTCTAAGATCTACAAATTTGTCAACTTCAAGATTGCCTTTGTCCATACGAAAAACAAGAGTAGTAGCAGCATTGGGAAGGAAACTAACTGTAGCGAAAAGAATCATTAGGACTGAATGTCTCACTTTCTCGTTTCCATCAATGTCTTTAACCCTATAAATATGTCCGCTGAGACACTCCACAACTTGGTAAGGCCCACACCAACGGGACTTGACCTTATTCTTCTTGCCTGAATTAACTTCCTTTTCAGACAACCAAATATATTCTCCGACAGAGAAATATATTGGTCTCAGCTTGCCTCTACTATTCCTTCTCATATTTGCTTTTGCACGATATTCTAATCCACATCTGTCCGCATTTTCTTGAAGCCTTTCAATCTTATTTCTTAAATCAATGGCTGCTTGGAAAAGCTTATCATAATCTTTCTTCCCCATATTTCTATAAACACTTCCTAAAGCTACTTTCCCTTCACCAGCTCCTATCATCAATTGTAATGGACTTAACTTTGTCCCTCGGCATGTTAAAGGATTTTGATTTAAAAAACTTTGTATCATAGGTAAAATATCAGGCCAATCTGAGTCGCCTAAACCGAACTCAGATATTATAGACCTCAAGTGTTTCAATATATTTTTATTTTGCACTTCCACTGCTCCAGCCGTATGACTAACATACGTCGCAGTGAAGTTATGTACACAACCTGATTGTCTCAGGAAATCTTCAATAACTTTGGATATGAAATGAGAACCTCTATCGGTTACTAATGTAAAGTTAGGCAAAAGTTGAAAGTGGAAATGTCAGTCCCATAAAATACTAACTACTTTATCAGTAGTAGCTTTGGCACAATATCTCAATATGGTAGTCCTAGTAAGCGAATCTACCAGGGTGAGTATCCAACCCTTAGAATATACATAGAGAAAATCAAACAGCAAAACTTCAACTGCTTTGCTGCCCCAAGAAGTAATATTCAGGGGTCTTTTCACTATTAAACTAGGCTTCTGACAATGCATACACTGTTTATGAAACCTAGTTATAGCTTCATTAAAAACTTGATTCACTTCCTTCGATAGAAAATAATTTTCTTTGATAAATTTAATCTCCTTCTTCTTCGACCCATGATTAAATAAAATATGGGTATGAAAAATGACTGTCGGCAATAAACTCTTCGTAATAAACAACTTATCTTCCTTCTTATAAACCTCAGTCAACTCCTTCATATCTCTCTTCTGAAGATTAAAAACAAACTTCTCATCAATAACATGCCATCCATTGTCAATATGATTATAACTTCCAGGATGTCTAGGTGACACGTGAAAGTCATCTAGCATCCTCCAGAAGTCTAATTCACTTTCTCTTTCTTCCTCTTGAAATATAGCTCGTTGCAAAACAATCTCCTCAACCTTTTCTCTGCAGCGTGAATTAAGCCACCTACTTAAACAGTCGGCTGGAATGTTCTTGTACCCAGAAAGATGGTGCGCGACGATGTTAACTTCCATAAACTCCATAGCCCATCTTGATAAACGTGAAGCATGAGCTTTTAATTTAATTTCCTTGGGGTTCAAAATCCTCACAAGATTATTGTGATCAGTAAAAAGTATTTTTTCTCTGGCATTATAACGCAGATAGAAGGGGTATTTTTTAATCGCAATCATAACAGGAAACAACTCCTTGCACGAAATGTGCCACTTTAATGAGGAACCTGTGAAGGCTCCAGAGTTCATAGTAATAACCCTGAAGTTTGAAGTAAACGGATTTGAAGCATCAACAGTCTCTGAACTTTGTGATATAAACAACGAATAAAAACGATCACAAGCATCACAAAATATATAAACATCTTTCTCGGGATTGTAAAAACCTATCGCGCACTTCATACTGGCTTCTATAGCAGCCATCATTTCATCATAAGCGACTTCGATCTCTGGACTCCATTCGATTAAAATCTTCTTGCGCTCTAAATTCTTTAACTTTCCAGAAATCTTGTGCGATCCTAAAATAATCTTTCCTATTCTTGAAAAGCCTGGAATAGTAGGAGATATATAATTAGCAGTATAAATCATCTGCGCTAATTCATGTAAATAAATTGGCTTCACTCTCTTTAGTAAACCAGCTGCGTATTCATTATTAAACTTCCATCCTTCTTTAGTAAATTCTCTACCGCAGAAAGTTAGAGTATGATTAACTAACTCGCACTTATCCAGGTTCAATCTTAAATTCTTCTTTTTAATTTGCTTTAGAAACTTCTCTACATTAGTATATAGCTCTGACACATTCTGCCCCATGATGATTGTATCATCAATCCATTGAAGAGCTTTGTCAGACCATAAATTAACTTGCATCAAAACTTCTTCAATTTGTCTCATAGAAAAAAGTTACGGTGTGTTACACCAACCTTGGGGTGCTCCATAAAAAGAATAAGCTACACCCCAAGGTGTAGTAAAGGTAAAATATTCTCCTGCCTGGGGCTCGCAAGCCAAGTAATCAAAACCAGACAGAAGATCAAAACCAGCGAACCACTTGTTCCCACGTACCCGGTCCAACTGCAGCTCAATACGGGGAAGAGTATTATTCACTTTCTGAGTAACCGCATTTAGCAGTCTAAAATCGACCACTAACCTAAATCTTTTTGGCCCTTTCTTAGGCACTACTAAAACAGACATCGCAGTTGTTGGATTCTTGTTGACGTAAATGATCCCACTTTTTATCAGCTGCTTTATTCTCGTATGAAGAAAGTCTTCTTGCTCCTGACCGAGTAGTATCTGTCTCTGCATTCCAACCACAGCCCCAGGAATAAGATCGCATCTTATTGGATAATACCAGAAAGCTTCGTGGGTGACTCAGAATCCCCAAAGGCCTCGAAATTATTCACAAATAAAGAAATAAACTTCTTCTTCCAAACTACAGAATCATTGAAACAAACATCCGATATATCTTTAACTTTCCCTTCAATCTTAGCTTTCATTCTCTTTTCCTCTTCCGGTGAATGGATCTTATCTGCCTCAAGGCCGATGTCGATATCATCCATGTCCATGAAGTCTTCTTGAGCTGGGAACTCCTCGCAAAAATAGAGAGGATCTATTTTCAAATCATTCTTTGGCCACTCTTCTTTTTCCACCGCACTAAACTTCCCCATCTTTATTACCTTATGGTCCTCCACATCTAAAGTCTGCAGCAGCCATTTTGTTAAATAATCTTCTGGCTTATTCTTTCGAACTTGAATAGCAGTTTCCAATGCACTCAGTGGATCCAAAGCATAACGGCGTAAAACTTCATTGCTGATAATAAAATCATCCCACTCTTCAATCTTCAGTATCATCACTTCAACGTCCTTAAATATAAAACTAGCTTCTCGGTCTTTCCCACTAAAAACTTTGACCTCCTTCATCCTCCTTATTTCCCATACTGGATAAATAGCTCCTCCCGCTGCTTGTACTCTTACACACTTCTCCAAAAGCTGAACTTCATCACACTGGCTACGTAGACAGTGATTTATTACGCTTTTGAACGCACCAGAATCCAACAGAACATCGTACCTTTTGCCATTAACTTCGACCATCACCCCCGCTCTATTTTTGAATGAAGAAAACTTAACCAGATCGAAGTAACCAGATTTAACTGTGTTAAATCTTATCTTCTTATTCTGATCCTCATCATATTTCACTAGCTCAACATCCGATACATTGCTACCCTCATTTGCCAGTTTAAATGTCTTAGCACCCAATATTCTTTCAGCATCCTTCTCCAGAGGAGTTATCTCCACAGCTTTCACTGGAATCGAACCTTGCCTATTTCTTCTTAAATATTCGTCCATCCCCTTCGCCTGGATGCGGTCTAGCTGCTTCACCAGCCTTTTTCCTATAACAGAAACCCTCTATGTGTCCATATTCCCAATCATGGGTGCACAACAGAGGCTTATTCGAACTTGAATCCACATGTTTATCAGCCTTCGTTGCTTCAACATTTCTCACCTGAAACATCTTTTTCTTTGCTGGTTCTTTCTTGATTTTTAGCGCTGCATTATCCCCAAAATCAATTGCCTTCACCTTCTCCCGAACATGAAGTGGTGGGATGCATCGTAATATATAATTCTTGAGTTCACTTCTGTCACCATCTTTTAAACTTGGTTTCAGACTCAAATCTTCCTCTTGAACCCAGATGTATTTCGGGGGGTTTTTAAAGATTGCCTTAGCTAGGTTTTTACTTTTCTTTTCAGCTTCGTCTGGTAGGACAGATAGAATCTCCTCAACATCTTGAAACAAATATTCTACTGCTTCTTCTTCAATAATATCTTTCTGGAAGAATACATGTTTTTCAATCAACTTCTCGGCTCCTGCTATATGTCTCACTTTCTCTGCTTTCACTTTCTCTTCGATAGCTTCTATTATTGTTTCATTACTCTCAGCTTTCCCCATTCGATTCACGCGCTTAAATACAGATAAACCCAGTTTCTCTTTCAGATTTACAAACTTCTTAAGATCTTCATCAATAACTTCATACTCATAGAGGAACCTTTCGAGGTTTTCAACTTTAAAATCCTTTAATAAGTGAATAGAAATCATTCTTCCTGTCATCCTATCAGCAATTAACTCAAATCTTCTTTCACTTCTTTCATTCATCTGCTCCATGTTGCGCTGGTTTTCTTCTCTTATAGCATTAACCATCTTTTGTTGAGCCTCAGTTGTCTTGAGCATAACTTCTTCAAATAATTTAAAAATCATATGCATATTCGGCGGTCGTTGCTCCTCCATCTCTTTTATTAATAACTCTTTTTCCAATAAAAAACTCACAAATTCCGTTCAGATATTATATACTTCTCAAAAACTCCCTCAGAAAACCCTTTCAAAACAATTAAAACTTCCAAAAAATAAAACTTTCCTAATAAAACTTTCCAAATAAAACTTTCCAAATCAGATCTTTTCAACCCTTAATCCTTACAAAGTTAAAATATTGCAATGTTGCGTTTTACGTGTCGACAAAAACAAACTACACGCCCGCGGGTAAGGTTTTCAGGTCGTGAAATAATTGATTTGACTCTTAACAATAAAATTCCTGAGTTTCCTTTTCTTTCTTATTCTTTTTTCAATCAATCTTAACGGTTAATAACAAGAAACTAAGGTATTATATCAACGTTGATGGAATAGCATCGATATTCCATTAATGTTACTATCCAAATCAACCATTTCCGGTAAGTTCCACTATTTATAAGTAAAATCTTCCCAAAATATCACAAATATAAACCATATATAGCCAATCGCTGGAACTCGGTATCAGAAATCAAGGTTCGCATAATCTCAAATATCACGTTAATGTAAATTTGTGTGGGTTTTTTCTGGGGATATTTTACACCAGATATCACGCACAAATCACGCAACCCAAAAACCAAATATCGAAATATAACAAAAAACCACAAGAGTTGAGCAGCGAAAAACATCAAAAACGACCAAAACCAAAGCTGAACATATCTCACGACACTACACAATTGTGCTTTTTCTTCTTTACAGTTTATATATTTGCATCTTTCTTGTTTAGGTTAGTTATAGAAACTCAATATAACATTACCATAAAAATCTAAAGAAAAAATGAGACAAATATCAAAGATTCAAAAACCATTGCGCAGCGTCTTGTATATGCCTGCATCCAACAGCAAAGTTATTCAAAAGTCACTTACTTCACTAAATGCGGATGCATATATATACGATTTGGAAGATTCAGTATCCCCTGAAGAATCTTTGAAACAACAAGCAAGAGCAAATGCACTAGAAGCTTTGAACACTTCAACAAGTGGACAAAAAATTATCAGACTAAATTCAACATCTTCTTCTTTTTATTCAGATGATATTTTATCTCTCAAAAATCATCTTTCAAATGGAAACAAACCTCCTGATGCTCTTCTTCTTGCAAAGACAGAAACAAAAGAACAACTTCTTTCACTTCAATCGGAGTTCAGTCTTCCTCTTTGGTGTATGATTGAAACTCCAAAATCTATTTTAAATATTGAAGACATTATTCAAGTTCAAAATCTTTCTTGTATTGTTTTAGGATTAGAAGATCTATCTTCTGAACTCAATCTAATCAAACAAAAAGGAAGATCAAATCTTCAATACGCAATGCAAAAAGTTTTAATAACTTCAAAAGCATTTGAGTCTTCTGAAAGACCAATTTCTGTTTTAGATGGAGTTTATACTAATTTAAAAGACGACGAAGGATTCAAACAAGAGTGTCAAGAAGCAAAAGAAATGGGTTTTTCTGGAAAAACTCTGATACATCCGAAAACTATAACTATGGCAAATGAAGTTTTTTCCCCTTCAAGAGAAGAAATTGAAGAAGCAGAAAATATTATAAGAGCATTTGAAACTTCTAAATCTACTAAAACAGGTGTTGCAGTTTATAAAGGACAACTTGTTGAAGAGCTTCATGTGCGAAAAGCAAAAAAAGTTTTGTCTATGAGATAAAATATATAATTTATATAAAATAATAACAAAGACAGTATTTTTCAGTTCTCTTTGTACAAAAACTCAAACAACATTTTGTGTTTTCCAATAGTTTTTATGAGTTTCTCTTAATAAAGTCATTTCTTCTTTTGTCAGATAAACACGTTCATCAAACGTCCCGAATATCTCAACACCTTTAATTTGAGTTTCAACTTTTCCAATCCAATCATCTAGATTTTTTATGTCTTTGAAACCCCAATATTTAAAACTATTGTACAACTCTGGTGCTGAAAGTTCCCATTGACTCCAACAAAATAAACTATTGAAGAGTTTTCGTCTCCAAGAACATGACAACTCTGGAGATCTATACTCTGGATATCCTTTACTATAAGTAAATACTCCATCTTTCAAGATGATCATTTGCTGCCTGATCAGAAAATATTGATCAAAAAAAGTAGAACCAAGAAAAAATCGAATGGCGCGTAAAAAATACCAATACGAAAAACAACATAAAATAGAAACTGAAAAAACATAAAGTTCTGCTAGTATTAAGAAAATCATCAAAAATTGAAATAATAATATAAGAAAACAATCTTGAAGATATTGTTCAAAGAGACCACTGTTAATAGTACAAGAACATTCAAAATTTGGTCTCATAAGTGAAACATCAGGAAACTTGCGCACAAATTCTTTTTTAATGGGGATTACTGCAATTATGTTTGAGGCGGAATAGATATGATGGTAATATTCACAGTATCTTTCATACTCATTCAATATAAGTTCTCTCGACTCATTTGCACCCGGGATATTGTACAGGAAGTGCATGAGAGAATATTGTTCTTTCGTATACTATATAATTTAAAGGTGGAATAATAAATATATTAATAAAACAATGTTGCTCTTCAAGTAAATATTTCTTTTTGTATAAATCAGGTTTGGAAAATACGCTATGCCAGTTACTTAAGTGAATATCTAGTATAAATGTGTAAAATGTAAGTATTTAAAAGTATTTCTTGTATTATGTATTGTGTCTTAGTAGTTAATTGATAATTACCCAAAATATATATCTTATTGTAACTTGTAAATCTGTAAATGCTAACTCCGTGCCCGCAAAATGTAAACGGGGATTAGGTAAAAAAAGGTAAAACCATTAAAAAAAACCTAATTTGTGTCGTAAGTTAGATTAAAGTATGTTTCCATTGAAATTTTGAAGTTGCAGCTTCCCAAAACTTATTAAATGTTTTAAATTCCAAAGGTTTAGTCAGAGCATCTGAAAAATTGAACTTTCTTGAGATGTAGGCAACAGTCAGGTCAGAATTTTTGAGATGAGATTTAATGAATGCTACCTGTACTGCTGCAAACTTGTACCTTAGTGTTAAAGGTCTTTGTAATGTCTTTACAGTTGATGCTGAATCAGTAAGAATGCCGAGCTTCGCGTTTGAATTTGTCATTTCAGTAACTAAGCCTTGAATGTAAAGTAGATGTTTAGTTGCTCTGTAGACTTCGTAAAGCTCTGCATTAGGAGCAGAAGTAGCATTGATTGCCTGGTTTGAAGCATGTGCACAAACTAAAGTGCTGTCAAGGTAGAGGTACCTACCTGAAGTTGATCTTCTAGAAATTGCGTTAGTTGCAAAAGAGGCGTCAACTACAGCAACAATTTGATGAAATTTAGTAATTGTTTCCATTCTGAAGGTTCTTTTGAAAGATTGATTCTGTTGTAAGTAGCCTAGTAGGCTTTGAAGTGCAATCCAGTGTTTAACTGATGGTTCAGTAGATCCAGTTGCAATCTTACTTAGAGCTAACAAAATGTCCAACCTGGTGTGCCTCAAAAATCCTAAGCTACCCAAACACTCTCGAAAAGGCACTTTGTCTTTAAGTTTTTCCACTGGTTGTGTGTCAAAATCAGATTGAATCGGAATGTTAGAGATTTTGATGAAAGTTTGAAATTTGTTTAAAGTCTTGCGCAAGTAGCTTTCTTGTTGAAGGTAGTAGTTTCCAAGCTCATCTCTCTCAATCACGCAACCAAGGAAGTCAACTGTTTGGTTGATTTCAGTAGTTTTTAACTTGAAATGTTTCTTAAGTGCTTGAGTGCAGTGTTGAATTCTAGCGAGAGTACCCAGTAAAAGTAAATCGTCAACGTAAGAAAGAATGTAGATGTCTTTTCCAAAGAAAACACACTCATCGTACTGTGATTGGTTAAGTTTGAGTGATGTTTTCATGATGTTTGAAAAATGATTCCACCAAATTAGTGGTGCCTCACGTAACCCGTAGAGGTTTCTTTTAATTAGTAAGACGTGATCTTTTCTAAGTGAGAAGTCAGGATGTCCTTCAGGAATTTCTGCAAAAAGTTTAACATCTTTTGGTAGAGGTGCGTAGAGAAAAGCAGCTTCTACATCTGCTGTTCTGAATGAAAACTGCTGTTGAGCAGCTAGAGTTAGAGCTGTTGCAAGGCTGTCTAGGTGTAGAGTAGGAGAAGAGTAGTCTGCTTGAAGTTTGTACTTTTGATGACGTCCGTTGAAGACAAGTCGAGCTTTTGCTAGACCACTTCTTTTTCTTGTCAAAACAAAAATCAATTTTCCAACCTCGTCCTTTGTGTTAATTTTTGAGCGCTTCACGATGCTAAGAACATTTCTAGCATGCATGTGCTGAAGCTCCTTCTGAATTGCCTTGTCGTACTCTTCCTTTTGCGGATGGTTGGCGAGGTCTTTGTACATTCTCGGGTGTTGCTTAAGTTTTGAGTCTAAAATGATTTCTTTTAGTTTTTCCTTTTGTCTGGGAGTTCGATTTTTAATCTTGTGTTTCGTTGACTCTGAAGTTTCTTAGACAAAGTAGTTTAAGGAATTTTCAAATCGTTTTAGAAGCTTAAGTGCTCTTCCTGTTCGAGAGTGTGATTGTTTGAAGATCGGGTGCTGTTGCGTACCTTCAGTGTCTAAGTTGCTAGATTCAACAGGTGCAGTTGGGGGTGTTTCTTCATCATCTTCTGGAGGATTGATTTCCTCTGGTGTAGTACTAGACTTGCTAGTTTCAAAGTTTAGAGAATGACTTGGTTCTGTGGTTGAATCATCATCAGAGCCACTACTCTCTGTAGAGTCAGTTTCGTAAAGATTCATTGAATGTTTTGAAATTTTAATCAATGGTAACTTTTCTGCTCTTGAAATTGAATCATGAAATTTAGTTTCTACGAAATGAATGTCTTGTAATTGTGCATGTGAGATTCTTTTTGTTCTTTTGTTTAGTAAGGTACAAGTAAGGAAAGATCCAAGTGGATCGAAGCCAAGAAAAATCAAAGGAATTGAAACATCATTGAACTTGTCTTTTCTTTGCTGAGTTGGCACAATTTTGTGTGCTAAACATCCAAACACTTTTACATGTTGGAGCTTTGGTTTGTACCCATGAAAAACTTCAAAAGGGGTTAGGTTTTCCAAGGCGATGTGAGGTAATATGTTTTTAACAAAGGAAGCGTAGTTGACAGCAAATTTCCACCAGTCAGTGGAGAGTTTTGAGTATTTAAGTGCAGATCTAGCAAGTGTTCTAAGTAAAAGAATTGAACGTTCTGCTAAACCATTTGTTTCTCTATGTCTTTCCGGAGTCGCAAGTTTAAAATGGGCTTTGTTTTCATGAAATGTGCTAAGAAATTCTGTAGTTAAGAATCCAGTTAGTTTGTCCAAAACAAGAAGATTGCAAGTAGTTTTGGCTTGGCTAACTAAATTGTTAAAGCTGTGTTTCAAGTCAAATGATTTGGGTGAGAGTGAAAACGATGTCCAAATCCATCGCGTAAACTGGTCAGAAACTACCAACATGCATCATGTGTGGTGTCTGCTTTGTAGCAGTAGGTCCAGACGCCAAACCTGGTTTTCCTTCCGTGCCCTAGTCTTAAGAAGCGAATCAGTTTTCAACGACATTCGTCTCATCTTAGTTAAGGCACAGGTCTCACAGTCTGCACTAGTAAATTTCTCGTTTTCAAAAAGCCCAAGGTGAGAAAGTTTGTTTGTTGATGCATGCATGAACCTGTAGTGCCAGATCCAGTCTGGTGAATGATCCAGGGTTGTGTAGCAAGGATCCGTGCTGTGTTCAATCCAAGCTTTACTGATGCCATTAATGTTCTGAAGCTTGCTGTGCTCTCCATTTGCAAACTTGATCGATCCATGTGAAGGATCGTAGTTAATGTTGCATCCCAACTGGTAGAGGAGCTTGTTTGAAAGTAAACATGTTTCTGCATCTTTGATGTAGTAAGCTGGAAGTGTTAGAGATCTTGTAGTGTCAGAAAATTTGATCTGGACTGTTCCAACACCAGTGATCATTACTTTGTTTTTCAAAACTTGAATCGTGTTTTCGTTTTTGTAAAGGTTTAGATGAGTAAAGAAGCACGGGTCGTTAAAAACATTGCAACTAGAACCAGTGTCAATGACACACGAGACCAAATTCTGTCCTCCTGTTTGTGAGTTCTTGACATTTTCTTCAGCCAGGTAAGATTGGGAGGTAGATTTGTTTGTAAGGAAAGTGACGAATGTTTCAGGAGCTACAAGTGGTTTGTCTTCTGTGATGTAAGTTGCTGCATTCGAGGACTGAGTTTGTTTGCCTGTGTTGTTGAATGTTTTCGGTGTTCTGTTTTTCCTGTTTTTAAGACTCTGTAGAAACCTTCTTTCACTGGCAAATCTGGTACACACGCTTTCCAAATGGTTTCTTCTTCCACATGAGCATGTGTTTCCTTTTGCTTTGCAGCTCCTGTAATGATTGTTGAATCCGCTGGAAAAGTTTTCACCGCACAAGACGCAGGTGTTTTGTGGAAGTCTAAAGTTGTTTGAGCTCTTCTGATTGTTAGTTTGGTAGTTTGTGAAGTTTACTGTAAGAGTTTCGTCATGTGGTAAAATGCCTCTGGGATCGTGTGCGTAGACCTTAGAAGAGATTTGAGACTGAACGGTGTTAAGTTTTTCAGTGCTTGTTAAATCTAAATTTGTAAGTGTAGAAAGTAGAATGTTGTTGCTAGTTCGATTTTCCTTGATCTTTGAAACGTAAATCATTGCCTGGTCAAGCGTCTTCGTAAACATTCCATGTTGTGTACAGAAGGTTAGAGCTTTGTCGAATTTTTGATTGAAATCCATTAGACTTTCTTCGTTTTTCCATTTTAAGTTCATGAAAGTTGAAAAGATTCCAGAAAGTTGCGTGTCACGTGACAGGTAAAAGCTGTGACCTAGAGTTCGAATGATTTTGTTCAGTCTGTAAGGGTAGGTGAGACTTGTAAGGTAGTCAATTTGTTCGGGAAAGAATGTGATCAAATGATCAGAAATGAATTCGTCCGCATCTTCGGAAAGGACAAACTAGTCTGTTTTCGTAGCATTTGAAAAGTCAGGAAGTTGCTCTGGGTTGATTGAGTCCACCAGTAAGTCCAAGTGTTTTCTTCCCTTTTCTCTGCAGACTTTGTTCAGTTGGACAGCTTCACCAGCTTTTTCTGTGTTTTCCACTACTGTTCCATCACTTGAGTAAGTAGACTCTACGCAGGTAAGATTCAGCTGCTTAATGTACAGCTCAATGAACCTCTTGAGTGTGATGAAGTTTTCTTGCGTTCTCAAATCCAAAACCTTATTTTTGAGTGCGTCAGAGAGAATTAACTTCGCAGCTTTCGTAGTTTGAGGGAGAATAGTATTGTCCTTAAATCTAACAGTGTAGAGGACCATTTGCCAGTCGCAACCAAGTGAATATCTAGTATAAATGTGTAAAATGTAAGTATTTAAAAGTATTTCTTGTATTATGTATTGTGTCTTAGTAGTTAATTGATAATTACCCAAAATATATATCTTATTGTAACTTGTAAATCTGTAAATGCTAACTACTTATATTTCAACACTCCACGGGCGTAATATACCGATTGTTCTGAAATGCTTTGTAATATCTCTTTGAAAAAAGTTAGAAAAATTTTTCTATTTTATTTTAAGAAATTCAGTGTGAGAAACTGTTTCTTTTTGAATTATAAGATAAGATTTTTAACTCCACAGTAAGATATTCCTTTCAATATGATTAATCAGATCGATTTCCCAAAAAATTTTTCATTATACTTCATCTGAATAATTGATGCGCAGAATCGTGATTTCTCATAAAGAAAATTCCAAGGGTCTTAAAGAGTAATTTGCATAAATTTCAAAGCAAAATTACGAAAGAAACTATGCAGAAAGACAAAATAAAAAAGACAAACCTCCAACAAGAGATTCTAGACCCCGAAGAGCAAAGTCAACCACAACTGCTAGGAAAATGGATTGCAGCAACCTATTCTACTTCAGAAGAAATGCTGGAAGTGATCAGTAGACTTACCTGCGGTCACTTTTAGTGGAGAATTTGTGTTTCTTGCTAATATGACGAGGTAATCAGCTACGCAAAGTGGGGTTGGAACTGTAAAAGACCTAAGAGAGGTAAAATTCAGTGTAGTTCAGACAAAAATTACTCGTTTGAAGTTAACATTAAGCTTAATCCTGGTACTTCTAAGTACATTTTCGTCGTAATTAACAACATCACTGCAATCATGAGGTGAAAATGCTGGAAAAAATTAAAAATGTGCTCAACAGCTTACAATAGAAGAGTTGAAAATGATTAAATACTTTTGAGTTGCCGACAGCGGAATTGCAGCGGCAGATGTCGCACTACATCGCAATTTTCCCAGCACATTGTTTGACAAAGAACTAGTAAGAAGTATTAACAAAAAAGCTAAAGAAGGTGTTGACGCTAGCGAAGATAATGATATTAAAAAATTAATTGCGTGTGGGAAAAGATGCCTAGAGCATGAAGGAAGATTGATTTGAATTGGGGTTATCCTAAAAAAGGCAAAGCCATTCAAAGTGGACTCAGCTTTCAAGAAGACATACAAAACAAATTAAAAAAATATACGGGGATAGTGTCCAAGTGGATATTACCCATGGAATGAGTAGATATCGGTTGGTGGCAATGTTCCCTTGCGGGATTGATTGCTTCATTAAAACCATAAATTTCTTGTGCACAATGATGGAGACCGAGTCGAGCAAAGATGTCGTTAAAGGCTTGAAACTTCTGGGTCTTCAGGATGCGGAAGCAGTAATGACGGACGGGAGCAAAGCTTTGGAAGCAGCTGTGGAGGAACTTGGAGCATCTCATGTTCTTTGTAGGAAGCATTTTTTTGCGACTTTGAACTCAGCTGCATATGGCCTAAAAGGGATTAAAAAATAAAATTTACAAGCAGCTTGGGGGATGTTCTCACTGGAATTTTTCAGAAGAGAAAGATCTTGATCAACCTATTCAAAATATGTTGGTTAACTTTCCTGATGAACCGCAGCAGCTTGCCCTAAAAAATACTAAGAAAAAGAATAACAAAGTATATTGGGAGATGACTAGAAAACTTCTAACATTCTCTCACAGCGTTTTTCAGAGGGTTGAATCATTTCACTCGGGCATCAAAGGGAATGGTTCTCTAAAAAACTCTCTTAAAACCTGGACACTTGATGAGGTTGTCACCCGCTACGAGAATAGTGTGGATAAGTACATGGAGACAACTCTAGAAAAGATCAAGGATTTGGTAAGGGGTGATAAATTTTTTCAAAAGAAGCTGATGAAATGTTCACAAAAGAGCTGAAGTTGATGGGAGCGTGCTGGATTGTTGAAGAGTTGAGTTCAAGAAAGTTCATTGTAAGTGATTCAAACACGAGAATAAAGATGAAGCATGTGATGGAGGTTGTTGAAAGGAAAGGCGCAAAACTTCAAACATGTACTTGTGAAACTTGGACCAACCAAAGTTTTCCATGTCGTCACTATGCGAGGTGTTGTGATCGTAAAAGGATTCAATACATGTCCATAGACCATCTTCCACAGAGGTGGACGAACCAGGAGCATCCTCTGTTCAAGCAAGCACTAAGTGAGATGGTCGAGAAGTTGATGGCCCACGTGGGTGTATTGAGTTGGAGGCAAAAGCTCCACCTGTGAACGCAGCTTACATCCCAAAAAAGCCGGAAACTAAATACTCCAAGCTCCTTACTACATGCATAGTGCTCTGTGAAGAGGTAAAAAGCAGCAACGAGGGCCGAAAAGAAGCTACGCAGCAGTCTTGCAGATGACCGCTACGTTAAGGGAGAACCTAGATGGAGACTTTGGGGATTTGGATGAGGTTTCTGAAGAAAGTGTGTTTATGTTTGAGTCACCAAGGAAGGGGGTCAAAAGAAGGAAGGGAATGAAGAAAACGTGATTTCACCTCTGGACTTCTCACAAAACACCTACCTCACTGATATGTAAGGTTTTAAATCTTGAAACTTGATCCTTGAACTTTTTTATTCTTGTTTATATAATCCTTGAATCCGAAACCCCATCCCTTTTTCTTGTTTAAAGTTTGAAAATAAGAATTCCTTGAACCTTTTTTTTCTTGAAGAAATGTAAGTTGAATATAAGTTGAACCTAACCACCCTACCACGTAGCTTCACACCACATTTTCAACCCCATCCCGAAATACTCCTTTTCATCGGTTGAACCAAAAAATTTTAAACAACGTCAAATCATATGTAAATCACCACCTGAGCAGCACAACCTAAAAGGAAAATAACATTTACCTTTCGTTTTCCGTGACTCTCTTTTTGTATTAAATCTTCTTCAAAACATCATAATCTTGTTCCTGACTGCTTATTCGCAGTTTAAAATTTCAAAGACCCCTTAAAGTAAGTAATAATATATATATCTTTTGAATCCTCCACTGGTATAATAACATTCTTTTGAATATATATTAAGTCAGATACCCTTCTTCTGCATGTTTGTGATCTAAAATAATGAACATCTGTTGCAAAATACGTTGATCCCCTTTAAATTCTTGACTTTGATATGAGTAAATGCGTTTAATCGTGCTAAATCTTGTGTGTTGTTGTTGGTATTTCTATCTTGTTTTATGTTTTATCATGTAACTGCCATGATGTTATTATCTATTTCAATTCTTGCTTGTTGGATTTGCTTCAAAAATATTTTTGGGCAATTAAAAATTGGGCCAATGAAATTTAGGAGTATTTGATTCTGGAGTCAAAAAAAATTATTCGAGTCTTCTATCTTGAGTTCCGGCTTTTACACCCCGGAGTTTCCACTCAGAAAAATTGCTTGGTTAGAGTTTAATATGGGGAATTCCAATTTTCATACTCTGGCTGGAGTTTCGATGAGCACAGACCAAATTTCTATACTTAGACAAAAATTTGGAGTGAACAGAACACTTTTGGGCAATTTCTAATTTACAAAATTACAAAAATAAAGTTTATAACATAAGAACACCAAGAAAAAAGATAAAGAACAAGAAAAACATCAAGAAATAGTACAAGAAGAAAAGAAGAATGAACTTTAGATGGCAGTTGGACCCTGTAAAGTTCTGTTTCAGCTGAAAAGATGCTACAATTGGTGAACAAGTTTGTTGCAAGACGATTTAAGGCGAGTAAACGCAGTTCACACTACATTGCGAAGGAAAACATTAAAAAAAATAAAGCAGAAATACAATATAGTGAATTTAGACGGAAGATGGACTTTAAAGATCTTTGTTTCTGCAGAAGAAACGTTGGAAACGTTTAAAAACTATTTTGAAGGACGCTTTGGAACTACTAAAAAGTCCTCTCATCACCTTAAGAAGTTGGAAACATGGAAAGAGTTTGAAATTTAAGTAATTAAATTGGAAAGATGTAATATAATTTGTACTAATTCAAAGAATTGTTCTTCTGAAGTCAATTTTAAGTTTAGTTTAGAGAGGAACACTTACATCTTTCAGGTAATTGACTTAGAACACGTTGGACATGATTTTAGAAGCATCTCAACAGTGAAGAAGTACTTAAATGATTTAACAGAAGCTGAGCTGGAAATTTTACATACATTGGGTAGGGCTGAAACTTCAATTGCTGCAGCACAATTAGCCCTTCACAGGACTTTTCCAGAAATCGTCTATGACAAAACTTTGACCAAATGTGAGATGATGAAAGCAAGATCTAACAGAAAAGATTCAGGAGATAGTGATATGGAGGTATTGGTCCAATGTGGTCAGCGTTGTCAAGCTAGAGGTGGAAAGTTTGAACTATACTTCAATAGATCTGCTCATGGTAAGGCACAGCTTCGTGGATTAACATTTCAGGAACCAGAACAGAAACAACTAGCATCCATCTACAGCTACTGTATCCAGATTGATACAACCCACGACATCACCCGCTACAAAATGTTAGTAATGATGCCAGTAGGTGACGATTACTTCTTCAGGTCCATTTTCTTTGGATGTAGCTTCATTGAAACAGAGAACAGCTTTGACGTGGTAAAAAGTTTGTGATTTCTTGGCCTTGCAGGCGCCAAGGTTATCAAGAGTGATGTATCTAGGGTACTTGCAAAAACTGCCAGAGAGCTTTACTCCACTCACATTCATTTTCTAAAGCATTTGTTTGCCAGTTTTTCTTCATGTTGTAAGTTTTATCCTGGCGAAGATTTATCACATTTAGGGCAAGCATAAACAAAATCTTGTGCGAAACATTCACTCCACCATCTACACTCGTACCTTTTATTGAAACCCTGCTCAAACGTTACCCAAACCCACCTCAACAAGATTTCCTAAAAAACTAATTAAAGGAAAAGACTCCATTTGTTGTACTTTTACAAAAAAAAAGCTTAACTTTCAGCAACAAAGCTACACAAAGAGTTGAATCTAACCACAGTCCTTTCAAGAGTAGGGGAACTTTGAGAAAATCTCAAGTGAAATGGACGTTGGATGGGGTTGTAAAATATCATGATGGGCTTGTTCAGAAATATGTCAACGGCACTATCAAGAAGCTAAGATCATTAATAACATCTGATGCTAAACTTTCATCTGAAACAGAGAATTTTCTGAAAAATGAGAGTAGGGAGATGTACTGTACCTATATCCGAATGTATAAATCTGACTTTGAGTTTGAGGTAAATGATAAGAACCAGGAAAGAAGTCTCATCATAAAACTAATTGAGAAGAACGGCTCAAAGTTTCCATCATGCACATGTTCAGTGTGGACAAATATGCATTTGCCATGTAGACATTTTGCAAGGATATGTGTCCGACGTGGTCTAGATTTTTTAGATCCAAAATATTTGTTGTCTAGGTGGGACTATCGCAATCATCCTTCGTACAAGAGAGCTTTAACAATATTGGGTAGGCTTCCAACAATAAAGCTGACGACGATGGAGTTTAGAGTCCAAGTTCCAGATCTAAACAAATTCAAAGCAGCAGTCAAACCTTCAAGTAAATATTCTAAAATGTTGGCTGAAGGTAAGTTACTGTGCACCGAAGCATCTCAGACGAACGAAGGTTGACGTAAAACTTTTGCAGCCATAAGAACGATGCGTAAATCACTTCGTAATAATCCGGATGGGGTTTTCTATGAGCAAGAGCTTGAGGAAGTAACAGATCTAAGTCAAGAAACAGCAGTGAACTTTGAATCAACTTTAAACATCAAATTACCAGCCAAGAGAAAAAGAATATATAAGGCTGGGGTTGAAAAGAAGCAATCGCGTCTGAACCTAACGTCAAAAAAATTAAAAATTAATCAAATCATAGTTTCCTTGAACTCTTGACTTGAACTTAATTCTTGAACTCTTGACTCGAAATTTATCCCTGAACTCTTGACTTGAACTTTATCCATATATATTTTTCTCCAAACGCCCAACCTAAACCGCAACCCTTTTCAAAGTAAAACTTAATTAAGCAAAAATTTTGAAAATGACTTGTCTTTTCTTGAAGTTTTTGTTTTGTAAAAGATGTTGTCCTTTCTTTTTCTTTTGAAATATAAATTAAACTTTAAGTTTTGTAAAACGTGTTGTGTTTTCTTTTTTTGAAATAAAAATATAAAATAATCTGTAACTTCTTTAGTTATCTTCTTTCATTCTTCTTGAACTTCTTCGGCTTTATTATTTATATTTTATATATAGAAACATTCAAGTTGAAAAAGTTTGAATCACCTTAAAAATAATATAATTTTTATTTGAATACATGGAATAGTAAAGATGTGTTAACTTGATAAAACTTTCATTGTTATTTCATCGTTTATTGAGACTGAGCATCGTGCTTTCACAATCTTGATGTAGTCTTGCTGTTTTGTTGGTTTGATTGCATTTTTTTTGAAATTTGATTTTGTGAAATTTCCAATTCCAGTCAATCAGAGAAGAGGAGCGAGACACTTCGGAGCGAGACACTTCGGAGCGTAAAAAGAACAAACCCAATTCGAAGTGTTTGTCTCAGGAACTCAATAATGCCATATCACATATGGTACCCAACAAATATTTATTTCAAAACAACATGGAAATAAGTGAGTTACTAGCGAAGAAAGTTGAAACCTTAGATTGTAATATATATCAACATATATTTGATTAATTTTTATTTTACACGGGTTTAACTGTGAATATGCAATCACTATCCTCGATGAATTCTTAGATTGTTCTAGCTCCGCGTAATATTCAGGATCTGCTGACTTCCGACATCTCAAAATTAAAGTACACTTTCTCTATTACATTTCTTTCTAATAAATAAAATAAATAGACAAAATAAAAAATTTTGTGAGTTTTGATTTTGTCATACCAGTAAATGACATAGGCTCGTGAGAATGAAAGTATCACAAGGAACTTTCCATGAGCCCAAATTGAAAAACTAGGGACTAGGTATTGGTTCGCGTCATACTTTCTCAAGTAGTATATAAAATATCTAAGATCGTATTTTTTAAAGCTTAATTTTAACTCGTTAGAGATTCACAAATTAAGTCCCTAACTCAGGGGCCTCAATAAAATGACTAATAGTGAAGTTGGGCGCCTTATATCCATGCCAAGAAAAGAACCAGAACTTATGTTCACATGAAAAGCTATTTCCGTAACATATCCGTAATTTTCAGAGGAAAAGTTGCCGTAAAGCCAAAAACTTGATTCGGTTATCATCATATAGGTATCCTGCGATAGTAGTATAACAGAACACTGAAAAATCTCTTTGGGAAGACATGGTGCTGGCGGTAGTGTTTAAAACGATCTTTGTAGATCTAAATTTCCTGTGTTGCGACGTGGTACGTTATGAAATTTTATTTAATGGAAAGTTTCTGGGTGTTAGCATCTAAGAGTGGAGACATAGCAGTCTACACATACTAAAATTGAACTCCAGGACCTGGTTTGAACTCATATCTCCCGCATTTATAGTCGCAGCCAATATCTCGAATGAGATAAATCACATATTTTTTATAGAGCTATTAGATTTTTTAGATAAAAAAATGATTAGCTACTGGTAAGCAGACAAGAACAATATTACCTATTCATATAAATTCCATCTAAGGGGTAAGAGAAGATTAATGGCTTAACCCGTCTTAGGCTATTAGATTGAGTTAATCGAGATAAGTCGCTTTAATATATTGCTTTAGATTGACTATAAATAGTATCTGGGGTATTGATATATGTGTTAAGTCAACGAACGTTGGATTCATCTACTTGTTCGGGTTGTTTTTCAATTCTATAATGTACTAAGATCTTGACTTCATTTAGACTATCAAGTCTTTCTTACTGTGTTTATCAATTTCTTCAGATATTTCCTTAGATCTCAGGTGGGTTAATTCTTCTTATGCAGAACATTATGTTCATCGCTCTGATGAATATTTACATTCTGATAGTATTGATGCTATTATTATTGGCTAAACCATAAATTCTTCAAGAAAACTTCATGGGCAATCTAGTACTCACTATAACGACTAAAATGTGGCTTATTAATTATCATCTAGTGGAAGAGTGTTGGGTGGAACAAGCATATAGAATACACTCTTACAATATTGACATCTGTTGTGGCAGTATTAAGACTCAGTCACTATGGCATACTGGTTTAAATAACGCACACCTAACTACGTATATATTACATTTTGATAATTTTACTGTACACACTCTAACTAATTATACAGTCTTTCCCACCATATATAAATTCAGGTGATATAGATTGAAGTTCTGATTAGATAACTCTATGTGGGCTTACAAAGAGTTTGGTGCAAACTTCGCATGGACTAATGATCACCATGGGCAAATTGAATCTAAATAATCTTTAGCAGAAAGGGGACACTCCAAGTCATACATAGGTATCTTTTGTGCTTTCTTATCAATGCTAACAAGTTGATTTAACATTAACTATTTATGCTGCAAATGTTTCTTGCTTAATTTTATGACATCGTTCTATGATTTCTGTCAATATAAATTTTCAAGTAATGGAAGGTGTGAACCAAGAATAAAATAATTGTTTAGTTTGATGTCGAGCAGCAGCTTTCTCTAATGGACACATTGTTTCTATTATTGCAATTTATAGAGATTTTGGAAACCTTAACATAGAAAGCTGCCTTCGACTCCTGGTGAGCTCAAGGCTATCAGCTTCCAAGTCACCAAAATCTAAGTAATTGTTGTTTATCGTACCTAAGCTTTTACTCCCAAAAGAAGATATGGCTAATCAAGCTGCTGTATAACAGCAATGAATACCATTAGTTCCCAATGCTCTATAAATTTTCCTCAAAGCAAAGAACCATATATGCTTTGCAAGTAGGCTAGGAATATTAACTCTTCTAAGATTTACCCATCAAGTATATTTGCCAAAGTCTAAAGACATAATGACAGGTATAAGAGTCACGTGAAATCTGTGAAGAAAATATTCAATGATATGCCCTTAAACCCAGTTCTATTCCAATAAAGCACTTTCTTGCATTAGTAACTTGCACATTTAAATGGAACTATTAGGGTTGTCTTTGGTCACCCCTTTCTAGGCCAATGATTCACCAAAACTGTTCTTGTGGCAGGAAAATAAATTGAACTGTATTTTACTATTTGGTGCTTGAAATGAAACCTACTTGTCTTCTTCGAAATTGCCGATGAACGAACCGACTGTTTCCAGCTAATGATATAAAATCTGTTATTGAGATTAACTCGTATTCGAATTATCGATTCTTTTTACACTTGGAACAAATTCTACTCTAAATGGAACCAATACTTAAGTATGGACAATCTAAATACTATTCCTTTTGGCGTCAGAGGTGTGTCTTGGGAAGCTACCAGTAACTATCAGTAGTCATATATTTTTTTGCTTTCTTTCTGATTTTATCTCATTTAGATTCCTAATTCCCTATATTTTATATTCCATGGTAAGGTTATTTATTCGTTTCTCAGTGAAAGTATTACTTCTCTTCACCGGAAGCTAGGCTTTGGTATAATGGTATGGTTTCAGACCTGGAAAAATAAGTAACTAATTTAAGAGATATCCTGCAAGAAAAGACCTTTAGGTTGAGATTTTCAACATACACTATTTACTCTTCTTAGATTTCCTCGAAGTATCTCCTTATTTCTAAGTCCTTTATCTCAGTTTCTTTTAAACCTTAAGGAAATGACCTCAACTGGTTTTCTTATGTAATTTATACATCTTTTTGCAAGAAACAATATATTATAACTTATATACTTAGACATAGTTGCTCAAATGTTGCAACTTAACTGGTTTTGCGAAGTCTTTGGTATCTTGCTAAAACGTATGATCCCGGAACCAGCTATTTTGGGCAAATTTTCATGTTGTTATGATTTGTCTTTCCGCTTCCGAGTTAGGACATGACCGATACACACCTCATGTCCGTTTAATATTGAGAGCGAAAATTGTCAACAAAATGAAAAACAAAGTTTTTCTAATATTATTTTTTATTAAACAAGCCTTTTCATGGTGCTCGAAATCACATGCTGGGGACTGTTTTCTTTATATTCGTGGAGGATGGAGTGAAAGAAGCAAAGCTTAGCTGTCTCAGTTTTATTTTCTAGGTCTCGAGCATGAAACAAGAGCAAGAGGTGTCAGTGTAATTTCTGATTACGAATTTAGTAATAGTTTGTGAGAGAAAGAGGTAGGAGTCAGTTCGCAACTATTGCTGGTATTGCTGATGGGAAAAGGAACATGTCCGAAGTAACTTTTTTTGTTGGATCAGGTGACTTGAACGCGACAAGTACGCAGATGGTGTAATTCTATCCTTGCACTTAAGTCTTAGAATGTATGAAGATGGAGTAACACAAATGAAAAAGTTACAAATATCTGAAAATTTTGCAGGAAATGAAACTAATGTTGCTGACGCTATTCATGATTTTGAACAGAACATTCTTCTTGTTGAAGGAAATGGCAAGTTTCGTGGGAAGATTCGAATTGAACCTAGTGGGAAAGCCATTCGTCCTAATAAAATTGAACACTTTCAAGATGAGAGCACCAATGATATGTATTTCGATGATCTTTCGGGAGGGTTCAATCAACAAGATATATATTCATCTGATGACGATGAGTTGGGTGGAGCGAAACAAGATGGGGAAGGACTAATAGATAACAGCCAGGAAAAAAATAATAATTATGAAGATGGCGAGTATTCTGAAGTTGGTTTTGATGATCTCTCTGGTGGTTTCGATATTTACAAAGCTTTCGAAGAAACAGACTACGTCTTTGAAAGTAGCGGCACTGAAGAAGAGGAAGAAAAATCCGGAGTTCATTTTCTAGATCTTTCACCTGGAGAGGTTTTTCTATCTGGCGACCCTTCGAAGCTGCAGCTTAACCATATATTCAAAGAGTACTTTTTTTTTTATTAATATTGTAGTGAGTTTGGCGAGGAGCAAAAACCTACCGAATGGAAAATTCGGCACGAGTTAGATCAAAACTCGGTAGATCATTACACAGAGTTGACCTTTGCTACACTCGGGTTTGCCCCGTTAGCTACTGAAGAAGAAGATTTTGGTGGCTTTGGTGGCTTCAATGAGTTTGGTGGGGGATCGAACTATGGAATGTTTGAGGATAATTTTGAAAGTGAGGAGAAGCAGGGCAACGAGGCGGAGCCTGATGACGGTACAAAAGACAGGGTAATCATGAGACTATCAAGTTTGGCTAAGCAAGATACTATCGTAGCAAGTGAAGATAGTTTTGTTGGCATTGGTACCAGATGGCCTTCAGTTAAACTAGATGTCAACGGAGGCGTTCAAGGCACCTCTGGGTACTCGGCAGCTTCTGATGCACGCTATAAAACTAATGTAAGAAAAATTGAAGGCGTTGATGCTTTAAAATTGATTAATAAGATTCGACCCGTATGGTTTGAATGGAAATGGTGGAAGAAAACCTTCCAAGACAGGCGATTCAGTTCGGAACCAAACCAAATTGGCTTCATAGCACAAGAGAGTATTGTTTTTTCTTGGGTTTATGCTTAGTGGAAAGAATTCTACCGCAAATTGTACGAGAAAATCATGATGGTTATAAGTCTATCCAATATAGTTCACTTATTCCTATCCTCGTAAGTGGCCTGGAAGAATTGAGTAATGAACTGTCTATGTATATACTCTCTGTGGATAAAGTTTTAGGTTAAAGGATAAGATCTCGTCGCTCGAGAACCTCGTATTAAACAACCATGACTGATACAAGAGTAAACAGGATCATGGCAATTATACAAGGTAAAACTACTTCAAAGAAAAAAATAAACTAACACTTATGCTAAGTATTTATATACCCTTGGATTTTCAGGATCTTTTTCCAAATAATCCCTCTCAATCAACGAGGTAATTTTAGCCTTAATTACATCTGTGGGTGGAGTAAACAATTTCAGTTGATTCAAAACTTGTCCAACTAAATCCTCGTGTGCTAAAACTTTTCTACTCTTCATAATCCGAACTATAGCCGCTTCAATGGCAAATGTCCGATCTCTTTGAATTTTCACTGGATTGTGGCTTTCTTCCAAGCTTGGCATTGGAACTTTGAGTTTCTGCCTCTTGAATTTTCCGCCGTAATTAACAGAAAAAACATCTCCATCAAGATCAAATTTAGCAAGGCTTTCAAATTTGCCTTCCTTCTTCAAAACACCAGGTCGTAAAAAAGAATGAAGAACCTTCTTAAGAACACTAATCTCTAAATTTGTCATTTGCTCCAAATCACGAAAACCTATACTTCCCTGATACTCGTTAAATCGCATTAATACAGCTGCTTGCAAGGAATTAACCTCAAGAGTTAAATATCTTGTACTCGCATCATCTTCTCCAGCTTGAAACACTATGTCAGAATCAATAACAACGGTTCCTAAATTTGGTACCCAAGAAATTTTTCTCTTATCGGCGACTTCATGATACCAGTAACTAAATTGCGTCAATTGTTCGCTCATTTCGGGTGGATAGTTGACCTCAATCTTTCTATATGTTGGCCACGAACTACTATTGAGAAGAGTAACACCGAAATTCTTAGCTAGATCTTCATCCATTCTCTCTTCGATATTCTTTGAAGATGAAGATTTCAAGTCCTTGATCATGGTTTCCATCTTTTGCGTATATCCAGCGCCTATATTATCTTTAAACATACCAATAACTTTTTCTTCAAGCTGACTTATTTCAAATGTGTTCGAAGATGTAAAATTATTTAAAATTCTCTTCGCTAGTTGGTTTCTATATATTTCATTAAACTTGTCTTTCTCACTGATAAAACCAAACAAGACAACAGAATCTTCTAATTTTTCGGTCTCAGAATCTGCAATTTGCTTCTTGGATCCAACTTTAATCACATAATCCATATAGTTACTCAATTTTTCAGCAATGTCAAGAGCTGGATTATCTGCACCCTCATTTTTTCCTGCTTGATTTAACACTATCTCAAAAGCATCACGCAAAGCTCTTGCAAAGAGAGAATTTGCACTAAATTCCCTCTTTGCAAGGTCGTTGTAACGACTAAAGAGATCAATGAAAGCTTCAATTAATCTGATAGTTTGTTCTAGTTTGGCATTCTTTACCTTCGCTTTCTTATCTTTTGCTGCCGGCTTAGCCAAAACTTCTTGCATTTCAGTTCCTTTCTTAACTATATGTTCTTTAAACACTGCTGCAATGGCTGAAAGATGTTCATTTACTCTTGAACCTTGATTAGTCTCATCACTTGATATTTCATTGTACAGTGTGAAAAACAAATGCAACTCTTCCTTTCGATGGTCCTCCAACAAAATCTTTAAACCCGAGTTTTGGGACTCAATTAATACATCCCTTACGTCAATTAATAACGATTTATTCAATGTATTTACTAAAATAGGTTTTGTTCCATTAGACGCGTCATCAAAATCCTTATCAAGCAGCAACATTGGATTCTCCTCAGCCCAAACTAATCTGCTTGCTTGACTTAAATAATCGTTGCAAAATTTAATCTCCCAGTTGAAAATCTGCTCACAGAGTTTAATATATTGATCTGCAGCGGGATCTTTATTATCACCAATATAAAGCTCGGAAATTCCACAGTAGTACTGTTTTGTATTTTCAATGTAACTTCTTTCAAAATCATCCCTGTAAAAGTTTTCAAACTGTTTCCTATAAACAGGTTCTTCAAGATTTTCACGAAATTGAAGACGATTTTCTTTCAACACAGTTGCAACTCGATCGGGATTTATGGACAAGTAAATATAGAGATCACTAAACTTGGAAAAATAGTGATCACTATTATCTGGAACAAAGTTATTTTGACCATTTGGAAGCTGTTCTAGAAAATTCTTTCTTTTTTTTTCTAACAAAACGTTGTAACTTTGCAGCAAAGGTTCGCGCAGATCAATATAAATATACTTCGTGAATAGATCAAGGGAAACAACTCTCAAAGAATGCTGGTTATGTTGTTTCACGTAGTATCGATCGAGGTATTGAAAAAACTTACTCATCCATTTTGTTAAAATTAGATGATCCTCAAACTTGTTCATGAACTCTTTTAAGAACCTTTGATTCTCAATATTTTCTTTTGAATTCAACGCGTGTAGTTTTTGAACTACATTCTCAGTAATATAATTCTGGATCACTTCCGAATGCTTTTCATAAAGCTTTTTAGAAAATTCAGAATCCCTTTGTACGCACATGTTATAGCAAAGAGTATACACTTTCATATACTCAACGTTAGTAAATATGTTCTTTCCCAGATTTATTATATCGTTGTCTAAGGCCTGCAACAGCTTTTGTATGGATAGATATATCTCAGCCCATCCTATTATTTGAATTAAAAAATAATTGTTTACCTTCTTCAAATTTTATCGGAGTTTTTGACATAGTACGAGTATGTTTTATCTTCAAGGAAATTTGCTCAAAAGTCGTGTTCCTTTAGATATTTGGGAAGATGCGGTTTGTTCTTATTTTGGGTATATTCTTAGAGTGACTAACTCTCTTACTTTCTTCGACGGAAAAATGACAGGATTAGTATTTTCGTCTATAACTGTAGGTACTGGTTGATTTTATTATATTTTATAGATTTTTTAATATATTATGTTTTAATTCTTGTGATAATGAGGTTTTTCTCGATCATTTTGAATGAAACACGATATTATAAGAAATAGAACTGCAGATTCTTACGAGATCATTCTACCTAGCCACGGAGTATATAAAGCATATCCCTATGAATTTGGAAACATAATTTGAAATGAATATTTTAGTTGAACTAATATACTTGCCTAAGTCTACATGCCAGATATTATTCTTCATGGGTTTACCAAGTTTCCAGTATCAACACTTTGTTCCAAACCTATAGGTATCCCGTGTCACACCCATTTCTGAAAGTTTGCCCAATGTGCTGATAAATTTAAATTTAATGTTATTATGAATAAATAAGTTTATTATGGTTCTCATCTCACTGAAAATGAAGCAGAGACTTTGTACTCTTAGGCCTCCCAGGCGGTTGGCCAAGAAGATTTTTGTTTATATTAACTTTAGAATGTATTAAACAAATTGAAGTAATCTAAAAATCTAAAATAAAACAGAAAAAATGAACTTAACTGTATATGATGATTCTTGTCATATTCGCTAACAACAAATAGCCTCAGCAACAGTGAAGATGAATCTAAGCTGGATTTATTTTGTAGTCATAAATAGTTAGTATTGAACCTACTTTAGAATTTTTTTCTATTTTCCTTAAGGTGTAGGGTTATACTCATATATATTCAATGGTTTTACTAAAGTTAATACAAGAGAGACTTTAAGCACTAAGGAATAGTAAAAGACTACTTTCCATATATTCAGGTGAAAACAGCAACTTTCTTCTCATTCTCAAGAAACCTTTTATGAGAAATGATATTTTAACTTTCTGAAGAGAGAATAATATTTTCGTTTCACTAATTGATATACCGCTGATAATAAAGGATGATTTGAAATTTAGTGTACACAACAGAATATACTACAAGGACCCTTTCTATCGTTAGAGCTGAAGAAAGGTTTGTTCAGTTCTATCTTTCAAATTCCCCCAACTCTCTGCTTTACTATCTTCTTAAATATATTTATTCATAAAATAAAGTTAATTATAAAATAACACAGACATCAGAAAAATCGCTACAAGTTGTAAATTCATAGATCTGAAAATATTTTTATTTTCAGGGATTTAAACTAGATAAAATATCTGGCTACCATATACAAGCAATTTTCATGGAAACAAACTATCAAATGCATGGCAAACACAGACTGTGTTCAAAGAAATGGCTTGAAGCGTATTTTACTATAAGAGCTTCGGGGCAAGCGAAAATATTAAAACCTAACTACTAATAGTTATTAAGAATCTAGACGTTCATTCGGATATCCTGTAATATAGGTTAACTTACTTGCATTAATCTTGTATCAGGTCTTCTTAGAAGAGTTAGTGTTATTATTGAAAGCGCATTGTCTATGTTCAGTATATTTTTTACTTTACAGATATCACTTTCGATATAAGGAAAATATATTGCAATTGTCATTGTATTGAGCTGGTTCACTAACGGTGAAATGTCTTACTTCATGTATTCCACTGTCGTGCTGCTTTTAAACCCCATGTTTTTGGAGAAAAGTATGTATTTTTATCTTGTTTTAAGCTTTAGCTGGTTTTGCCTCCCTTGGGTAAACAAAACAATATATATCGACCACCAAGCTACTGCATATATATATAACGCTCCTTAGAGGAAAGCTAAGAAAGCCTCTAAGACGTTTCCCATATCTAACTATTATTTTATAGAAAATACCCGTAACCTCTTTAGTTGATTGGGTCATCTAATTCTTTAAATAAGTTTTTAAATCAAAATAAAATGGACCAATCTTGTGTTTGTAACCAATATGCTACTGGTCTCACATGATTATCTAAAACATGTATCCCAATAGAGTAATCATGACTAAGATTTTAGTGAAAATATTTTCACTTATCTCATTGCTTAGTGAATAAAATAAATTGGCTATTAGGAAGATTTTATACTGTGTTCAGAAGAGAGAGTACATACATTTTTCTATAACAATGATCATTATTTTTACTTTTTTATCTAAGCTAGCTTAGAAAAACTTTGGTGAATTATCTTGATGATTATGTTACTAAGTGGATTACTTAGTAAGTTAATATCGCTGCTATATTAAAATTTTATGGTTTTTGGTAGTTCCCACCCCTGAACCAGACAAAGTTTGAGGCATTTGAGTTCTGAAAACTATCTTTAAGGGAGAAAGATGAATTCTATCATTGTAAAAGAAATTATTGAAACCAACAAAGTGACTAAAGTTGCTAATTGGCTCAATAAGAGACCCCATTGGAATTTATAGGGTATTTTTCTTGAAGATACTGAAAACTTTTATTTGAAAAATAACGTATTAAAACGAAAATAATGTACTAGAATTCTTAATATTGAAAAACTCAAGCTAAAATTCCTATGATGCGGATTAAATAAGAATATGGAATAAGTACTTATTGTTTGATTACATTAGTATCAGCCTATTTTTTTTAGTTGTATAAGAACCCTTAGTAAATAGTACATCAATAAAACAGACTATTTATAGTTGCTGGATAAAATTTTTGGATAAATCTTCAGAAACTAGATACTCTGTAAATGCCGCTAGTTCCGTATCTACTAATAAAGAGGTGAAAGATATAGCAGTCTTAAAGTTCAATATTAATTTGTCAGAATTATTCATCTTTCCAATATGTTAGTCTATTATTTGGTGATAAGAATTAACTTTTTTGGTCGTATTTTTACCCTATGTTAATCCTAGATATCTATCCCACTATTAACTCTTTGGATTCTAGTTTATTATTTTCTTTGGAATATCATATAGAGTTCTTGGAAAATCTAACAACTTTGCTTGATATATTTAAAATTTAAGGGAAAATGTATAATTGAACTCTTTCTTTCGAACAAGTGATTCCAAATTAACAGATGAGTTGATTTTTCAGTTGAACATAATATGTATGTCGCTTCCTTTTGGCATTATCTTAGCTGTCTCAGTTGGATATTATATTTAGTTATTAAAGAAAACTTCGGCTAGGAGCTGTTTTTTTAGTTTGTGTTTCCTCCTGTCTGGTTGCCATCTCGGCGTAAATTTTCATTGGAACTTCCTTCTTGCCAAATTTTACAGGTTTTATTGTTCTAAAGACCCTCTAACTTTGTACTCGTAGCAGAATAATCTCTACAGTCACATGTGATTACAGTTAGAGTTTCTAAAACTGGTTACCCCAATAGACTTCCAGCCGTTATTATATCTAATATATGCCTCTTTTGCAATAAACAGCTCGATTTGGTTTTTGTTAGTTGCATCTTAATTGTAAAAACGGAGTTTTGCAATAACGAAAGCACTTATATATAGGTCTTTGTTCATGTTGGCTGGTTTCTTGAACCAGTTGACTTATAGCAGATAATTCTACCAACAAATAGAATATTGAATTACTGTATTGTTGCAATAACTCAAGATAGCAGGGATATGACTAATGAAACCAGTAGTTTTCAATCCAAATTTCTCATCAGCTCAATTTCAAATTTCCCAAAACTTAAATCCAAGATCAAAATTAAAAACTAGTATAAAAGATAAACGTTGAAAGATCACAGAAGATTAAGTTAAACCTAGGGGAAAAGAGAGAAAATATGAAACTTGATTTCAATTAAGTCAAGGTATATTTTTACATCTTATTTTTGCTTTATATTACTAAGAGCAACCCTATGCCAAGATTTTAACCTGAGATCAGAGAGTTATGAGTGAAAGCTCAGAAAGCTCCTTTGTGTTTATGTTGAAAGCAATCTGTGGAGCTGGAAGAAATATGAAACAGTCAAAATACATATTATTCTATAAAATTAATAATCAATTTTATAATAAAAAAGATGTTTATTTTAAGGTTTTTAGTCTGGATCATGTAAATTTGAATGAAGAAAACTTCCTACGTTTGATATCAAATAAAAGCCTCAGGTTTATACCCCAAGCAAAAGTGCAGATCTATTGGTAAGATTATGGTTTTCTAAATAAATTGAAGGCACCGGGATCAGAACTTTTAAATTATTTGTAGCTTTGAGTTCAAGAAACTTCCGGGATACAAAAAAATAAAACATGAATAAGAAATTCAAGTTAAAGAATTAGGGTTCAGAAACCAACATATTTTTTCTTTGTTTTATTTAATAGTTTTCAGGGCAAAATATATATAAAATTAAATTTAAGTACACAATGCAAGAGGTAAGTACTTTTCAAATGTAGAGTCTGTAAATGGAGGTTGGGCTTATTAATTTTTTAAGGCTGTCATTTACTCTATCTAATATCAAAATCTTATGTGGGGGGTTTTGGGTGGTGAAACTTTCAATTTACTTTAAATATCTTAAGTGAGAGTTTGTGGGCGGCTTATCAACAAAAATCAAAAAATGGAGCTCAAGGTTTTGGAAAAGACAAGTTTTAGGGTTAGGGTTAGGTTTTGTAAAAACGTAACCGTAGAAAATAGCATATGATAAGATCAAGACAATGATGTACACGTAGTTTAAGTTTATGAGCCAAAATTCAATAATGAGAGATTGCCTTACGCCTCTCGCTTTAGATTTTTCTTCCTTCTTTCTGGCGACCTCAAGTTCAGCGCAGATTCCTGGGATAGAGATTCTTCAGTGTCCGAGTTACTTGCGAACAAACCAGCCGAATTGGCACGTACAAACTTACGCATCATGAGAGCTACAACCAATGTCTTTCTCCAGCACTCGGATTATATGATTCTTTGCAAAGTAGCTAGCGCTCTGTCATCAGTTTAGGGTATTTCGATGAATTTTTTTTGGAGACTTTCAATTTCCTAGGTTAGGAATACGAACCTTGAACTCCATAGTGTTGGATTTGAAACAGGAATTCTTCTAAAATTTTGCAAAACAACTTCATAGAGAGGTTGTTCTTCTTGTTTCCATCTTAGGAAAAAAATCTTCTTCATAAATAGACCAGTGTTTGTTGATACTGCTTCTACTAAAATATCTATATGGAAGACGCATATTTGTCCAAATGGAACACAAGCAAGGTGAAATGATGTTTTGTTCTTTTCATTTAAAATTTTCACGGTGTAGCTTCTGTTATCTTTATCATCATGAACAGAATATTCCATTTCTGATTTCTCCATTTCTATATTGCATTGGTATATATCACGAGTTTCATTTTGAAGATATTGATAAATCTCATCTGATGACGGTTCATCCTTATCAATCTATTTCTCCAACTTACGCAAGGGTAATATTTGATATTTTCTTACTAAATCATCAGTATATGTGACAACCTGATCTAAAGTCTACTTCTTTTGAGATTGTCTATAAATCTAAACGAACTTTAAACTTACTGCACATAGGCTCTACTTGCTGAGTGCCTTTGTTTGCAAAAGTTAAACACTACTGAGTAAAAGTCCCGTGCAGCATATCTTTTTCATTTAATATTTTTCACGAAGCTCTGTTTTGGGGTGCCCGGAAAATTCGACAAAGTCTTCTGTACAATGAGTACCAAAGCAGATGGAGGCTCAATGTTCTCGAATAGTACCCTGTTTACATCAGCTCGAGAGCTGTTTAATTTTTTGCCAGATAGGGAGTTATATGAAGCGCCCAGAGACCCAAGTATATATTTAATACAATGTAAATATGTGCCTTGTAATTACCTAGCGACACGTGCCAGAGCTTTTGCACCATCACTCGTTATTATATTGGCAACTGAAAGCTGTAGATCATGAAGCCCTTGTAAGACATTTGGGGCATTTTATTTCTCCATAAATGTGAAAAGAATATAGCATTCATGAAACAGTCCATTCCGACTGGTAACATGACCAATAATTTGTGACACGAAATATTGTGTGTAGTATCGATCTAGATACAATCTGAATACATACTTGCCATCCTATCCTGAAGTTTTTCCTAAACTTTAGTCCTTTTAGCTGATCTAGATCAGTTGTTAACTTGTTAGAGTAAATCTTGAATGCACCACCTCTTGATAAGCATCTTTCACCACATTGCACAAAAACTTCCTTATATTTTCGCCTATATTTTGTTTTTCATTTTTAGATTTATTCATTAGTCTTCTAACTATTTTTTTTTTCAAACAAAATAACAGTATATTTTCTAGAAAGTTCCAGCTCTATCTAACTAACAGTATTTCTGCCTTTCCAAGAAGCCTAAGGAAATGTTTTTGATATTTACTTAGTTCTATAGTGTATTTTTTTATGTTAAGATTTGTCTTCTGCTCATTTCCACTGTGATCAAGTTGAATTACAACAAAACTGTAGAGTTTTGTTACCGAGTCAAACTTAATGTTTACCTCAAAAGAGCAATTTTTTGCTACTTCGACATACAACTTTACATCTTTAAAGCTTTCTGTAGTCTTAATTAATTTTTTGTATCTCTGCTTTCGCAAAGTAGTGTGAAATACGCTTACTCACCTTAAATCGTCTTGCAACAAACTTGTTCACTAATTGTAGCATCTTTTCAGCTGAAACAGAGCTTTACATGGTTCAACCGCCATATAAGTTCTTTCTTCCTTTCTTCTTGTACTATTTCTTGATATTTTTCTTATCCTTTATCTTTTTTCTTAGTGTTTTTATGTTATAAACTTTGTTTTTGTAATTTTGTAAATTGGAAATTGCCCAAAATTGTTCTGTTCACTCCAAATTTTTGTCTAAGTATGGAAATTTGGTCTGCGCTCATCGAAACTTCAGCCAGAGTATGAAAATTGGAATTTCCCATATTAAACTCCAACCAAGCAATTTTTCTGAGTGGAAACTCCGGGGTGTAAAAGCCGGAACTCAAGATAGAAGACTCGAATAATTTTTTTTTGACTCCAGAATCAAATACTCCTAAATCTCATTGGCCCAATTTTTAATTGCCCAAAAATATTTTTGAAGCAAATCCAACAAGCAAGAATTGAAATAGATAATAACATCATGGCAGTTACATGATAAAACATAAAACAAGATAGAAATACCAACAACAACACACAAGATTTAGCACGATTAAACGCATTTACTCATATCAAAGTCAAGAATTTAAAGGGGATCAACGTATTTTGCAACAGATGTTCATTATTTTAGATCACAAACATGCAGAAGAAGGGTATCTGACTTAATATATATTCAAAAGAATGTTATTATACCAGTGGAGGATTCAAAAGATATATATATTATTACTTACTTTAAGGGGTCTTTGAAATTTTAAACTGCGAATAAGCAGTCAGGAACAAGATTATGATGTTTTGAAGAAGATTTAATACAAGAAGAGAGTCACGGAAAACGAAAGGTAAATGTTATTTTCCTTTTAGATTGTGCTGCTCAGGTGGTGATTTACATATGATTTGACGTTGTTTAAAATTTTTTGGTTCAACCGATGAAAATGAGTATTTCGGGATGGGGTTGAAAATGTGGTGTGAAGCTACGTGGTAGGGTGGTTAGGTTCAACTTATATTCAAATTACATTTTTTCAAGAAAAAAAAGGTTCAAGGAATTCTTATTTTCAAACTTTAAACAAGAAAAAGGGATGGGGTTTCGGATTCAAGGATTAAATGAACAAGAACAAAAAAATTCAAGGATCAAGTTTCAAGATTCAAAACCTCACATATCAGTGAGGTAGGTGTTTTGTGAGAAGTCCAGAGGTGAAGTCAAGTTTTCTTCATTCCCTTCCTTCTTTTGACCCTCTTCCTTGGTGACTCGAACATAAACAGACTTTCTTCAGAAACCTCATCCAAATCCCCAAAGTCTCCATCTAGGTTCTCCCTTAACGTAGCGGTCATCTGCAAGACTGCTGCGTAGATTCTTCTCGGCCCTCGTTGCTGCTTTTTGCCTCTTCACAGAGCACTATGCATGTAGTAAGGAGCTTGGATTATTTAGCTTCCGGCTTTTTTGGGATGTAAGCTGCGTTCACAGGTGGAGCTTTTGCCTCTAACTCAATACACCCACGTGGGCCATCAACTTCTCGCCCATCTTACTTAGTGCTTGCTTGAACAGAGGATGCTCCTGGTTCCTTTGCCTCTGTGGAGGATGGTCTATGGACATGTATTGAATCCTTTTACGATCACAATACCTCGCATAGTGACGACATGGAAAACTTTGGTTGGTCCAAGTTTCACAAGTACATGTTTGGAGTTTTGCGCCTTCCCTTTCAACAACCTCCATCACATGCTTCATCTTTATTCTCGTGTTTGAATCACTTACAATGAACTTTCTTGAACTCAACTCTTCAACAATCCAGCACGCTCCCATCAACTTCAGCTCTTTTGTGAACATTTCATCAGCTTCTTTTGAAAAAATTTATCACCCCTTACCAAATCCTTGATCTTTTCTAGAGTTGTCTCCATGTACTTATCCACACTATTCTCGTAGCGGGTGACAACCTCATCATGTGTCCAGGTTTTAAGAGAGTTTTTTAGAGAACCATTCCCTTTGATGCCCGAGTGAAATGATTCAACCCTCTGAAAAACGCTGTGAGAGAATGTTAGAAGTTTTCTAGTCATCTCCCAATATACTTTGTTATTCTTTTCTTAGTATTTTTTAGGGCAACTTGCTGTGGTTCTTCAGGATATTCAATCAACATGTTTTCAATAAGCTGATCAAGTTCTTTTTCTTCTGAAAAGATTCCAGTGAGAACATCGCCCAAGTTGCTTGTAAATTTTATTTTTTAATCCCTTTTAGGCCATATGCAGCTGAGTTCAAAGTCGCAAAAAAATGCTTCCTACAAAGAACATGAGATGCTCCAAGTTCCTCCACAGCTGCTTCCAAAGCTTTGCTCCCGTCCGTCATTACTGCTTCCGCATCCTGAAGACCCAGAAGTTTCAAGCCTTTAACGACATCTTTGCTCGACTCTGTCTCCATCATTGTGCACAAGAAATTTATGGTTTTAAGGAAGCAATCAATCCCGCAAGGGAACATTGCCACCAACCGATATCTACTCATTCCATGGGTAATATCCACTTGGACACTATCCCCGTATATTTTTTTAATTTGTTTTGTATGTCTTCTTGAAAGCTGAGTCCACTTTGAATGGCTTTGCCTTTTTTAGGATAACCCCAATTCAAATCAATCTTCCTTCATGCTCTAGGCATCTTTTCCCACACGCAATTAATTTTTTAATATCATTATCTTCGCTAGCGTCAACACCTTCTTTAGCTTTTTTCTTAATACTTCTTACTAGTTCTTTGTCAAACAATGTGCTGGGAAAATTGCGATGTAGTGCGACATCTGCCGCTGCAATTCCGCTGTCGGCAACTCAAAAGTATTTAATCATTTTCAACTCTTCTATTGTAAGCTGTTGAGCACATTTTTAATTTTTCCCAGCATTTTCACCTCATGATTGCAGTGATTTTGTTAATTACGACGAAAATGTACTTAGAAGTACCAGGATTAAGCTTAATGTTAACTTCAAACGAGTAATTTTTGTCTGAACTACACTGAATTTTACCTCTCTTAGGTCTTTTACAGTTTCAACCCCACTTTGCGTAGCTGATTACCTCGTCATATTAGCAAGAAACACAAATTCTCCACTAAAAGTGACCGCAGGTAAGTCTACTGATCACTTCCAGCATTTCTTCTGAAGTAGAATAGGTTGCTGCAATCCATTTTCCTAGCAGTTGTGGTTGACTTTGCTCTTCGGGGTCTAGAATCTCTTGTTGGAGGTTTTTCTTTTTTATTTTGTCTTTCTGCATAGTTTTTTTCGTAATTTTGCTTTGAAATTTATGCAAATTACTCTTTAAGACCCTTGGAATTTTCTTTATGAGAAATCACGATTCTGCGCATCAATTATTCAGATGAAGTATAATGAAAAATTTTTTGGGAAATCGATCTGATTAATCATATTAAAAGGAATATCTTACTGTGGAGTTAAAAATCCTATCTTATAATTCAAAAAGAAACAGTTTCTCACACTGAATTTCTTAAAATAAAATAGAAAAATTTTTCTAACTTTTTTCAAAGAGATATTACAAAGCATTTCAGAACAATCGGTATATTACGCCCGTGGAGTGTTGAAATATAAGTAACTGGCATAGCGTATTTTCCAAACCTGATTTATACAAAAAGAAATATTTACTTGAAGAGCAACATTGTTTTATTAATATATTTATTATTCCACCTTTAAATTATATAGTATACGAAAGAACAATATTCTCTCATGCACTTCCTGTACAATATCCCGGGTGCAAATGAGTCGAGAGAACTTATATTGAATGAGTATGAAAGATACTGTGAATATTACCATCATATCTATTCCGCCTCAAACATAATTGCAGTAATCCCCATTAAAAAAGAATTTGTGCGCAAATTTCCTGATGTTTCACTTATGAGACCAAATTTTGAATGTTCTTGTACTATTAACAGTGGTCTCTTTGAACAATATCTTCAAGATTGTTTTCTTATATTATTATTTCAATTTTTGATGATTTTCTTAATACTAGCAGAACTTTATGTTTTTTCAGTTTCTATTTTATGTTGTTTTTCGTATTGGTATTTTTTACGCGCCATTCGATTTTTTCTTGGTTCTACTTTTTTTGACCAATATTTTCTGATCAGGCAGCAAATGATCATCTTGAAAGATGGAGTATTTACTTATAGTAAAGGATATCCAGAGTATAGATCTCCAGAGTTGTCATGTTCTTGGAGACGAAAACTCTTCAATACTTTATTTTGTTGGAGTCAATGGGAACTTTCAGCACCAGAGTTGTACAATAGTTTTAAATATTGGGGTTTCAAAGACATAAAAAATCTAGATGATTGGATTGGAAAAGTTGAAACTCAAACTAAAGGTGTTGAGATATTCGGGACGTTTGATGAACGTGTTTATCTGACAAAAGAAGAAATGACTTTATTAAGAGAAACTCATAAAAACTATTGGAAAACACAAAATGTTGTTTGAGTTTTTGTACAAAGAGAACTGAAAAATACTGTCTTTGTTATTATTTTATATAAATTATATATTTTATCTCATAGACAAAACTTTTTTTGCTTTTCGCACATGAAGCTCTTCAACAAGTTGTCCTTTATAAACTGCAACACCTGTTTTAGTAGATTTAGAAGTTTCAAATGCTCTTATAATATTTTCTGCTTCTTCAATTTCTTCTCTTGAAGGGGAAAAAACTTCATTTTGCCATAGTTATAGTTTTCGGATGTATCAGAGTTTTTCCAGAAAAACCCATTTCTTTTGCTTCTTGACACTCTTGTTTGAATCCTTCGTCGTCTTTTAAATTAGTATAAACTCCATCTAAAACAGAAATTGGTCTTTCAGAAGACTCAAATGCTTTTGAAGTTATTAAAACTTTTTGCATTGCGTATTGAAGATTTGATCTTCCTTTTTGTTTGATTAGATTGAGTTCAGAAGATAGATCTTCTAATCCTAAAACAATACAAGAAAGATTTTGAACTTGAATAATGTCTTCAATATTTAAAATAGATTTTGGAGTTTCAATCATGCACCAAAGAGGAAGACTGAACTCCGATTGAAGTGAAAGAAGTTGTTCTTTTGTTTCTGTCTTTGCAAGAAGAAGAGCATCAGGAGGTTTGTTTCCATTTGAAAGATGATTTTTGAGAGATAAAATATCATCTGAATAAAAAGAAGAAGATGTTGAATTTAGTCTGATAATTTTTTGTCCACTTGTTGAAGTGTTCAAAGCTTCTAGTGCATTTGCTCTTGCTTGTTGTTTCAAAGATTCTTCAGGGGATACTGAATCTTCCAAATCGTATATATATGCATCCGCATTTAGTGAAGTAAGTGACTTTTGAATAACTTTGCTGTTGGATGCAGGCATGTACAAGACACTGCGCAATGGTTTTTGAATCTTTGATATTTGTCTCATTTTTTCTTTAGATTTTTATGGTAATGTTATATTGAGTTTCTATAACTAACCTAAACAAGAAAGATATATTCTTATTCCAAGTCGTCAAAGGATAGAGAGTATCGGTCTGGTTTTTACAAGTTTTAGAATAATTTAGTTCATTGTTTCATTTATTTCACGTTAAATAATACATATAGGTTAGTGGGAGGTTCGGTGGACTCAACTCCCAGTACATGCAAGTGAGGGTCCTGTGTCAGGTGTGTTCTCCTTTTATAACCAGTGTCGAAATCAGCCGTCTGGTAAGCCTCAAAGATACTTTACAAAGGGAAAAAATAGATACCCTATTTCTTGCCCAGATGACAGAGAAATTCGCTTTCCAGCGCTAAATAGAGTGATGTTGCACCTAGTTACGGGCGGGCTGGTTGAGAGGAAGAGCTACTGTTCCCTACAGATGGCGACTGGAAGAGTAAAATTACGAACAAGATCGAACTCCATCAAGATAGACTTACCCTATCCATAAAAACTTGTCTTTGATTCATTGTTGCTGTCAAACTTAATTTTCAGCAATTAGTTTCTGAGAATGAATGTAACAACGAGGAATAGAGCACAGAGGCAGCTTTCAGACTAAAGTTCTCCACTGGGAGAAGAAATCCCATCTGCCACAATAATATGCGGTTTCTAACCAAACCTGCAATTCAAGACTATTAAGGACTGTTTCTATGTTTACACACCAAGTATTGTATTGATCTATTGTGCTTTTTCTTTTTAGATTTTTTTTTTGCTGTTCTTCTGCATCCATAAAATTATAGAGAACATCTGCATTAAGCCACACTCTCTATTAATTTCTTTTACTTATTCTCTATATAAAGAATTAGTATCTCTTTAGTAAACAGTACTGACTTTGAAATAAATTTTGAACTCTATCTTCTGGAGGCTTGGATAAATTAAAGGTTTTTCAGAAGATAAAATAAAATGCGTATCCAGACCTAAGAATAATTTTTAATAAACCTAAGATCTTCTTACTAGGTCGTTTTGCAAGCCAACATGAATGGTGGAATAGTATCGATCTCCGCTTTATCATATTTGCATAGATTCTTGCTAAAAGGATATATCACAACAGCAAGGCTTGTGGTTCTAGAAAGTTCTAAGTGTATAAGAATTAATAATAATAGAGGAGATTCAATAGAAGAACTAGATGATATTTGAAAATGTATCCATGGCCACTTTAATTAATTAGACTATTTGCAAATAATACTTTAGAACTATTTTGGACACCTATTAGATCAGCTATGGTTTTTCAGTACCGAACATTTGTGCTTCAAGAAACACGTATAAAATGTAAATCTGAAGCTAGTAATGCTAGGTATGTAGGTTATCACAATTGTGCCACATAATTGTTTTGAATTAGGAAAATGTAATGTGAGATATACCTCAAGGTTAAATTAGTCTGTCTCTTTCCTTTTAGCTCGATTTTTAAAGAGTTCTTGTATCAAGTCCACTGTGAGATAGCACCCAGTTACTCCCTAAGTAAAGATTAAAAAGTTTGTATCTCAAGGCTTGAAATTGTAGACTGGAATGTGAGGAAACATTAGAACAAAGATTTAAACAGATTCGACTCTATATAACATCTATTTTACTTCTCTAAGAGACAATGGAACTCTGTTCTGTTCTATTTTATATTCCATCAATTTTTGGTGTTGCTTGCTCAAGATACCTTTCAACCTCGTAATCTCTTCTTTCATCGAGAAGTTCTCTTTCTTTACATTCTGAAAATGTTTTATCCTCTGTTTTCTATTTCCGTGACCAACGAGTTGGTTCTCTTTTTCAGCCAAACGTTCAGCCTCCCGGGATATTGCTTCACGAAAAGCTAATAGTCGATTTTCTTCCAGTTCTAGTTCTTCCTTTCCCTCAGATTTTGACCAATTGGTAATCTCTTCAAGTTTCTCTTGCATTATCTTTTCATATTCAGTAAGATGTCCTTTAGTCTTAACTAACTCAGTTGTCAGTTGCAACTCCTTCTGTTCTAGAAGCTGAATTTGAGCATCCTTTTGCGCAAGTTCGTTGCCATTGAGCTGTATTTCTAAATTATACTGTTCCATTCTGGTAATAACCTCTTTCAACCTCTCTTTCTTTAACTCAAGCTCTTTTTCCACGTCCTGTTTTTCATTCAAAGTAATTTCCAATTTCTTTATAATCTCGCTCTTTTCATTACCCAACTCTTCGACCTCCTTATTGGTTCTTTGGATTAAAGTATTCTTTTCTTCCATTAGAGTCTGAGCTTCAATCAGAGATTCCCTGGCTTTCTCAACAACCTCTTTTTCCAGCTGAAGTTTTTCGTCAAATAATCTAGATATACTCTCTATTTTTGTGTTAAACTCCTGTTTGTTCAGAATGACTTCGTCGTTCTTAGATTCAAGATTTTGCTGTAGCTGAACCACAACAGTTTTCTGTGAGTTGAGCTGTTCTTCAAGTTTTGATACATCATTTTTTAGTTTACCACTCACCGAAACTTGTTTGTCTACCTCCGCTTTAGCTCTATTAAGCTGAAGCTCGAACTCTTCATTAATTCTGCTCAGGTTGGTGTTCTCATCCTCTAGAAAAGTTTTGTTTTGGTGCAACTTTGTAAAATTTTGCTTCTCAATCTGTAGCTCGTGCTGCAGCATCGAAATCTGCTCTATCTTTTCTAAAGTACTTCTTGTTGCATTCTCTTTCTCTACCTCATATTTGGAATCAGCTTTTTCCATGGCTTCACCTAAATGAACAATCATTTCATCTTTGTCCTCAATGCAGGATTTCAAACTAGCAACTTCTTTGGTTCTGCTTTCCAGCGATTCATTGATTTCCTCTAGCTGTGAATCTTTTAGCTTTAATCTTTCATTCACTCCCTGGAGAGCATTTTCTTTTTCTTTTACAATGACCTCAGCCTCCAAGAGCTTTGAACATGTATCCTGAAGTTCAATAGAAATTTTTTCCACTGTAGTTTTTGCCTGGTTCATCTCCCTGTGAAGAATTTCCTTTTCTCTTTCCAGCTCTAGTAGTTTCTTCTCAAGACAAAGATATTTTTCAGAATTAAACTTTTCCATCTCTTGATGCTGTAAAAAAAGCTTCGAGTTTTCTCTACTTTTGTCTTCAAGATGCTGCTGCATACTTACAACTTCTTCCTTTAACACTTGTTGTTCATTTTGTGATTTAAAAACTTGATTTTCCAAACTGAAAAGCTTCTGTTCTAGTTGCTCAATAACTTGCTGCTTCTCTTTTTTAACATTGTTATTCACATATTCCATTTGTTGTACTCTAGCAACTAGGTCACTCCTTTCGGTATATATTTTCTTTTTTTCTACATCTAGTTGTGTTAATTTTACAGTCATATCACCCAGAGAAGAATGCATCTCCTGAATATCATTTTCAAACTGAGATTTTTCTGCTAGTAAACTATTTACCTGCGTATTCAAGACAATAATCTCTTCCTCCAGGGCTTGGACCTTATTTTTTTTCTCCAAGGCCTCTTGTTTCAACTTACATACTTCATTCAGCGCTTCTGCTTTTTGATTCGTTTCAATTTTCAGTTTTTCTTTCAATTTACTACATTGCAAGCTTTGGAGAGAATATTTTTCACTCTCTTTTTTCAGGAGAGCCTCAACCTCTTCTATTCTCAATCCCATGCGATTCTTGTCACAGTTCCAATTCTCCCCTTCCTCTTCCAAAGATTTGAAAGCCTGTTTTAAATGGAAAATCTCTTCATCCCTTTCTTTCAACTTCAACGTCAGTTCTTCTCTCAAAACATCCATTTCTAGATTCAGTGCAGAAACCAATTCATTCTTATCTGTCAATGATTTATTCCCACTCTCTACTTGTTCCTTCAATGATTCTCTCTCAACCTCCAGTTCTCCACATCTTCTTAACAAATCTACTTTTTGTCTATACACTTTTTCACCTCGTGCTTTTTCATCCTCAAGTTCTTCTGCATACTGCTCATATCCAGCAAGCTTCTCTTCAACTTCACACTTATCTTCTAAGCAGCTCTGCAATTCTTCCTCTAATGAATGATTTTGAAACCTCTCCTTTTCTACCTCTTTTAGCAGAACTTCCTTTTCTTCTTCAAGTTTGCTAACTTTTTCTATTTGTCTTGCTGCTTCCTCTTTAACTAATTTAAGATCATTCTTCAATGTCTGAATATTTTCGACCTTTCTCTTTTTGCTCTCAACAACCTTTGCCAGATTCTGCCTGCTTCTTTCTACTTTTGTCATCATCTTTTCGCGAAATTGTTTCCTCTCTCTTATAATACAATCAATTTCGTCATCTTTTTCAGAAAGCAACCTTTCCTTGTCTTCGATAATAAAACTTTTATAATCCAAGTCGTCTTTCAACACTCTAATGTTTCTTTTAAGTTCTCTATTATTCAAATGAAAAATAACCAAGTCTTTTTTTCCTTGAAAAGTATCACTTCTAGTTTCGTTCAGTTTTTCACAGACAATAACTTTTGCTTTTTCAGATTTTTCTAAGTTTTCTTCTAGAACTTTCATCTTCTTCATCAACATGTCACTTTTATTCTTGGAGTCTTTGATTTCATTAAGAGCCTGCTTCAGATCATGGTTTCGAACTCTCTCTTCTGCTAGTTCCATTTCAATCTCATCAATTTTTCTAAACCTTTCATTCTTTGTTTTAAGTTCTTTTTTTAGACTGCTAAGTTGAATCTGCAACTCTCCTAACTTCCTTCTCTGATCTACATCTGAAGTCTGAGTCCCCGCAGTGAAAGACCTCTTCAAATTAACTGTACTCTTTCGAGAAAACGATCGCCTTCTTTCCCTTAAATTTATTTCATTAGCAGCTATAGGTGCAAGTGTTTTCCTTCTTCTGTTATTTTCCTTGTCTTCGTCCCTGAGAGATATAATTCAATACCAAAGCTTACGCGAAACGGCTGCATTTGGAGAGAAGAATTCTCGCATAAGCCTGAGATTTTAAAAGTTCTTCTGATTTTTCTATATCATAACATCCTGGTCCAAGTGAAGAGGTTCCTTTTGGATATTCACTAAATCTTTTTGTTCTGCTCTTTCCAAAGTCCATCGTTTTATCATCAAAACGATTGCCCAAAATCTTAATTCCCCAAAAATTTTCCTTATTTACATAGCAAGACCGAAACGAATACAAAAACGACTGATTATACTGTAATTAGTAATCACAATAATATATCTTTATTCTACACGAAAATAAATATCATGTATAAAATAAGCTTCTGAAGGAAATCATTATTAGCACATATCCTTGAAAGAAGATTTTTGATTAAGAGTTTTTGATTCGGAAGAAACGTAGAAACTGAATTTTACGTAGAGAAACAAAACAACAGGAGAAAAAATTCTTATGACCCGAGGCTCTAATATATAAAACACATCAAATTTAAACACTAATAGCACTAATAGATATACTTCTCTTAGTTCCGGTATGCTTTGAGAGAGTATTGAGAGTTTTCTTTTGATTTCTTGGTTTCAATTCTCTTAAAGCTTCCTTCTCTTTTCTCTTGCTTTCTTTCTCCCGCTCTAATAATTTTGCCTTTTTCTTTCGCCATACTAGAAACATCAAGGCAATTAACACAAACCCAACTATCGCAGAACTTGAAATCAAAACTACATCAGTCGATGAAGAATTACTGGTAGGGGCCAATGTAGGACTACTTGATGGAGAAGTTGTCGGAAATAAAGAAGGAGAAACTGTTGGAGATTGAAATGGAGATTTAGTTGGTGAAGCGGAAGGAGACTCTGTCGGAAAAATGGTTGGAGATACTGTTGGTGAAACAGAAGGAGAATCTGTTGGAGATTTGGTTGGAGAGGTACTTGGACTAAAGGTAGGAGAGTGTGATGGGGTTACAGAGGGCTGTAACGTAGGCGAAAAAGAAGGCGCGGAGGTCGGAAGCTCAGTTGGAAATGCAGTAGGTGTATCAAATTGTAGGTCTATGCACTCATCGTTACTAAACACTACTGTATCTGCTCTTGTGAAGACACCGTTATCAAGTAAAGTTAGACAACAAGTAATACTGTCTCTTTGTGCATTGAACCCATTTTGACCAAGAAAGTATGCGTTTCCTCTTCGGACACATATACTATCTCCATCATTTCCACAAATAGAAGGATCATCAACGGATTCTTGACTACAACCTAATCTACAGTTTATTTGGTTATCTTCATTGTTTAAAATAGTGTTACAACATTCTCTGCAACAATGTTCTTGATCAGGTCGGATGTTAAGATCTTCGTTTCCACCGTTGGATTCACCATCTAAGTTATCACAAGTTACAAGTTCTGAAGACATTCTTTTTGAAGTTTTGTATACAAAGTTGTATTCTTTTTTTCTCTTTCGCACTTCCGGGAAAAACAAGTTCAAGTGATAGTTTGGGGCATGAACATGTTGTAATTAAATGTAAGAGTGATCAGATTATATCATAATTATTAATATGCACATTTGGAATTCTTGAAATCCAACTTTTTCGGTATAATATGGTAAATATGTATAACTGGTTTTAGTACACAGTTTTTCTACTCGATTCACGGGGAAAGATGAGCTGGATATGTTGAATTTACTGTATCTTTATTTGTTGAGCTACTATTGAGATAAATACCGAGCGCAGTTTTGTTTACGAATAAAAGAAAGTATTGTTTCATACAAGTTGTGTACAAAGAGCAAGTACAAAGGAATCCTGAATACTTGAAAATTGTTAGACTTTAGAGATGAAATAATTGATTTAATTCAAGGAAGCTCAACTCGAACCAACTTCAAAAGTATTCAAAAAATAAGTTTGGGTTTGATAATTTTAGATATTTGTTTTGTGTCGAAGCAAAACAAGGGTAAAGAGAATAGGTTCAGTTCTAAGCCTGTAAATGGAAAGCGAAAACTTTACACGAATATAATAAGTCTTTTAGCATTTTGAAAACAATAAATAGCCTTTGAAATGTCTACGTAGAATATATCTTTTAAGAATGGAGGTTTCCAGAGAATCTGAACAGATAACTTAAGTTGCTCCAAATGAATCTGACAGAGAGATTAAATAGTGAAAAAGCCATTACGCAACTAAAATACATGAAGCAAAACTTTAGCTCAACATTCTCGTTTCTTTATTTTGAAACTGTTTATCCAACATAAGTTTGGTGTCCAAACTAAGTTGATTCTTAAGACCGATCGTACGAATAAACTTAGAGAACAAGAAGAAAAATACTTTATTTTGATTGTCGGAAAATAATACAAATGACATTACTTTAATTGTTAGTTTTTCTTGAACATTAAAGGTAATATCAAGCCATTGAAAGAAATATTAAATTAAATTAGTACCAAGTTCGTATTGAGAGTTTTTCTTTTATGCTTTTCTTCAAGACAATTAAGAAAATATCTAGCAAATTGGAAAATATAAGAATAATCTCAGTGTCATAAATGGCATTAGAAAAATAAACTTGCATTCAAAGAGATACAAAGTAAAGAGTATATTTGCTCATCACGACAATTTACACAAAGCAGCTCTCTATAGAGACATTTTTTTAGCAAAGATCTGAAACTTATAGACAATTCTATTTTTTCTAAATCAAACCATCCTGGTTTTAGAGAAGGCTTTTTACAAACTGTTTTTATTAATCCTTTATTCTTTGCTTCTCAAAATATCATGTTCAAGTAAAAAAAATATAGTTAACAAACTTGAATGCGCAGAATAAACTGGACAATAAAAATGAACTGAAATGATGAAGCTCTATAAGCATGAAACTTACAGTAATATTCACTAATTGCCAACTTTAGTTTACAAATAATTAAAAATTTTGGAGCAATGTGTTTCGAGGTGTTTAATTTATTAAGAAAATATTAGGAAAGTCTTGGTGCAAGAAAGCATCCATAGAAGATAAAATAGGGAAGATGTATCGTAGAATGCAGAAAAGTAGAGTTTTGCAGCAGTTAGGGGAACTACGTTAAGCTTTGTCTTTTAATCATTAAGAAGAAAGACTGTATTAGAATATCAAAAGTTAATATTACTTACTGACATGTTCTTTAGTTTTCCCGAATGACCTGAAAAAATATTACTCGTTTGGTCTAAATTATGTTGATTAGTTTCTTCACGGGCTTTCTTTTCCAGTATTTTGGTTTCTTTTCTACGATACCCAATAAATCCACCTATTATTCTCCAGACAAGAAAGAGTAATCCAAAGAGCAAAAACCCAGCTGCTGCTGAGCTAGATATCAAAATCACATTTGCCGATGAAGATATTATTGATGGAGATAACGTTGGACTAAATGTTGGATATGGAGATGGTGAACCTGTTGGTGCGTTTGTTGGTGATATTGAAGGTGAATCGGATGGGGCATCGGTTGGTGAGAGACTTGGATTCGAAGTAGGGACTAATGTAGGTGTTTCACTAGGAACAAAGCTTGGAGAGGATGAGGAAGATTGAGTAGGAAGAGGAGTTGGAGATATTGATGGAGCGGATGTAGGGGATAATGTTGGAGGCGTAGGAACAAAACCACAAGCTGGATCAAAAACTGGACATATTGTGGGTGCGTTTTGCAAGTATCTATTGAATTCTATGTCATCTTCATCTGTTAAACTTTCTCTAAGCATAATAAAATTTTGTGGTATTGAGTTTATTCACATAATTCAACTATTCGTTTTTCTGGGACTAGTGCGAAAACTTTTTTTCTGGGTTTTATTTGGGAACTACTTGTGTGGAAAATAATGCTACAAAAATACAATCCAATGGGAATGATTAAATTACACAAAAGGTTTATTTGGGCGTATTTTTTTTATTTATATCTTTATGTCCACTTTGGTCTTTGGAAGACATAGTTTTTTCTATTAATCACAGCCAAAGTTTCGCAAGAAATGTCGATTTGAGACCAGTAATAATTCAATATCATTCCAACACTGAAGTCGATTTTTTTTCATTATCTCAAAAAAGTTCCTTCCTGAGATTACTGCTATGTGCATATAGACACCAAATGTTATTTAAAATTGGTCCTATAGACCAACTAAATCTTAATCTAGCTTATTACAACGAAAATGTAGTGGATGCTCATACCCTTACAATAATAGAATACTCTTAGCCTAGTTAGTTCTCACAATGCTTTAGATATGGGTTGGAACACTTGAGCACCAAAAGATTCAACAAAAACAAGATTTAAGACGAACCAACTTTCTTATTATAAGTTGCAAACTAGATATTCTTTGCTGTCTATGTACGAAACTGGACACCGGAAGCGTGCAAGGACTTTCGTTCTTTGAATTCAAAAGGAATTACCACAGAATTCGCTCGGTATAAGAATTTCGAGCAGTTTATCTCAATCCAGTGTTTAATTCCAAAAAAAAATATTAATAATGCTGCATACGGGAACATTAGTCAAAGAAAAACGAGTACTGGTTGATTAATGTGTGATCAATATACTGCACCATCCCGTCAGAAACCGACGGTGGAATGAATGATGAGTAGAAATCTTGCAAATACCTCTTCTTGTCTCACCTATGGTTTATACTCTGAGAGTGAATAACACAACGTTACACTAAATACATGTGGTGGAGTACTCTTTCTCTTTTTATTATAGTACATTAGTGCATCGAGATCGGATGAAAAAGAAGAAGTTGTTGTTTTTAATTTTAGCAAAGCTCTTTTGCTTGTCTAGTAAATTTCGCAGTAATTCCGGGGTCTGAAACTAGAAAAATAATTTTAATAGGAAAAATAATACGGAGAATTAAGACAGCTATTCGAGGAAAAGCTCAGGTTGTGAGAGGGTCGCTTTGAAGCTAATGCTATAGCTAGGTTAATAGCGTACAATCAAGAGGATTCTTAGCAAACTAGCAGCCCATATATTGCAACAATTCACGGCTATTCCTAGATTACATTTTGTCAACCCAGAGGCATTAGGAGACCATATATAATTAGATATGAGTCATAGATCTTAATGTACATTTGCTAAATAAAAAAAAAATGCGATCATAGTGCTAAAGCACAGCCGAATGCAACATTATTTTCTGAAAAATAATTTGCTGGATTATATCCATGCTTCTAAGGGGCTTTGAATGATTGCGCGAAAGTATGAATACATATAATTATCTAATTGTGCTCATTCTGATCTCGCTGTTTTTTAAACGATAGCCCAATTCCAAAATTATGGGATGCAATAGCGTGACAGTTAATTCTATTTATTCATAACTACAGTAAACAAATAACATAGACCACAGAAACATTAACTCCGAAGCGGTAAAAGTGGTTCTGAATATTACCTAGAAAGTAGTCACTCAAAGGGCGATTACTGGAGTGGGGAACTAAGTCTGGAGCTTTGGTGATCAAATTACATATCACTATTAGATGTAAGATTCCAGAAGCACCAAAGTTTCATTCCTCAGAAAAAAACATATAGAATATGCTTGACTTTCTAGCAATGTTATAAACAGAAACTACTTAAAGGTGTAAATTATGCCTAAGATGATAATGCCATTGGATAATATGGTAGAAGCACCGAGAACTCTCGAAGATCTTGAACGGGAATTAAGACAGATTTTGTTTATAACTTAGTATCAGGCATTTAAAGATACGAATAATTCTTATTTCCCCCTATACTGAGGTACGGTAGCTACCACCAGAATAACTATCACTGGAATAATAGGCCTAGATTTTCTTCTAGAAGAATTTGCACAATGTATTTATTGCATAGAAATTTGAGGGCTTACACCCTAGCAAGTAATTCCAAGCCAAAAAGGCTTAATAGGCATTCTCTAAGACAACTTTCCATAACTTTTTAAAAAGACACAAACTTCTACTCAACCAAGTAAGAGATTAGACCAGATTTGAAGAAGGTGTTGAGATAGAGTTTTTTATAGTAGATGATACTGTGGCACCAGAAAAGATACTGGCAATGAAGCCCTTACTTGAATTTTACAGCAAGAACAAAACCACCTCGTACAGAGATTAACTGTTACGTGTTTATTAATCAGCCCCATTTGAAGTATGTAATTTTAATAAAAAATAGGAATCTAATGATGTGCTGGATATGTATAATTATAGGGATTATGATCATTCTATGAGACCTGACTCCAAGAAGTCAATGTATCTGACATGAGTAGCTTTCATATCATGGAACTAAAAAATATGCTCCCCAACGGCATAATGGGTAGGGAAATTGCTTACAATGCGCTCAAAAAAAGAATATTATTTGTAGCAAAGGATATTTCATAAGAGCCCTATCTGCTGAACACACATTGCAGTGGGACTGTGACGAGTCAGTAAAGTACTTATTCGTTAGAGAATACGTATGCTTGAAAAGATAAACGGAGTAGACTTCAAGAGAATTAAAAAAAATATATATAAGTAATGCCGTCTAACTCCTAGCAGTTACTGAGATATAGAAGTAATGTGATTTCTTGTTCCAGGGGCCTATCTATTAGTAAAAAAGTATTACTCAAAGTTGCATCAATTGCGCGGTAATGTATCATTGTTTTGTATCTATGGAATATGAAAATAATTATTAAGGTGACAGTGATACAATGGACCGGTGAGTTGTTAACTATAGTTGTTTGAACTTTGGAGCTTCTATTTAGGATCCGAAAATTGTGGTAAATACAAATTTTCAATATTAACGGTGCAAAATTATGTATGTGCGTCAATAAATATAATCATCCTGGAAAGTTGGAATCACAATTTTATAAACGGAAACCTTATGTGTAACATAAGAATAGCAAGTATATTATATAGTCCACAACTTTTGACAAATCGTACCAGTTTTAAGTAAAAAGGAGAACTAAATAATGAGACTAAGCTTCTTTGTATTGAAGTCCCCCTAAGAACAAAATATCGGGTTCCTGTTAAGCATTAGATTTAGAACAGGCTTTTTTCCAAGAAAACTCAATAAATTTGGCCAAAATCCACTTCTTTAGCGAGATTTTATCCCAACTAGTTAGTTAACCAGAAGAACTTAAATGTATTTGAACCAAGGTTTTAGCTTTGAATATAATACAACTTGAGATAATATTTGCTAACTCCTTATTTCGTTCATATCAGTTGAGCTTTTGATTTTAACGTAGAGCGTTGGTTGATAAATTTGATTCAAGATACTCTTTGTAATTACATAAAAAAAATCCCTGCTGAAATAATTTATCTCTATGCCAAACCCGTGCCCAGACATTAGAACTTTAGTGGAAACTTAATATATAATGAATTCATAATTTTTAGTGCTACATTAATACAAGAAGACGATATGAAAAAGAACCCATCTCTTATGAATGGAATAATGCATAAACTAAGAAAATACTTCAAATTAAGATAAAAACCGTGAGTGTGTTATATTGAGCTCTAGAAGCAAACCATTAGAAGGTTTAAGAAAAAAATGAGAGCTGCCTAACCTAGCCATGAATATAATATCTTGTACCAAATATATATATATGTTTGGCACGTCATAAGCCATTATACTATATAAGAATACATCTATTAATATAAAAGCAAATTAATCCTAATCATCATATTAGCCAAAAACCTGAACTTTATACTAACTCTTTATATGACAAGAAATCGATTTTCAGTCTTTATTATACATTCTTCACGGTAACACGGCAACAGCAACAGAGCTATGAGCGTAGAAATATATCCTATTGAATCAATCAGCATAGTTAACTTTTTGAATATTTATTGGATCTTAACTTTATCTATTTGTACTTGATTATTCGAGCATTATTTGTAACTAACATCATAATTGTATATTTATTGGTGAATAATGTTATTTTGCATACCGTATATATTAGTTCCTCTGATAATGACTGAATTACTATGTAAAGAGGCCATTCTAATCCTTGCACAATATTTAGAAAATTATTCTGCTTTTAAAAATACTACTTAATGATTTTACAAATGAAAATTTATAATTTTCTTCTTGTTACTCATTGAAAATGACGAATTAAAATAATTTGACAATAAAAAAAATCATGCTGCGTAAAATATACACTACAAGACAATAATGATGTGAAAGATTTAGCTATATAAACTGCTTCAAGTAAATATACCATTCAATACAATATAAAGTAAAATATAAACAAAATTAGCTTCTAACCTTTTGTATTTTTTATAGCTTATTTAACTATCCAGTCAGAAAAATGAATTTATACAAGTTACCACAAGCCCAAAATAGATAATAGTTTTTGTATTTAGAAAACATGAAAAGTTATTTGAAAATTTAAGAAATAAATTTGCGAAGATAACAGAATGTATTTACAGATAGTAAAATTTTCAATGTATGTAAAGAAATAGTGAAAATGAAAAAACATTCTGGAAAATCGGGGTACTATTCTTTCTACGTTGTAGAAGCCTTTCAAAATAATTCCCATAAGGATGGAGAATATATGATATATATAGAATCTCCTTGGCACTAAATAATTTAAAATCGACAGGATCAAGTAATATATATACATATTTGCTAAAATGTAGTATATCGATTATAGCTTCTAGATAATGATATATTTAAGACTAATTTTAAAGGCGGTAAGTAAAATTTCACCTTAACAAAAATAAAACATCTTAAAATGGACCTTCTATTACGAACATAAAACTATTCTTAGAGAAAATATACTCTGTGTAGCCAATTCTGGCTTACTCTAAATAGTCAAAATTGAATACTACTATCGTTTGAAAATTGCCATGGTATATCGAATTAACTAGGGTGTTGACGATATTTTCAACAAAGACAATAAACTTAAAATAAAACAATTTGCCATTGCAGAACTTTGGTTCACTGTGCAGTGCCTTTAGTTCCTAAATCTACGCAAACATCGTAAAACATATATCCGATGAACATAGTACAATGTCAGCATCGGGGCTTAAATATATTTACAAAGACCATGTTAATGAAATAGCCACTATGAATATCTGGTTGCTACTAAGGCATAACTGGTTATTGATATACCCATGAACGGTCTAGTTCTATGCATATATATACTAAAACTAAACCAATATACAACCACGTTATAATAAATGTAATTTAAATTTACAACCTGAGAAAATAGTTGTAATTAGCAGAATTTAAAACAGAAGATACATTCTTTAGTCTTATATTTTCCATATGCATATACTAGTAGACATTTTCGAGTACTAGAAAAGGTATTTTAATGATAGGAAATAGAAACAATTAACTACGAGAATTATTATTGCCCGAATTGTGCTACGAGAAATGATGATGGGAATGGTGTTATTCGTGAATAACGGTCCCATGCAGTAAAACTGATTGAACAATAGATACTGTAGAAAAAAATATAGTCCCTATTAATTTGGAATCTTTCCTTTGATCTTTAATTAATGATTTTATATTCCTCCAAACAACCGTCATCAAGGTAAGAATGTCTATCCCAAGAGTAGCAGATCCTGGTAGAAAGGTAAATGAGTGAAAATTATGTTGTGGTAGATGAGATAGAGCAAATTGTAGGAGAAATTTTTATTGGTTTGCTAGGAGAATAAGTTTATAAAATCGTTGGATACTCTGTAGTTAAATCTAAGGAAAATTCTTTCGGGTATTTGCTTAGAGGGGAAAATCTTGGACAAGCTTTAGATTTTAAGGCTTTTCTGAAATTTGTATATCACATCATATTGGCCCAAGTAAAGAGATCTCTTTTGGATATGCACTAAGCATTTTATTTAGTTTCTACTTATTTACAAGTTACAACTAAATACATATTTTGAAAAGCCCATCGATTAGCTATTAGTATACAATAATAACCTTTTGTGCAAAACGTATACATGTACTATCTGTTAATTCTTAACAGATATAGACTCTGTTTGCTCTGCTCTCTTCAAAGTTTATTGTGATATATTCCCAATGACTGCTCAAGATTTTAATTGCCCAAAAACTTTCTAGGGAACATAATTAAACATAAACGAAAAAAACGACTGATTATAATGTAATTAATAGTCACAATAATGTATCTTTATTCTATACGAGAATAAATGACATGTGTAAAATAAGTTTTTGAAGGAAATTATTATTAACACATATCCTTGAAAGAAGGTTTTTGATTAAGAGTTTTTGATTCGGAAGAAACGTAGAAACTGAATTTTACGTAAAGAAACAAAACAACAGGAGAGAAAATTCTTATGACCCGAGGCTCTAATATATAAAACACATCACATTTAAACACTAATAGCACTAATAGATATACTTCTCTTAGTTCCGGTATACTTTGAGAGAGTATTGAGAGTTTTCCTTTGATTTCTTGGTTTCAATTCTCTTAAAGCTTCCTTCTCTTTTCTCTTGCTTTCTTTCTCCCGCTCTAATAATTTTGCCTTTTTCTTTCGCCATACTAGAAACATCAAGGCAATTAACACAAACCCAACTATCGCAGAACTTGAAATCAAAACTACATCAGTCGATGAAGAATTACTGGTAGGGGCCAATGTAGGACTACTTGATGGAGAAGTTGTCGGAAATAAAGAAGGAGAAACTGTTGGGGATTGAAATGGAGATTTAGTTGGTGAAGCGGAAGGAGACTCTGTCGGAAAAATGGTTGGAGATACTGTTGGTGAAACAGAAGGAGAATCTGTTGGAGATTTGGTTGGAGAGGTACTTGGACTAAAGGTAGGAGAGTGTGATGGGGTTACAGAGGGCTGTAACGTAGGCGAAAAAGAAGGCGTGGAGGTCGGAAGCTCAGTTGGAAATGCAGTAGGTGTATCAAATTGGAGGTCTGTGCACTCATCGTTACTAAACACTACTGTATCTGCTCTTGTGAAGACACCGTTATCAAGTAAAGTTAGACAACAAGTAATACTGTCTCTTTGTGCATTGAACCCATTTTGACCAAGAAAGTATGCGTTTCCTCTTCGGACACATATACTATCTCCATCATTTCCACAAATAGAAGGATCATCAACGGATTCCTGACTACAACCTAATCTACAGTTTTTATTTATTTGTATTATCTAGATCAACGTTGCAACATTCTCTACAGAATGTTCTTGATCAGATCTAGTGACAATATCTTTATTTTCACCGCTGAATTCGCTATCTAAGTTGTCAGAAGTTAAGAGTTCTGAAGGCATTCTTCTTTAAGTTTTTTTTCAAAATTGTATTCTTTTTATTCTTCTCTTTCACACTTTTGCGAAATCTTGCGGAGTGAACAAATGAACACCCAAAGATCAAAAGATGTGCTAAATAAGATTATCCCTAGAAAGCAACCATTTTTATATACTGCACAATTGGATTATAAAGTTACGTATTTTTTAGTAACTCAGTGAATTCTGATTGATTGTTGAAACACATAATTTGTACCGTAAGTCCAAGGAACAATAGGGTAACAAATCAGGCTACACGAAAATTTTTCTAACATTAACCCAACAGAGTAATATTTTTGAAAAATTACATAGCCCTACCATTTTTCATTTGAATAATACATGGGATACCGATAGCCTAATTTTGATACTGCAAGTTTTTTGAAACAAATCTATTAAGAAAATCTAAAGAAAAGGATTATCCAACATTGCGTTTAACGTGTCGGAACAGTGAATAAATGATTGACTGCACATAGCCAAAGGTCAATACAGCCCTAAGAAAACTGTCACCAGGCTAAACTTTAAATTCCTTTCTTTTAACAAAAACTCTTTTTCTTAGAGCTTAACGGTTATATCAAAACCAAACACAAAAACTAACGGTTATATTGTATTCCCTTTCGTTATGTCGATAACCCTTCCGAAGATAACCAGCAACTGCAGCCTGCATGGCCAAATTCAGCTGCTACAGCGAAAACAATGGCCCAAAATTATCTCCTCAATCTACTTACTGCCTCATACCAATATTTTGAACGCTTAGTTTCCGCACAAATAGCGTATATCAGTCGAATAAATCCACTCTTTGGTTCCCATATTATATCACAGGGTGTCAAATAGGTAACAACAGAGAACTTCTTATCTCAAGAAAGAGTAACACAACTCCAACCAAAGAAAATATTTCCAAAGCTGAAACATCATATCTCAACTATAACTTAACAAATGTAATATGGTTCAATTAATCATTCATCCTTATTGGCGGCAACTGCAACAAAATAAAATATTCAGACATATATCTATTTTTTTAAGCAAAATGATGTCATATAAAAGTAGAAAACACCTGTAAATGAACCGTAGTTCTCAAAGGGAATATGATAGAAAGCCTCTCGGAGTTTGATTTCACACACTTTTCAAAGTGTTTTGAAAAGGAGTTAGTAGAAAGATATTTTGGCATTCTAGACATTTCAAGAAATGAAACAGCTTCTCGCAGTAAAAGCATTGAGAATCTGAATGCATTAGATTTCAAAAGACTAAATAACTGGAGAGAAAAACAAAGACAAAACAAAAAAACTTGATGATAAGGATGCTTCAAAATTTTAGTACTGCTGATTTATAGTCGGGCTTAGAGGTCATTTCACTTTTTTTTATTACACTTAGTAGTATATGGAGTTTTTTCCGGTTTCTCTACGTTAATTTACAGGTTTTGACAACGGATTAATCCCTGTGGCTCGTTACAGTTTGACGTTCAATTTAGAGCTAGTAAGACATATTATTTATTCAATATAAAAAGCACTGGCTTTTATTCATGCAAAGGGATATTTTAACACTGACATAAAACCCATGAACATTCTGATGCATTTAGATGGGGTATCGAGCTTGGCTGATTTGGATGAGTTTGTCAAGTAGACAGAAGGAATAAATTATGGGTGAATATTAGCAATTTTTTCATTTGCTGTTTTAGAGAATTTACTTCGGTTGTGTAGTTTAAAAAGATTGGAAGATCTATGCTGCTGCTCAAAGTTCTAAGAATCCATCCAACTTCATCAAACTGAAAGTAATTATACAATATTATTGGAGGGATAGAATTAAGCTTAGTTACCTTAAGCCATCAAGAACTATAAAGAATAAGTTTTCAAAAGAGCGCATTTCTCATTTAAATATTCCCCCTTTATCAAAAGAGAAAGTTGAACCATTTTACCAAGAACAGAAAATTTTTCTTGGTTATTTCAAATATACCAAGTTTTTTCTTCTCCATTTTTATTCTAATTATGTGCGTCTGTAGGCCAAATTAAAATTAGAAACAAACCAGTATACCTAGAGAGAGGTGAAAACAAACCTCAGAAACTTTAGATTCAAAATCAACAAATAATTTCTAAAGGAAACCATTATATGTGATCTCAACTGAATAGAACCGAATAATAGTAGAATCAGGAAGAAAGACCAATTAATTGTTCATTTGCCTTTATTAACACTATGCTTGTGCTAAAGCTAGCCTGTTCATCGAGATAAGAATAGCTTCTTAAGAAGGATTTTATCAAAATATCTGTATTGCGAGATAACTAGAAAGTCTTAACAAGAACCTCTCGTTAGGACTCTCTCATTAAACACGCCTTGTTAAAACATATAATTTAACGGTAACTACCGTTTCGAGAAAGTAACAGACTTTCCACAATTGCCCAAAATATCTTATTTTAGAAATTTCAAAGAAATAAAATGAAAACAACATTATTGTGTTCACCAGTACTTGCTAAAAGATGGCAGGTAAAAAATGTCTTCCTAAAGCTTGAAAATACTCAAGAAACAGGATCTTTTAAGGATAGAGCTATGAAATCTCTTTGCACTCATATAAAGAAATCTGTCACTGAAAATGCTGCGGTTCAAGTAGTTTGTTCTTCTGGTGGTAATGCTGGATTAGCTGCTGCAAATGCATGCAGAAAACTTGGACTTAGTTTGAGTCTTTTTCTACCAAGTACAACTTCTGAATATATGCTAAGAAGAATACTCACTTTTAATCCTGATGTCCACGTAGAAAAAGTTGGAAACAGTTGGGATGAAGCAGATCAAGCAGCAAGAAAATACATTGAAAGAATAAATGGTATTAAAACGAATAATCTGAAATGTTTTTATGCCCCACCTTTTGATCATGAAGAAATATTTAATGGCAATAGTACATTACTGCAAGAAGTGTATCAGCAGTTAAAAGAACAAGGTGTAAATTCCCCTGATTCTATTTTTGTAAGTGTTGGAGGAGGCGGATTAGCTACTGGAGTAGTAAAAGGATGTTTAAAATATTACAAAAAAGAATTAGAAAAGCCAATAATATATTGCTGTGAAACTGCTGGTACTGCAAGTTTTAACTTAGCTTGGGGTGATAAAGGAGAAAAGTATAGAGAAAATGAAGATCACGAATCTTTAGCGGAAATTAAAAGTATTGCCCATAGTTTAGGAGCAAAAAAAGTTACTAGAAAATTATTACAATATTCAAAAGAGTATAATAGAGTGAATTCATTTCTGGTTTCTGATATGGATAGTTTATTTGGGATAAGAATATTATTAGATGAACATAAAATCTTAGTTGAACCAGCTTGTGGAGCTATGGTTGCGTCTGTAGAAAAATTATACAGAAAAGAAAAACTTCAAAAGGAACAAAATATTGTTTTGGTTGTTTGTGGAGGTAGTAGTATGACTTATGATATGCTTGTTAATTTTGAAAATAAAATTAAAAATAAGCTTTAGATAATAGTATTGGACTATATTTTGTGCTTTTCATTATTAGAATGTTTAAAATATATAAGGTTTTGAATAGATAGAGTTTAATATTTTCTATGGTAGAAAATAATAACAGTAAATGCAAGTGAAAAAAAGATTGTGGAAAATATCGTATTTTCTCAAATAAACAAACCAAATAGTATACAGAAATTTACTTTTAACAATACTTTGTAAGAACAAATGCTAGAACAATAACTATAGTCCAGAATATAAAGATTTTTTTACCTCTAAGATAAATAATTCTTTACACAGAGTTTCTAGCGTTACTAGTATGATCTGTAATGTCAAGTTGAATACTTTCAGCAATGGTGCTCAAAATATTCAATACGTGTTCATTACTTTGTGAAGCTCTTGAACTACTTGAAAAACAGGCATCTGACTTAGAGTAAATATACTTGGCATATAAGAATAATAAAGGAATATGAACAAGAGGAATTGTAGACATTAAAACAGCTTGGAGTAATAGTGCTTCAGGAGTAGTATTCATGGTTGGATTAAGTGTCACTGTCATTGCTGGAAAAATAACAAAACATTGGAAAAAACCACCTCGTTTGTAAATCCTCAATTTCTTTGCTAAAGCTTCGTACTTAATTTGATTTGAACTTTCTTTATAGGCAGTTTTCTTATATTTTGAAACTATATTAGCTAAATTTTTTATTACGGAATTAACAACTAAAACAAGAATAGAAAAAGTTGAAATAAAGTTGAAAAGAAAAGCAATCCCAAAAATAGTTAAGAGAATATTAAGAGGAAAACGTTCCATAATTAATATAGCAACAACTCCACCCAAATATATAATATTAAAAATAACCAGAAATTTGAAAATATCTGTGTATAGTTTGTTTCTTTTCTTACTTAATTCAATGAAACCAATTAGATCTTTAAATATTCGTAACAAATAAAAAGAACCCACACATAATGCTTGAAAGCATAAAGTGGTGAAAAAATTATTTATTTTTCCTCTTCTTGAAAAAGGATCTAGTTTTAGCATAAATCCATTATAAGAATATACCAATAAAGCAAATAAACCAATAAAATGCAAGAATAAGCACTTTAAATTAAGCTTGAAGAAACTTTTTTTCTGTTTATCTGTACCAAGAATAACTTTTCGATTTGTATACACAAAAGAAAAAATAACTCCAATAAGAATAACCAAATAAATGAGACATCCAGATACAGCACCAGTTTTTAATAGGTCTGTAAATTGCGAGTATTCTTCGTATATTGTTATATCGCAGTGATTGTCTTCATCGCTACTTACAAAAGGTGGTTCACATTTTGTAAGATTTCTTATTTCTGCTTTCATTCTAGCCCTCCGTTTTTGCTTGTTTTTTATATATTTTGATTACGAAAACAGAGTTGCAGAAGAACAAAGAAACTTTCTCTTCAAGGTAGTGGAAAGAGGAAAAACGTATTGCTGTGACATTTTCTATCTTAAGTTGGGAAATATATGTTTAGACCCTTAACCCACCGGAAATAGGGATCTTCTTGACAATTTTCAGAATTTCCGGGAAAGAACTTAAACCTTTATGATTAGTTTGTTTTCCATATCTTCTTCTTGCTGGGATTAAGAAACTGTAACGGACAAGAATATATTCATTCTTTAATTGATTTTGGGCAATTAGCATGAAATTGCCCAAAATCTCATTTGATGCCCGGAACTTGTTTATATATATATTCCGGTTCAACTCCGAGTATGAATTTGCGGAGTTTCAGAAGAATAAAGATGTTTTTGGAATTATTGACTGCTTTACTATTCTGAAAACAATTATGTATTGAGTTAAAACATATTACTATTTACAATTAATATTACATATAATAAAATACATAAAATATTTTAAGAAATAGATAACAATTACTTTTTACTCAAGATAACTCCCTTGGTCAATATTTCGAAAGTACCTACAAAATGGGTTTGCTAAGCAATAGTCGTCATTAATAGAGTTGCATATCGAACAAGAAATGTTCAACTAGGTTAATTTGATTTATTTAGGATACTTCAAAGTTAAAATGATACAAACTAGGAAAAAGAAGAATGATACCAAAGCAGCTTATGTAGAGTAAAGCTTGGGCACAGATATGGAAACTATTTAGAGTAAGAATAATAACTATTCGTTGAAAAAAATCTCAAGGAACTGGATTACTGGGTTCTTATATTAGTGTTCCACCTTAAAAAAGTTTAAAATTTCCTCAGCTCTATTTTTCCCAGTTAGGAAAAGAAATGCAGCTAAAATTAAACATAGATTTCTAGATATTAATGTTAGTTAGAAGATACCGAATCAAAAATAATGATTCTATGTCATGCAAGAAAAGTAAGACATTTCAAAATAAATAAACATATAATCATTTGCTTAGGTTGTTTTAGGTCCAACTGCTTGCTCTTAAGTATTGATTCCATCTAGCTCGATTCTTTAAAGAAATGACATTAATCATAAATCCATTTTTTTTTATCATTAAAGTACTAAATTATTTAGAAAATAATAAAATTTTGAGGTCTAAGTTAAACTATTCTCAAGCAGATTCAAGTTCCCTAAATGACAATCAGAAACTACACGGAGACTGACCATCTTCAAATGTCTGAAAACGTTATGTTTCTAGTCGGTTCGCTTCTCCAGTAGGAAATACGGGCAACACAATGATGAGCCCATGGTTGATTCATCAACTTGGGAATAGAACTTCCATAGCTTTGCGCACTCAACTTTTCAACAAGACTTTTACGCTATCCGTATATCGAGATTCAGAATGAAAGAGAATTTTACTAGTGCAATTCGAGAAAGATTACTGTATTCAAGACAACGAACCTGCTTTGTCTAGCTGTGTACAGTATCTTGATTGAACTAAAATAGATGTAGAACTCTATAATCTATCCCACTTATATAACATAAATTTTGTTAACAGTATTTGCATAGATCAAATCTTAACATCATTAAGACCGAAAAAAAGATTAACAAAAAAAGAGACGGCTTGAGTACCAGAAAAATAGTACTTAGTACTATTGCAATAAATATGTCAAGCTACATTTTGTGGTAAGCTATATGCAACAGAACTGATTTGACCATTTTCTGAGCTGAAAAGTGTGTAATGAACGTCAAATATAGATTAATTGCAAAATAAGTACCAATACCTAACCGTAAGGATCTATTTAGGAAGATGTACCAGTGTGTTAGTTAGATGGCCTTAGTATCTTAATATGCTGCCACGCTGCGCTACGACATCTCATGTTCCATCTCTCTGTCTATCTAAAATACTTCGATATTCGTTACTTCATGAAGGATATTTAATTTTGGATTTCCTTTTTACCTTCGATTTGAAAAAATAATAACTTAAAGCACACATCAAAAATATCGAACTCAAGCAAGGTAGGATAACATAGTCACATGAGTACTTGCATGAAAAAAAGTTGATGTTAAGCTGCTGTTTCTTTACTCTGCTATTCGTTTGGAAGATCAGGGCTGTTACTGTTTAGTTTGAGGATTCTGGTGCATGCGCTAAAAAATCTTTTTGATTTATGATTCTTGACCTGTAACGCTATTCCACAACCTTAATCATGCCATTTTGGCGTATACAGTGCTCTTATACCGCTTATCTCAAGAGTTAAAGGAATCTTATTTTTGGCATCTGGGCAGTATTGAAGGTCAACAGAAGGGTTCAAGTGCTCTTAGGGATTTATGTGTTACCCATTTGACCTAGCAGTCCATTTTAATTAATAAATGTTAGTATTAAGGATGTTCTAAGGCATGCTGTATCTAGCTATTCTGATGCTATTAGATACCCACACTATCTGTGATGGTTTCCGGAGCGGATGAATTATTTGTAGTGGTGGTAACTAGGATGGAAATACATTTTATTTCTGAAAACTCTGAATAAATGAGAAAGGAATTCCCCAGAGGACTATATGTCTGTCATGGCGCTAACTACAGTTTATGGCAAAACGCTTTCCCCAGGTATTTAAACATTTTTACCAGTTCCAAATATATAATAAGCCAATGCTAAGCTTCCAAATTTGTATCTAAAACCCCATTTATTGTTCACTCTTAGTGAGATGCCTAAGTAAGATGAGCCCGGTTTATTCATATACTATTTACTCATTAACCATTTATTCTGCACTTGTTCTTCTTGAGCTGCTTTCTGTTGGTTGTGAACATACTAGGTTTCCCAATAACTTTTTAAATGATTTCTGTGCTCGCATCAAAGAACATGAAAAAAATCAAATTAATTCATACTATATTATTACTTCCGGTTTCAAAACCGCTTTTACAGAGAAAAATAAAAGTAGCCCAATAATTCAATTTATTCTTGATTTTGTTCTTCATAGATGAGAAAAATGGCTCTATAGTTGCCATCATACATACATGGGTGTCTTAGGATTCTACTGAAACAAGTGATATGAGATATAGTTTTCACGAAATAGGTTACTAGAGGAAGTAATGGCAATTTTTGCCATAGAATTACCCATGTAGTTTGTTTTAGAACAGTTCCATATTAATATGGCTCTGGAGAATGTGGTTAATATCCAACCTAGATAGACTAGAGAAGATATTTTAACTCTGGCATTCGCAGCACAGATCTTAAAATAAGGTGTGAACATGTTTCTTGGAAGTACTCTAATCAAAACTTTCTTACCAAATATAGCAAGATATTTTGATCCAAAATTTATTTCATGTAGAGAATTTTTAGAAAAAATCCCAGGGTATTTATAGCTTGTTGCAAAAATTGTTATTTTCCCTCGGGACAGCTCCGATAGATAATATAGTACTTATTTTGAGTCTGACTTTATCCCCTCCTGTCTGAAGTTTTATTTATATGTGAAAAGAAGATATTTAATTTTTAGTCGGCTAAGGGGGTTAGTAACAAAGGAATCATCGTGGGTACTTAAATAATCCTCTAAGAATATTTTTTCTCTCCTTCAACTCTGGTTATATTTTAAGCTGAAAAGTTGATATCCATGGAAGTGTTTAACCTTGCTTTTAATGCTGGATTAATACTTTGTTTGTTTTGATACGAGATCAAGGGTATATGATTTTTATTTCATAAACCACCAAGTTCCGGAATGAGCAACATATTTATATTTTCTTGAAAATATATTACACTTGTACAAATAACTGTCTCATTTATTGCCCGTAAGCTAAAAAAATATAGTAAGTGTGGTTTAAGCCGCACGGATAACCTTTGCTAAAAACCGAGTTCACTTTGTGTATTATTGCAGTTTCTGTTTTTTTCTGAATTATTATAGCTTTGTTGCTATCACGACGTGTCTCGAAAATTTTTATTATTCTGTTACGGTAATATTAATGTCTTATTGTATTGTTTCTACAACCTGTTATCCCTGAGTACAACATATCTTCTAATATTAGTTTAGATATCTTATGTGATCTATTTTAGAAAAATAACCTTTTTAGGTTTAAGATATCAGGACCTTATATCACCATCTTCTTAGACTTATCATTTGATTCATGATCGTACTATTTTTTTAAGAAATGAGTACAGCTTTTCACTTGAAAACTTTATTTTATTTTTAATTTGATTCCTATTACCAAAGATTATTTTAAAGATTTGATTTAATTCAAAGTCAAATATTGGGTAGTAAACATGTTTCTCTGTATAGTTACAAAAAAAGTACCCCAAACATTATTTTTATATTGCATAAAACCTCCTAACAAGCTTAAGGGTACATAATCCAGATCACTTTTAAGCTTCGGTGTATTGCTTTAAATTATTGGCACGGGGATTATATATTGTCAACCGGTCATTAATCGAAGATAGAATATCTTAGCTTTTAATAATTCATTGCCAAAAAAGGTTAGAAATTGATGGTATAGTTCCGAGCATGACGGATGACTGAATATAGGAATCTTGCTACTAGGTATTCTGTAGTTTTGACCATATATCAATATCGACTACTCTATCTTACCCTTTCTTCCGTATTCAAAAAAATAATCTCCAAAGTTTATTTCACTCTAACTGTATAATTTAAATTGTTGAGCATTGCGGTTCATACATTGTAGCATCTATGCGCAACACTTACTAGAATATAATACAATTTCTGTAGCTGGTTACTAAGTTTATAATCGTGAATAAAGGAGTTTACTTAAATCTCAAAGAAACATTTCTAACACGCTTAGGCGTTTGTTTTGAATATCTAGGTACCCTAATATCTAGTACTAAAATGATAAGATTTAAACACTTTCCGAATTTTAAATCAAATAGAAGTATATGATATCTAGGCAATCAAAGATAACTCTACAGAATAGGAATAACAGTTCAACTGAAGGAGTAAATAAAATAACTTGTACTTCGCATATTCTATGCGTATATTTTTCTTCTTTCTTGGCTGTTGCTACATTCTTACACTTCATTTCAAGAATCAAAACTAAATGCAGCTATGAAACATTTCCCCACTTTATTCTTCCCCTTCAAAGTTTTTACATTCAAACCCGAATTATTCTTACCAATTGTTGAGGTCTCTATAAAACCATAATTTTTTATAAATTCCGGGTAATTATAATTATCGCAAATTATACCAATCCTCCCCTGAGTTGTGTCTAAAATGTTCAAAATAGGGGAACATATCAGCCAACAAGACACGTTATATTGGTAAGAAGTGTACATATAGGTAATTACTATCACTTAATCTATGCCTTTTTTATATCTGATAATATTTTTATTTGGGCTTTGGTAGTATTTATAATTTGACTCTATACAATGAAATAGTTTTTTAGGTCTAAGAATGTAGATAGAAGTCATATATTGGATATCTTCTATTTTCTAACACGATAAAGTTAATTTGGAGAAAATAAGGTTTTTATTTCTTTCTAGATAATTTGGTCTTTAAACTTAAGAATAAAAATATGTTGGTTCTATTTGGTAAACCTGGTCATTTGGTACCTTCGATACTTTAATTCTGGAAGCTGTTTTTATTACAGTACGCTGCATGAGATTTTGAGCCCCAAACAAGGCTAACATCCAGCAAGGCTTTTTGAACCTCATTATTAGCAACCATTGAGGTAACTTCCAGTGTATACATGTACTCATGCACAAGTGTTGTAGCTCAATAAATATTTATATTATCTTGTTTTTGATAGTATAGCTGTTCTATCTCAAATTGTATTGAAATAGGTATAAATGTCATCTATCAGCATTAAATTATCCTAGATTAGCACTTGCTGTATTGATTTTTTCTATTTGCTAATTTTGTTGCCACAGGCAAAATATACTAGATATAGAGCAAGGGAGAATTCATGCAGTTCAAAGATACTAGGAAGCATACAACTAAATTCGCCACTAACACATCTAACTAGGAAGGGGAGTCACATATGAGCGACAAAGTAAAACTTAACTACAATCATTATAATATATATTCCCTTCTAATGCTTCCTCTAATTTTGAATTTCTTAAATAAAGAGATTATAGCATTTGTTTTTATTTGTGAAGCTCTTGAAATTAGATATATACCCCATATCAAGCGATGAAATCACTATAAAGTCTCTTAGTGGTCACTATTCAAGTAAAATGTGTAATATCTTTTCTATATAGGATTAGGAGTCATTGCTAATTCTAAAATGTATAAAAGCCTAAAGTTACCGAACCTGGATATATAATTATTTGAACTATCTCTTATAAAATCATAAACATTCTGTTCTAAGAGCAAGTTCGTACAGCTGGACGAGATATTTGATGACATAGCCAGATAGGATGATTTGGTATTTTAAAAAATAAAACGCGTCTGCAATCCAGGAAACCTATTTTCGTAGGTTATTATTCTAGTGTCAGTGATAAGGAAAAATGTGAAGAACTTTTGATAATAAGTAATCTAGCTAATTTGTTTTCATAAAAAATGTTTTTATGTAGAAATTGTAATAGAATTAATTCACCCTCTGTTTGTAGATGATCATCTGTCTATTTTCAGATATAAAAAAATCATGTGAAATCATTTGAACCTGGACTTATTCTGAGAATAGTAAATATTAAGTTATTCTTATATTCAACACGAACTGGAATACGCTCTTAGGATTTCTTCCGTTAGCTATTACTCCAAAACCTTTGAATTTGTATAACAACTCTCACTTGCTTTATATATTCTCATGAATCCAGTAGACTCAAATGTAAAAATACAACTCCAATAATACTTATTCTTATTTTAGCTAAAAATGTATAAGAAGTGAGAAAAATAAATAGGAAGATATAAAATTGTATCTGATGACACATAGTTTTGCAATTAGGATAAGAATAGAAATGCTGTGGAAGTCGAGGACCTTTTAGAAAAGTCCTTATTTTTAAATAACATAATTAAATTAACTAAGAAATACTATCCTTGTCTAACAACAAAAATAAAGTTTCCCTGGTTAATTAAAAAAATAAAGACGATTTGTATATCATCTGTTAAGAACAACTTATCGTTGATTGTGATAACCTGATAAAATTAAAAAATAATGCAGATGGCCGCTATGTATAATCATTGTCATGCAAACTACATAGGAAATCTCCATTAAAATACAATTTCAATAAATTTTATATAGTTTCAGATAATGTTCAAAAAGCTTAAAGAAAGTCTAACCTTATAACTAAATCAAGCTCCTTATTATCTCAGTGCACACTAATAATAAAAATTAATTTCAGATAGTCCAACTAAGTCAATTTATTCCATAAGATAAACTGACTCACCACTGGAGCCTGAAATATCTAAAGTAAAATATTGCTTAAGAATATCCATATAGCATCAATAAAAAACAAGCCATGTGAGGTTAAGCTTTCTACAAGTTATTTTATTACTTGTTGCTACTTCTTAGACTATATCCCTTGAATAACGTAAAAAATGTTCTTAGAATTAATATTTTACTAATAATGATAAGGTTTCAACCAGTTAGCCGACTATGTGTTTAAACCATCCATAACAGATTATTTCAGTATTTTAGCTTTCCCATAGTTATTTGATATATCTTGCTGTGGTTCTTGTAACTACGTTGGCAAAGGCTAAAAACATCCCTGGGTAAAACCGTAGTTAGAAACTCTATATACCGTCAAAGAATCAAATAAAAGGGCTTTCTTACGCGTTGTCCAGGAGACAATATATATACATGAACTGACAAGACATTTGGCGGCATTTCTTTGAAAAATGAAAACAATGTCCGATATTTTATTCAGAATTCTTCTATGTCAGGTAATATATTATAATCTTGCTCAATTGGAATAATTATCGTAAAAGGCATATAGCAGTTAAATAGTTACAATACCTTAAACCCAATTATATATCATCAAATCTAATTTGATAAGCGATTGTTATTTTCTTCAATCAAGATAAGGTCTCTTTAAATTTTGTGCTCTGTTCTTATAAGTTATTCCCTCAATTGTAAAGGAATCATTACCCGGTTACTGTTATAATATGGATATATTGTTGATTATCTATAAAGTAAGAAAACTTGAATAGTTCTAAGGATTTATTATCCTTAGAAAATCATTTTTTTCAATGAACCCATCTTTGGTGGTTCGTGTGACCCCTCGTTCCCATTTTAAGAAAAATAAACTTGCATTATATTTGTTTGAATTTTAGTTATACTGTATTAATAATGGAATTATACTGATTCATGTCAAACAAATACTTCTTCATAAGTGGTAACAATTCTTCCTCTGAAACAATCAAAATATGATGCATTGGTAGTCTAGGTATATATTAGGGTAATTAACCTTTTTCTAGATACTTGCCTCAAATATTATTGTAAAATAAGCACTTATGCTTTTTTATTATGTTATTAAGCAAGTTCAAAGTGATTCTAGTTCATGGAAGATTTGAATAATGCTAATACTCATTACATATAATTTATTTAGGGGTTTCTCCTGTATATCTGCAACAAAGAAATTAATTTCACTAGTTTTGGAGGAAATAATACTCTTTTATTCTGGTTACAAAAAGGCTATGTCAAATATATTTTCTTGGTTCTATGTTTTTCTCGGGTACTTTGGTGATCCTTTCTTGCCCAAAATACTGTCTAACCAATCAAATTGCGAGGAAAATTTTCCAGTACAGTGCAAACAAAATACCACGCGAAAACTTCAACTTCAAGCTTTATGGGCACCTGAATATACTTTAAGCAACACATTTAATGTTTCAATTTCGCTTAATAGCTTAAAGTTGCATTTATTTTCTTTTAGAATCAAATATATTGCAGTCATGGTTAACCAAGAATACTATTACCTGATTGTGCTCTCATGCCACGAAGATCTTGACTCTACTCGCAAGTAATGTATATATATATATATATATTTAAAACTCAATATTCTTTTTTCATTATTTATCTTTCATACCTTTAGACTTCACACAGGACAATGGCTCTATAACAAAACGTTTGGTATCTTACTGAGGTCTTAATCAATCCAACACAACTAAGTAGTAAACTCTAGATATATTTAAACACGTTTTACTAGGAAAATATTCTCGAAAATTGTTTCTGAAATTATAGGAAAAAAGTACTTCAACTTTAGATTTTTTTTTACCTTTAGAAAATTTAGCAATAACCCAGGGATGAAAATATACAACCACCTGTCGATCATTAATCAACCAATATTCTTGATAGGTTTCTTCACAAGAACAAATATTAATGAATACTTTGGTTTCTAATGTTGTAAAATTCTAGATTTTGAAAACTCGTAATCCAGATTTAGATATAGAATCTGTACATGAAATAGGAACCCAATACAAAGAAACATATACGTGAAAGATATTTTATGACTAGAAGGATATATTAACTCAGAATTGACTAATTAATATTTCATATATTAATTCGAATAATCTAGAACTCACTGTTGAGCTAACTATTCAACGAGGTGAGAGTATATTTCGATTAAGTAAGGCTAAAAGTACTGTTTGTATATAATGTTTTTGTAAATTATCCTAAAGCGAAGAAGTAAACAGGAGAATTGGATGAACAGGGATAAAACTATTAATAAATATATTGGAAACTGTTTTCACAAAGAATTTCTTGGTTTTCTGTGGTTTTCAGATATTTCAAGTTGGATACTTTGAGCAATTCTACTGAGAATATTTAATCCGTTTTCATTAGATTGTGATATTTTTTTCTTGTTTGAAAAACATAAATCTGAACCAGAATAAATATATTTCGCATATAAAAGTAACAGAGGAATCTGAATAACAGGTATAGCAGACAATAATGCAGCTTGAAGTACTAAACCTTCAGGAGTAGTATTCAAGTTGGGATTTAGTGTAACCAAAACAGTAGAAAAAATAAGAAAACACTGGAAGATTCCACCTTGTTTATAAATTCTAAGCTTTTTAACAAGAACTTTGTATTTATTGCATTGATTGTTTGACGAATGAGCTGATTTTTCATAATTTTTAACTATTTCCTCCAAACTCTCTAATACTGAATTTAATACTTGAATGAGAATAACAAATGCAGATGTAAAGTTGATAAGAAAAGCAATACAAAATATAGTCAGCAGCAAATGAATTTGATTCTTAGTCATAATCAGCACAATAATTATCACTCCTAGATAAATAATATTAGAATATTCTAAAAATCTAAATACTCTGGAATATAATGTATTTCTTTTTTCGCTTAATTCAATAAGCCCAATAAGATTCTTAAAGATTCTTATTAAGTAAAAGTTTCCAGTTGTTAATTCTTGAAAAGATAAAGTAATACAGAAGCAATTTATCTTTCCTCTTGTTGAATATGGATCGAGCTTTAACATAAACCCATTAAAAGAATACAGTAGTAAAGCTACTAACCCAACAAATTGCAAAGCCAGACAAATTAAATTAAACCTAAAAAAGTCAACCTTTTTCTTATCCTTTTCAAAAGTAATATGTCGATTAGTGTATAAAAACGATGCAATGATTACAGCAAGAATAATTAAGTAGAAAAAACAACTTGAAACGGCAAAATATCTAAGATCTTCCGTAAAAGGCGAATATTCTTTGTATACAGTTGTATCGCATAAATTGTCCTCATCACTGCTAAGAAAAGGAACTTCACACTTTGTAGAATTGTCTAAGATTTTCAACATCTCTTGCTATTAACTCGGTTAATTTCTACCTTTGCTGGTCACGAGAATCTAGTTCCAGAAAAAAATCGTTTTCCCATAGCTAGCAAGTATAGCAGTTCGTATTATATTAGGTATTACCATAATTTTATGGTCAAGATAAAGTTCGTTATCATAATCAGATAAACGGAAAGTTCAATTTAATTCCGTTAAGAACTCTTAACGGTAACAAACGGTAAAAATTTAACACAACGGTTAGAATCGTTCTTCGGTTAAGGATTCTAGTATAATATAAAACTCTATTATTTTGAGCACTTAAACAGAATTTAGTTTTCTTAGTCTTTATAGCTATAATAAAACTCGAATAGCCTAAAGTAATAAAAATTTCCTTTGGTAAACAAGAATAACGGATCAAAAGAGTAGGAAAAGATTATTCCACAACCATGATACAGGTCTTGTCTGAAGACACTTGAAAATTTGTTGTTTGATTTTCTCGAGCCTTTACTCAAAATGGCTGTGTAATTTCTATATTTATTTATTAAAAGCACTAATGTTACAGTCAAAACAGAGGAGACAGAGCAACAGAACAGAGATGAAGTTACAGCACATTTTCTAATGCAACTATAATAATCTCATGCCTTAGAACTTCAAATCACAAAGTACTGAATTTATGTTTCAGCTAGAGTAGAAGTTGAAACCATAATAAATAAATACCTTTAACTAGAAAAGAGAGAAAATCTCTAGTAGCAGGTAAAAGAAAAAACTCTCGCATGGGTTTCTCTCCTGTACTCGTAATTACTCTAAGTTCGTAATTTGAATCTATTAATTTGGTTAAAAATATAATTTTAGTCAAAACTTTAAGGGAACCAGAACTTATTGGTTTTCTCACTCTTGAGATACTACGAAAACAAAGAAATTAATGATATTATTACCAGTAATTAACGGTAATATTCTTAAACAGAATGCTTTACCGTTTCTTAACGACTATATTGATAAAGAACCTTTTCTATGATTATTATTAATGAACTTTTACTTCTCACGAAAACGAGTATTCTGTGGTCAACTTTTGGGAATTGTTGTGTAGTTCATGCATTTAACAATATTGTTTGTCACCTTTCCTTAACTAGGGTACAAAAGTTGGTGCTCATAGTTGGCTACTTAGGCAGAAAAGCAGATACTTCATACAACAGTGGAAAACTATATTGGGGTAGTTTTCTACTCCATTGTTTTTAGCCTTAAAGAAAATTTTGACACTATAAAGGAACACTGAAAATGTAAATATGATCTTTAGTGGTGCCGAACCAAATTTGATTTTGAGGCTAAGTTTTATTATTGGAGAAGAGAAACTTCTAAGCAGGCTCCTCTCGCCTTTTGATGATCTAGGTGCCAATGATTTATTCCAAGGTTTTTCTTTTTTTGATAGTATAGATAAGCTGCTATTTACCTAGTTGAGGAGGGCAAAATATAGAAGTAATAAGGGAAATGGTGCTGACAATGGATTTTGATGTGTTCAGGATCATACTTGAGCAGATGTCTATTAACTTGTCATCTCGGAGCCAGAAACATGGAAGCTACCTGTTAACGCACTCATTTTTTCATCTTGACAGCACCAAAGTACAATATTTGACACCAAGTTCTATAACAATGTGATTCTGAGAGGCAATGACATAATCATGCTTTGGTTTGGCGTTATCCCTTTTTCAAAAAGCCTGAAGAGGAAATTGATAAGGTGCTTCGAGTATCAAACACATTGCTGTCACGGAACAAACAATACTATGTTCTAGTATTGAACTCAAGGATTCATGAGACCGTGCTTTGTTAAAAATTTCTCAAATGAATAGGAAATTAAGCACATCATCCTTCCTTAAGACAATAATAGTTCCTAGATAATTAAGCAAGAAATTGATTCTTCGTCTAGTCACAGTTATTAGTTTAACGGTCATTTTATAGATAGAGCAAGAGCAAGTTATGTTAAGAGACGAAACCGAGTTGCTGCCGTTACTGTTAACTTGAGTCGGTGAGACCTTTTTCTAGCTGTTCTTATTTGTTAAAACATTGGAATTAGTCACCTTATTTGCCAATTTTACCACGCTATTGACACTTTAATATTATGTTAGAAGCTAAAATATTTGCAAGTGAATACTTCTTACGTTGTACATCATTTGACGGGGTACTAAATATTAATGCATACTTGGAGTTGAAATAAATCAACAAAGAAAAACAACCTACACAAAGGATTTAGGTGGGTTTGGTCGAGCTTTAGCATGAGACTGTTGGTTTTAAAATACCACTTATTTATTTTTTGTCGTTTGATGGATGGATGCTAAGGAGTTTGTTGAATGCTAGTATAAAATGTTTAATTTAACACTTACCAAAAATCTAAATTACGAAGAATCAAAACACCCAATATTAGGAACTTGGATCTGTAAGCTACTACTTCTGCAAAAAGTTGCAGGTCATATGTGTATTGGAGATCATTCTATGATGAACTCCAAACATTGGAAGGCTTCTTCGTGTTATCATTGAAGTTTTATTACTCAGGGTCAATGTTTTTATGAATTTATATTTAGAGAGGAACCAACAGGGAGGGAGCTACCTTGACATCGGGTTTATTGCCGGATATTCATTCTTTCGCCTTATTGAGTTTTCCCGTCAAAACTACTGTCATCTCAACTTTTCCAAAGTGGTGGTATTAAGACTGCCTTCAATTTGCATTTCCCCAGATTTGAGCATACCTTTTCAAAATATCTCAGTCGGTGTACGTTGAGGATTTAGTTGAAGCTCAACATACTTTAAGTAGTTAGGGGGAATCGCTCTAAAGGTTTTCCATGAGATATAGCATAATAATTGGTTTATTAAAAGTAAATGAAGTTGGATCTACTTTTGAGTGATAGAGGGTGACGGACTCGCATTTGATACAGATATATATATATATATATATTAGATAGATTTCTCATGCAGAACCAATTGACACTTTTCTCCTAACCAGTACGAGCTTTTGGAATCTCATACTGCCAATTGAGTCTAGAACTAAAAAAAAATACTAGGATATTCAATTGCAGGAGCTTTTAATTTACTTTAAGGCTTAATATACAACCTTTTCTGATTTTCCACTTCTATCATGTGGCTCAAACTCATTTTTCTATCAATCTACAGTCTCTACATAGCATAAACATGCTACCCCAAGTTCCCTTGAATTGACTTACAAGAGATCAAATGTTCCAAACTAACTGCTGAAAAAAAAACAATATATTAACCTAATATGTCCAAAGCTGATTCCTGTGAGATTACGGTTAGCCCCTGCGACAACAGACGCTTAAATAAGGATGGCATTCGCACTTCTTGACCATTATGTTGTACAATTGTTAATTCCAGATCCATATCATCCTTGCTCTTACCGCAACTATGTTACAGCTTCTTCTAATAATCTACTAGAGGATTTGAGCATTTGGGGAGGGATATCCTGAGATACAGATTAGCTGCAGCTAATGGTGGAGATATATTTTATTGTTGATATCAACTCTTATAGCTGCGTCGATGATATCTGGTCGACATTGGCTTCTAACTTGTTGAGCACGGCCCTTTTCCTCTCTCCATCCTTTGCCAACTTCTTCATTGTGTTGAGCGGTGCTGTATGAATATTTTAGACTTCAAAGGCTATTCTTCGTAGACCAGTTTTAGTTTTTAATATGACATTTTCCCCCTTTACCAAATCTATTTTTTTCTTTCAAGGCACATTGTGGGAATTTTAACTTATTTGTATTTGTTAAGAGAATATCCTTTAATCGATATTGATGGAACGGGGTCTTTGGCAAGTCTATAATTATCTGCTGAGGCTGTATATGAGACAAGGTTACATATGGGTGCATATTAGGACGAGGAATTGGTTAGATCATAGTGTTTATATTAAGATCCGTTCGTTTTAATTAGTTAGTGACTTCATCTATTGTGGTGATACTAACATATCTGTTGGGTTAAATGAATGTATGTTACTTAATACTACTAGCTTTGAGTCTAAGTTCATAACGGTTGATGTCTACTTCAAAATGCTTTTCCAATAATTTTATCTATTTAGGTTGATTCTTCTAACATTGAAAATCTTTTACCGTTGCGGTCAATAACGTGGTTTCTAATATTTAGATATATTTCCCTGAGTAATATTCCGGTTGCTCTAGAGGTATTCGGTTTTTCGCATTAGAAAAGGTATTTTCTTGACAATGAAAGTAAACGTGTATAGTGTTAGTTTTCTACTTATGGATCTGCACCTCAATATGACGTTGGAATTTCCCATTGTAACTCTTGATCCATGTTTTTATTTAATAGAAGTTATTGGGATATTTGGATAATATTGAAAAATGCCCTCAGATGCGTCAAAGAAACAATTCCATAGATTAATGCTGAGATTATATGCATCAAATGAGTAACTTCTTTGTGGTAACCATCTATGGGATTAAAAACGTACAGAATAAACTTGATTGCAATTCTGGTTAATTCTTGGGGGCTATCACAAAACCCTGATTCTCTATGGGAGCCCAATTTAATTTGACTTCCAAGGTGTGTGTAACATACTTTGAAACATTGGCTCTCTGCTACCTTGCTTATCAGACTTGCAAATATCCTTTAAACACGTCTTATCTTCATCTGGACCTTTATTATTTCGTTATTTTTTAGGTTTATCTGTAACTCATTTAGTTATTCAAGTTGAAAAATACATTTAGAAACTTATTGTTTGAGAATTGTTTTTATAAAAGTACACAATCGCCACCAGGAGCTAATAACTGTCTAATTTCTTCACTCAATTGGGTGTTTGCATTATTTTACTTTAACTGTGTTTCTGTGCATTTAATTCGATGATGATCAAATTTATTGAGAAAGGGTCAGTTTCATTAATACAGCGGTACTTTAAATACATCTTCATCTGAATGTCTTAATTATTAATTTTTACCTAGCTAGTAGATATAAATATGCTCTTTCCTTCGCCATATTTTGAGCTATGTGTTTCAGCAACCTACCCTCGATTAAGTAATATATGACGCGGGATCATCAGGTCTTAATTAATGGGTAATGAATAACAATTTCAAGCTTCGCTTAGTGTTTTGTATACCTTTTTTTTATTTTAATTTATATATTGCTTGCCTTCTACTACTAAACGCTGACTAGAAATAATGAAATCTTTTCAAGAGTGGCTGGAATTTCATTTTTCTCAATAAATATTTGCTTTAAAAGATTTCCTTATTATTTTAAGCAGCAATGTTACAAGAACACCTTAGTTCTGACTACTCAATTTTGCATAATACACTTTGGCAGAGTATAACTATATTCAGAATTTATGTTTTTGTTAATTTTCCTCTTTTATTGGAGCTAAGATATTAATATCTATCTCATAATTGAAGATTCTAGTAATGAATTATGGCATTAATTTAATTTTCTTCTTTTAATATATTTGGGTCGCTTATCTAAGGTTTATGCTAAGATCACATTTTTCTGAAATATTTAAATCCTCTTTTGTGACTTCATTTTCGCTGCGGTATCGGGTAGTCTTGTATATACAACTCTTCGTTTATTGTGACATCTTATCATTATATAGATCTTTCTTCAACTGTTGATATATAGACCATACTGTGCCATGGAAACAGAATTTGTTACACTAAGTTAATACATGCTTAAAAACTTTAGTAATATTTTTCTAGACATAATTCGTATGTTTTATCTTCTTTTCCCTTTGGGTTTCTTTCATCTCTAGACATTCGAAGTAAATTTTTTCAATTGAATCTAAGAAAGCTCTATTTGGACTTTTACAAGCTATTAACCAATTTTTTCATATATTTAACAAACCCATTTCCAAATGATTGGAAATGAACCAAGACAATATCAGCAACGTATAACATTTTCTTTTTTGTTAATTCCACCATTTATACGTGGTTTTGCCATGTATATAACATTTTACTCAGGAGTCAGTTCCTATACTATTTGCTTGTATATTCTTTGGTAAGTAGCTGGCATTTCCTGCAGAGCACTTGTTTTCTATTGAACCATCATAATTTTCTATTCATGTAAGATGGTTCAAGAATCGAGTTTTACAAATAGATCGTCATTAGCATTACCTCATACAAGAATGTCAACATTTATTTCATTGCATCTCAAGTGACTTTTCCATTATGTATTGCAGTTTCTGATTATTATTATATGAGTAATTTAGATACATTTTCTTTATAGCTTTATCTATTGTTAGCTTCAAATGTGGTGATATATTTTCATGCTTCATATCTAGCGTTACACGTGTAGAAGCACTCAATGTTATGATCTTGTTGTTTGTGGAAAAATTGTAGTAAAAACACTCATTTTCCTCACTTCGTAGATTTTCCATACTCTTTTTATAGCGTATTGCACTCAAGTGGTATTCTAGGCTAGTTCCCTGTTTCATTCCTCGCATAGGAAAAAAACTTTTTCTAACCTCCTTTCTAGATTTTGGGTAGTTCATTGAGTTTATCGAGATCTCTCTGCCTAATTTGCAGGATCATAAAAATCGCTTCTGCGAAGAAAAATGTGATGGGTTCTCTTATGGTTTTCAAATTATCATCAGTAAGTACACCTAAGTTTACCAAATGAACCGAGATTGCGCCGAGTTCTCGCAACTTCTTGAAGTCTATTTATCCGATATATTGAAGTCTCTAATCGTTGGTTCCATAAAAATTATTACCCTGCAACATTATGTGATGTAAAAAATTGGTCTTGGATGTTTTCTCATGGCAAAATATATTCGTATAAATAGAAATTATACAGGATGAAGCTTCTATCTAGTCTCTACATACAGCAAATATATACTTATCCGACTTTGCGATTTTAAAGTAACATAATTATTTAATCAAAAATTGGTTTCTTAGTGCTTAGGTCCTTCCTTCAATTAAGTTAAATTTTGTGAGAGAAAGAAAAAACATCATGTGATTATGGAATCAGGTTTTATTATTGTATCAAACTATAACGGTCTGAGATGCATTTATTGGGGTCACTGCCCATACTGGGACAGCTTTGATTATGTGTGAACTATACAAAGAATGGATTCATCAAGCTGAAAGAGTTTATATGTGATGTTATAACAAACCTGAGAATTGGTTTATTAGACCTATCTATTAGAGCTAAAAATTTAGTTATCTTCTTATCATAAACTAAATCCAGGTTCATCAGTACCAGGAATTGATGTAACATTGCCATGAAGTTAATACCTAGAAGTGGACCGAGGAAGAATATTGCATATATGTATTTATATAACCAATAAAGAAAGCACAAACTAGATTGAAAAAAGTTCAAAAAGAGCTCTTGAATTAGTTACTAATAAAAAATAAATTAGAACTATATGATTCTGGTCTTAGACTCTATGCATTAAAGCATTTTGTACTACAGACCCAACTATACACTGTTAGTTAGACAAGTAATTGTCCGTATCGTCTATATGTGTATGAGGACACGTATATTAAGTGAAACTAATTCAAAGAGCTTAAAAAGAGCTTTAAAATGATATAAGTAACGTTTTCTAACTCCCAGTAGTTGTTGAGATATTAAGGTTTTACGATTTGTTGTTTCCGGTGCTTATGTATTAGTAAAAATGTATTATGTAAAGTTGCACCAATTGTGCAGTAATGTAATATTGTATTATAACTATGTAAAGTGTAAACAGTCAGTATGGAGAGAGTCGTAAACTCGACTGCTTAGTGTCTGACTCCATGCGGTCTTTTTAGATCTTCAAATGCTGCCACTTCATCCTTGAATGAGTCATGTTCCAAAGTTTTTCAAACTCAGCTCTTGGATTCTGTTTCGTTTGAAGATCAGCAATGTTGAATTCGCGTTTGATGAAAATCACCTTTAGTTTTCCTGAACGAATGAGTCCTTTTAAGAAATGAATTGCAACGCTCATGTGTTTTTGCTCTGGAGAAACTGTCTTTTCTAATGTTTTAGTTGAACTAAGTGAATCTGTAAAAATCACTGAAGGTAGCTTGACTTTGCAATCTAAATCCATGCACAATCCGTAGATTCCTTGCAAATGTTTTGCTGTTTTGTAAATTTCAATCAGCTCAGCTCCAGCAGCAGAGGTAGCAACTATCCTTTGTCTTGAACTTCTGCCAGTAATGAGCGATTGACCAAAGTAAATGAAGTTACCACTAACACTTTTTCTGTTAAGTGAGTTAGAGGCCCATTCAGCATCACAAAAGGCAAGAAGTGTAATTTCACCATTTGATTGATCTGAGTAAAAAATTCGTTTTTGATGTTTCGTTCTACTAATGTAGCCTAATGTGTTGAGAATTGATTTTACTGCAAAACTTGTCACGTGTTCAGAAAGTTGACTAAGCGCATGTAACGCGTAGAGTAAATCAAATCTTGTAAGTCGTAAGTAAATTAAAGATCCAAGCAATTCTCTGTACAGAAATTTAATGCTTTTGGCATTGGAATTGTTCTTAACAGCCTCAGAGAAAGTAGAAGGTAATGGTGTAAATTTGTCTTTAGTCTTGAAATCCTTGAATTTTTCTAAAATTTTCTCAATGTGTTTGGTTTGGTCAATTTGGTAGTCTCCATTGGGTTTTCTTTCAATGTTAACTCCTAAGAAGTCTGTTTTCTGATCTAGTGTTCCTAGTGTAATTTTGTAAGTTTTCCCAAACTGTTTTGAGAAGTTTGTAATTTCTTGTTTTGTACCGAGCATCAGTACATCATCAACGTAAAGTAAAGTAATTAAATCTTTCTTGTAGAAGACACACTCGTCAAAGATTGCTTGTTTGAGTCCAAGTTTTTGAATTTTAGCAGAAACATTGTCAAACCAAAGCTTGGGACTTTCCTTCAGACCGTAAAGCGCTTTCTCAATCTTCATTACTTTAGTCTTGTCATGTTTCAGTTCATGTCCATCAGGGATTTCACAGTAGAGTGTAGTGCCAGCAGGTAGATCCGCGTACAAGAATGCGGTACTAACATCTAAAGAGTTAAAATGGAACTGTCTTCGAGCCGCAACTGCTAGTGCAACTGCAAGACTGTTGTAGTCTAAGGTAGGAGAACTGCGGTAAGGTAATTTTGAATTTCTGAGATCTTCCATTGTAAACACATCTTGCTTTGAAACTCCCATTGCGTTTTTGTTTCACAAGCATCGTGCATTTTCCAACGTAAGCATTTTCAGGAAGTTCAGAGCGATTAATCACTTTGAGAACCTTTCGTTCTTCTAAAGCTTTGAGCTCTTTTTCGACCGCTTTCTTGTAAGATGCTTCGTCTGGGTGACCTCTTGTGTCACGGTAAATGGAAGGTTTATGATCAATTCTAGACTGAATGATCTTTTTCCGTAGTTTTTCTTTCTGACCTTTTGTTTTAGGCTTGATGATGTGTGTTGTTTCTTCAGTTGTGTTCAACGTGAAAGCTGACATCCGATTTAGGTCGAATTTTGTGGCATTTCTCCCAGATTGCGTTGTGACTGGTAGACGAGCATTGTTGTTTTTGCTCGTTTGAGGTGTTTCAGGGTTTGTTACTTCGGCAGATGGGGTTGGATCATCTGCATCTTGATCGTGATCGAGTTGAACATCTGCTGAAGGGGGATTTTCATCGAAATTATCATCATGCTCAAAATCATGATTTTCTTGTTGATTTGCCTTCTGGCCATAACGTACATAGTGTATACCAAAATCTGGACTGAAATCATCGTCATCATCAGATTCAAAATCGTCCTCAGAAATTGGGTCATTTTCAGTTTTGTCAACAATTTTGATGTCACCAAATGAGAAAGTTGGTGGATTTTGATCGATTTGATCATGTGTTCTTGATTCTTGAAACCAAACATCGGTTAGTTGAGGGTAAATGATTTTTCCAGTACTGAGTTTGTAGATGATTGCTGTATTGAAACTTGAAAGTTCCTACAGTCCATGAAAGAGACCAGTGTCTGTTCTTTCTTGAAATTCGTTTGTCTTTGTTCCAGAAGATTTCAACGTAAAACAACAGCAACCAAAGGTTCTAAGTGAAGAAAGGTTTGGCTCTTGCCCAGTTTCTAGTCTGTATGGCGATTCACCAAGCGTTTTGTGATGTACTCTGTTCTTGATGTAACTTGCAAATTTGACTGCGTAGATCCAAAAGGAGTCATCAAGTTTAGACTGTAGTAGGGCGGCTGAAGCCATGACCTTTAAGATGCCAATCGTTCGTTCAGCAACTCCATTGAAAGTGTCATGTCGATCTCTAGGGACAAAACGTAAATGAATGCCTTTTGCGGAAATTGAGTTGACAAAGTGTTCTGCCGTAAAACCAGATTGGCGGTCTGTAACAATCGTTTTTGGTAAAGTTTTGAGTGTAGAAAGAAGGTAGTAAAGAGCTGCAAGTAAATCTTTCGATTGAAGTGTTCTTAAAGGAGCAACTCTAATTAATTTTGTTTTCAGGTCAACTAAAATCAATGCAGCCACAACACCATTGACTGGTTTCATCGAGTGTTTTGGCGGAATGAGTAAGTCCATTGAAAAAGCTTGACCTTGGAATCAGGAGAGAGTTTCATCTTGTGAATTAAATTCTTCACTGGGTTGTGTTTAGCTTTTGTCTGCAGACAGACTTGGCAGCTGTTCAGTTTTTGAGAACCCTTAATGAAACCAGCATGTTTAAGTTTGTCCTCTGAGAGATGCATCAACCTACGATGCATTAGATTTGGATCAGAGGTTTGTAAAACTGATTTCCCTAGTGGAATGATTTCAATGAAGCTTTTCTTTCCAAGTAAAATTATTTTTAATTTGTTTCCTGTTTCTAGTTGTACATTTCTAGAGCGATGGTTGACTTTAACATTCTGTTGCTCTAGATCGTAGGTACACAAAATGTTGAAATTTGCACTTGGCATGTAAATTGCCTGTACTGTAAAAAACTTAGAAGGAAATTCTTTGAATGCAAATCTGGCTGTTCCAGTGCTTTCGTAGCTACCAGAATTTTCTGTAAGTGTAAGTTTACCAGGCTTCTGATCCATGTGTGTAAAAAAATCAGCGCTTCTGAAAACGAAAACATCGCTGCATGAATCTAGCCCAGCTAAAGAGTTTGAACCTGTGGTACAAAGAGAAGTAGCGAAACTGAAAGGATTAAAATTTTCTTTTGTAGAAGTTACTGCTACTGTTTTCTTTGTAGGGTTTTTCTTCATCTTGGGAAGTTGTAATGTACGTTCTGGGTTGGTTGAACACACCTTTGCAAAATGATTAGGTTTACCACAGTAAGAACAGGTAGCACCTTTAGCATCACATTGTTTGCCTTTGTGTGGAAAATCTTCACCGCAATTGAAACACAATGTACCTTTTGAATTAGAAGAAACAATTTTCTTTGTAAATGCAACAACTGATGTACTTGGAGCATCAAAAGGGATCAAACCTGAATTGTCATGCTGAAGTACGGCTTGTGTCACTTCACTCATGTAATCCTTCAATGGTAGATCTTTTGAATCCAAATTGTTTACAACTGTAAAAATTTTCTGATTGTTGTTTCTTCTGAAGAGAATCTTAGTTTGAAAAAGTGTAAGTAAATCAGAGTCATTTTGCATCATCTTGATCTGATTAGCCTGTTGTACCAAAGAATCAAAGCGTTTAACGAAGTCTGTAATGGGTTCTGATTCCTCCCAACAGCTGTAAATCAAGTTTCCAAAGTTAATTCTTTTTCTGGTTTGTGTAGGTAAGAATGTAACAGCCCCGATGCGTCGCAGGATTTTGCAAAAACGATGTGGGGTTCGGATTGTTCGCAAGAAAACAACGTCTTTTTTCCAAAGAGAAATGATGTCATCTGAAACTTCATCGTCAATTTCTTCCTCTAGAATGTAGTTAGATTTTTGAGTAAGCGGATTGTAAGATTCTAACAGCTCATCAATGATGCTGCGATCATGAGATTTAAAAAATTTGCGTAGAGATGTTCCATTAATTTGTAATTTTAAGGCAAGCAGATACATCTCAACACCTTGTTTCAGTAGTTCGAATTGGTTTTGATCAGTTTTTGATCGTAAAAGGTTTTCCAATCTTTTTCGTCCTTTTTTGTAGAATTCTTCGTTAATTGCTTCATTTGTAATTTCTAGCTTTGTAAGTGTTCTAGTTGAAGCAGGAAAGTCTTGTAAATGAGTTTCCCCTTGGGTTAAGTTGGAGTTTTCACTCCGTGCTGTTCGTTCTTCCACGGGATCGTTCTGATTTTCGTTTACTTCCATCGCAACCAAGTTAGACAAGTAATTGTCCGTATCGTCTATATGTGTATGAGGATACGTATATTAAGTGAAACTAATTCAAAGAGCTTAAAAAGAGCTTTAAAATGATATAAGTAACGTTTTCTAACTCCCAGTAGTTGTTGAGATATTAAGGTTTTACGATTTGTTGTTTCCGGTGCTTATGTATTAGTAAAAATGTATTATGTAAAGTTGCACCAATTGTGCAGTAATATAATATTGTATTATAACTATGTAAAGTATAAACAGTCAGTATGGAGAGAGTCGTACACTCGACTGCTTAGTGTCTGACTCTGTTAATTTACTATAAAAAACAGAAAACACGGAAAATAATCTTGGTTGAAGTAAATTAGTGTAGTAATGTCTACTTTTAGGTGGTTTAATATCACTATTGGAACCTTTTGTAACTGTTTACTAGAATTAGCGGAATATGTGTTACAACTATTATTGGAATCCGCTTAGTACTAGAAAATACATTTTAATGTTGTTAATATGCGAGTTACAAAAAAAATAAAATACCTATGGGACAATATAATAACCGACTGAGGTGAATCAGTTTCATTCTCTTAAAATTAAATTTGAATGAAGCAGTCACTTACACGATATTTGATAATAAAAATTGATTGGAGCTTATAAAGGGTTCTCGGAACTTACAGCAGAATCCTTTATTCTGAGCTTAAATAGTGAGAGAAAGGAAAAGGTTTACAACAAGTAAAGATTTAAACAAGTCTTAATAAATGTACAGAAGCTTAAAGTTCAAGTGTATAGCTTTAAATTGGTGTAAATATTGTCTTCTAACTCGCAGTATTTGTTGAGATATGAGTCAACGAATAATTTGTAAATTTGTGTCTTTGATTGATTGATTAATTATTAGGCGGTTTTTACAGAAAAGTCATATTGTGATATAATAATATGTAACTATCAAAGGAAGTCTTTGAGTATTCTCAACTTCAAATTTTTCAATACTTGAAGTAGAAATCCTTAATAAAATATTTACTATCTTTTTAGTATTAAATTCAGCTTACTAGATTTGAGATGAAGCTATTATATCTTGGTTTTACCAATATTTTACTCGCTCTTTTTCACCATTATCACTTGAACGGGGAAGGTTAAAACTAACTCGTTTTCCCCCTAGAATTTATGAATATTTTTATTCAACAAAACTTACTATAGAGCTATAAGCTGCTCTAAAAAACGAAACTTAACATTGAGGTAACAATGTTATTAATCTTCTAATACATTTAATACTCTTCGACACCCTTGTTCCTTAATAAGTAGGGGAAGCTGTCCAGAAACTTAAATTTTATGTATAATCTCCCAACAACTACTATATATTCCTTGAGAGAATTACTGGTAAGTTCCAGGAAGCATTATTTGTCAAGATTTTCTCTATTGTAGAATGAAATGTGTTCAAAAATGCTTGGTTTATAGTTTTCCGTCATATCCGGTAATGTCATCGTTGTTTCTTTTTGTTTGCTTATTTGCTCCATTAAATACTGATTAGCTGGATTATTCAAGCATTTAAGTTTTATATTCCCTACTGTAGAGTGTATTCCTATTTGTCTTTTCTTAAACTATAACACGAAACCATAGTTTAAGATTCTTTCAAGGGAAATTTCTTGCTCTCTATTTGGGACATATTACCTAATTTCTATTTTGCGACATTACCTGGTGCCTTTGGTACTGCGAGTTTCAACAAAAGATACGCAAAATATAGTGTAAATAAAAAATTAACGAGCTGTCATTGGTTCTTATCAGCTAAAAAGTAAAAACCCTTTTCAAAAAGAATACGAAATTACACCAATGATTCCTAAGTTCAAATATTTTTCTAAAGGCAATAATAAACTATCATCTATAATTTGTTAACAGGTACCACTTCACATTTGCTAAAATAAAAGCTATCCTCTCTGAAGTTCTATAGTATTTTAAGATAGGAATATATTTAGGAATCCAAGCTAAGTGTATTTGCATTAACTATCGACACTTAATGTTTTCGTTACCAGGAACAAATATAGAAGACAAGAAGACAATGAGAGTAAAGATTGTTCCAAAGACTTTTTATTCAAAATGCAAATAAAATCTATTGACAAAATTTGCCTGATATGTTAAGTCGTTCGTTTTTTGTTTAAGCAAAAGAAACATTTCAATAGTAATTAATTCAAAATCCCTTGCAACAAGGAATACCTTTTAATATTTAGTATTAACATGATGAGCATAAATTTCAGTTAAATTCAGCAGTTTCGGTTTTAGTACATTTTTTCATTAAAATTCTTTGATTTAAAATATTACTTTTTTGCAAATAGATGGAGTGTCTTGGTAAAGGGTAAAGGTAAATTACTATTGTTTGGGCCAATCATTCTTCTAATCACAGTTTCGGATACTTTTTAGAGAACAAAAGTATATTTGATTCTTATTATAGCTCTGTTTTTATAGATTATTTTTTTGTTTTAAGGAAAGAACTTATTTGCCACAGGAACTTTAAATTTAGGGTACAAATAGCCTAGAGGAACCACAGAAATTCAATTTTTTAATATTTTTCTCTATTATACATTAGTTGTTTATTCGGGATTGAGGGAATGTTAGAGCTGTAATATTGATACCAGGAATTGTAAATTATTTAAATTATTATGTGCAGTTACCTTGTCCCATATTAATCGGTACTATAGTTATATTTTCCAAATGACATCTACAAAGCTGGTTCTAGAAAGTAAATGGGAATCTCTATCCAGGAACAAATAGCCAAAAATAAGAGGACTTTAATATACATGTCACATGATTTAGCCTCTTGAGATTCTTAGGTTACAATTCAATGTACATTTTAATCAAATTATATATTAATTACCAATAATCAATAAGCTCTTTTATGGGTGCATGTGTACTTTTTAGGTACGCTCAATTGATACTTACTACATCATTTATTGGCTTCACTGGCTATATTATATCTGTTAACAGTACTACTCTCACACAGGGGACTCACGACAAGTATATCTTTCCTTAGTCACTGAGCTTGAATAGTCTGAAACAGCAAAACCAGTATGTTACCCCAACTACAGATGACTATTTTTAGTACTTAAAAAGCTGATCATATACGCTTGCTTAAGTATTAATCATCTTATATAATACTTACTGAGTACGCAAAATTAGGTTCTAAACAAATTAATCTGATCCTGATTGATTTTACAGTGCATAATAATGACATAGAAAACAAAAAAATTATGCAATCTAATTTCAAAGCTATAAGGGTACCATTTGTTTATTTAAAAAAGAAAAGCGCTATCAACAATTTGTATTATTTTAAGGGATCATCAGACATCTCATAATATCAAATGATCGTTGCATTGTCCCCTCCAACCTACTTAAAACAATCTCAATTAACGTGTATCAGTTATATTTCTAAGAATAAAAAAAGTAATAAAAGAACCAAGAATATTTCAGAGAAAATTCTACTAGTATATAGACTTCAATGTGCTAAGAGCCGTCATATGTCCTATATCAGACTGTATATGTGAGCAAAGATTTAACCATATGCTCGAAAATGTTTTTTGCAACCTTAATCCTATTATCCCATGCATGCATGTGAGTTATATTAGCTATATAAAAGTTTTAGCCACCACCCCTAAAACAAAATTGCTAGGTTGCTTCTTTGGTAATCCTTCAAATATGAATATGATGCGAGATCATTATTTCAGGAGATAATGTACCCTTATGAGTGTTTTTAATACTGCTCATTCGTGATTAAACTCTTCACAGTAAAGTGAACAAGGGCTACCAGTTGAATTAATGTAATTCATAATATTTTGGTGTTCCTATCGTTAAGAATTACCTAAAGAGCCGGTCATTCGGGATATTGAGTGCTAACAACGGTTGTCCAAAATAATTTATAATTTTCTTAATTATAAGCTGGAGCAAAGAAGTGATAAACTTGTCCTTATTGTAGAGTAACATATATTTATTCCAACTAAATATACCTCGTACACCTTATTTCAGCGGTCACTAGAGAAAGGCAAGAAAAATCAGCAGACTTGATGAATGCAGTGTAATACAGCATGTTCTAGTGAAGCTCAGTAGTTTACCAAAGAGCTTCTGGGTCGCGTAGCTTGATGAAGTTGCATTGTAGTAATAGCTACATATATATACTTACTAAAATTACCTAATAACAGAAAGAAAGGAATAACTCGCAGTTTAGAGAAGAAAAATCATTAAGATCTTATTACATTTCTTCGAAGATTTTTTTATTACAAAAAATGTCAATTAAAAAATACTCAAAAGAGGAAAAGTTTTCTTCAGGATTTTCTGATTTTTAAATTTCTTAAAAAGACACAGGATTTCACTTTTCATATAGCCAACTAATGATAATCATGGGGAGAACCTTGTTTCTTTCTATTGTCTTCAAAACTCAGAAGAAGATTATATTTCAACGCAGAATTAACACAGAGTTAATTTAAACTCTAAAATCTCTAATAATATTTGGAAACAGTTTAAACTATAATGTGTTGAACGTTAAAACTAAGAAGCTGCTAAAACATCAACTGAACCTTCATCTAATGCTGTTTGAAGTAATATCTGTGGCTGCATATGATGTATGGAACCATCATGGACATATGATATAAAACCGATGGCCAGAAGTACGTATTCACTCTTTCAATAATATATTTAAACAGAAACCGATTGCTGAAAATGAAATTGCTCCAACCAAAAAGTATACATAGTATTGATACTTTACAAGACCTCAAAGCCACAGTTACAGGAAGTCTAAGCTCTTTGACTACTCTCTCCCAAATTCTAACTCACAAGAGACTTCAATATAACCATAACGTTAAAGTAGATAGCAATATGGTACATATAACTAGAATACCCAAGCAAAATTTGTACCAACAGCTATATGCTTGTTTCAATTTAGGTACAACCTCCTTTGGTGTTACCATAATATAATTTCTGAACTTACTTCTTCCATGGTCACAATTTGAAAATAATATCGCCGCAGCACCATATAAAAGCAGCTTCGTAGTGGGGAAGAAGAGTATCAAAAGTCTTTTCAAAGAATAGATATGGATCCATAATAAGTAGCAATGCTACAAGTAATCAACTATCAGATATTTAGAAAAAAATTAAACAATTTGTCGGCACTATATCAGGTACATATAATCTATATCGCCCTTGCCCATGCTCCATCTATGAGTTGACATCCAAAGAAGTTTTATAAGTACCAAGTCACTACGGTTATATTTCTCGTCAAGGGGATAATATCAACAACCTTGAGGAAGCGTCTCCCGGTAAGACTCTTTATAAACTGCTGAGCAAATTTTAACTTTCTTCGTGCAGCAAGTTTTATTATATGAACTAAAATGTAGGTATAAGGTGAAAAACATGCTAAAACATTGCAATCAATTATAAAATTATGTGTTTTGCAATTTGTGTCAAGTTTACACTTCTTATTCACACGATTCGACTAGTGAAACTTCCACGCTGGATCTTATCGGTCAGTATTTTCCATTCAGCCAATTTGATCTCCCTATCATGCAATTATACAAATCATAGCTCACAGCTCTTGAAAAAACTCACATAGTAATATATGTATATATAGTCTAGCATTGGCCTTAAACTACCGTTAGATTGTTTTGTAAAATATATTTAAGCATCGGTGGAACTAAGTTATATGACTTGAGGCACATTTTTACGTATTTTAGCTTAGTAGAAAAAAGTCACAGAGAAACTGATCATATTACATGTCATATACTTTTACCTTTGACCTTCCATTGCTGCAATTGAAAATTGTTGCTCCAGCCAGAACCGATCGAAACAACAAGTTGCGACGAACAATAAATAAAAAAAATAACTATATAAAATAAGATAAATATTACTAGCGAGAGAGTCCTTTGTTTAAAGATAAAACAACATTTGACCACGAAACTAGATATCAAACACTAGTCTAAGCCAAGTAATACAAATTTATAATGTTGTATCTACTTCAATGCTGCATTACTGCCGCAGGTTGGTTTATTAAATCGAGGAAAAGTCCGACAGAACAGAAGGTATATTCTATTTGAGTATTCATTCGCACAACCATTGTGGAAATATTAAAGGAACTATGTGAAAATTTTCTGTTTTTGAATCAAATATTGAACTTCCGTAAAAAATATAGCGGCCGAGTTTCTTCTAAGATATTCTAAGAGAAAATAATATGTACCGAACCTGTTTCTAAGGAGCAGGAACCTGGAGAATTACCTCCTTAGAATGAAAGATCTGAACAGTTAGGTGAAGTTAAGATGGGGAAGAAAAGACCCTATTGCATTCTATTAAACGATGAGTTCGAGAAACATTCTTTCCCAGAAGTCTTTACCATTCGAAACAGTTCAAAGCTTAGAAATCTTGCAAAATACCTAAAACATAATTTGCTCTTGAGTGCACCCTGCACACAAGATTTCTGCTCTTTTTTACTTTCCGAGGATCAATTTCAACCTGCAAAGCTAAATTTTTCTTGCAGCTGCTCAGATTATGATTCTTAATAGATTTCTGCAGGATCTTTGAGCTATGTAAGGTTGAAGATATAAGAATGAAAGGTTCTTTTACGGTTTCATTGCTGGTTAAAAGTTTCTTCATGGGAATTTCTTGGATCAATCAATCAACTAGAAGTTGAGTTTTTCTACTTTATTGAAAACAAATTAGAGAGGAAATAATTTTTTTGTGTATAATGGTAAGCGTGAGTTTGTTGCTTCAGATTTTCCATAATATTTGTTGTTGCTGAAATATGTTTTATTCAGATGGATATTTATTATTTCTATGCAATGGTTATCTCAGGTTAGAAAGATTACTCTGTTTCTTAGTTCTTATTTGTTTGAGAACTAATTCTGTGTGTTTTGTATGTTTTCTTTGTAAGACTTTCTGACCATATTCTTGAAGCAGCTTCTGAATTAGAAAAATTTTATTCAGGAAATAGAGTGTTTTCTTTTGATTTTCTTCTGCTTTCTTGCTTAGATTGGGAGGATCTAAAGTGAATTAACAGGATGCCTACGGAAGTTTTTCATTAGTTTATCAATACCAATTCTTAATTTTTCTTTCCTTTCATTGTTAGAAAGTTTTTTATATGTGAAGAACAGAGCATTATATATTCTTACTAGTAGTAATATTTTTCTAGATAATTGATTTTCAATAAAAAATAAGTTTTTAGCACTAGCATTCTTAAAGAAAAGGGATATTAAAACTAAAGATCATTTTATGCATTGAGTCAAAAGCTTTTGGCTGAAAAGAAGAAGTTTAATTTCTGCAAGGTTCTATAAGAGCTTGGATTGTTTTCTGCAGCTGAAAAAAGATACAAGAATTGTCTTTCGTATACGCCTTATCAAGTAAAAGAAAAGCTTAGGTGCATTAACAACAAAATTAAGGTTCACAGAAGGAGTTGCAGAACTGGTAAGCTATTAGCCTATTCCATTGGAACTGCAATTAAGACAATGCAAAATACTAAAGCTAGACCTAGAGAACGCTATTGCTGTCAGATGCGTTAAGATTGATGCAACGTAATGCTCACCGTCTTCTAAAAAATGTTCATATCTTCTGCTCTACTTCCCTTCCATTGAGAATATATTCAAGTACATATCTATTTTCATAGATATTCTTTCCGATTGTCTCTCTAACTTCTCCAATGGTTCTTCCTATTCTCTTCAATACCGGAATATATTTTTCTACCTTAGCATTTACTTCTCTATCAAATTTACTTAGCAGCAAACACATCAACTCCAAGTCTATTTCAATTTTCTTTCCTCCCTGAATGTGGTCTGCAATAATTTCTAGCACACTCAACAAATCTTCTTCTTCAATTCCCTCAACAACTTCAAAGGCCTCTTTTTTTGCAATTAGGCCATAACACACTTTCCCAAGCTCTGGCTCTGTATGGTATAGTTTTAAAGCACTTAGAAAAGACCTAGTATATTCTTCATCCTCTGCAAGCTTCAAAATTTCCCTTGGACTCAGAGCGGAACTGTCAATAGAAACAGGATTCAGAAACCTGTTTGTATCTAAATTGAATACCATCAAACCTTCTGTCGTCGAAGCTATGAACTGATCACCAGTTACACTAAATTCTACAGAGTTGCATCTAATTTCAGGAAAAGTCATTCGCTTAGTTACATCTCCCACAGCCCCACCTTTAACCCTTGTCTCCAGCTCCTCTCCAAAACCTTCATCCTCATTTTGATACTCTCCAGTATTTGCGAGAACTTCCTGAATATTAATTCCAACCTGCGGAATGAAGCTCTTGGAGTTTAGTTGGTCTAACACCCCATCTATCGACTTGTTAATAGAAAGTTGTATTTTCTTAAGCAAGAACTTATTTTCCACATCATATAAGCAGAGAAACTTTGATCTACCACCTGCCACAACATAATCTCCATCAACAGTATATGAAAGACAGCTAAATCCAGTGGCTGAATCATGCGAAACCATCCTTATATCACCAACTTTTCTCCCAGAAATTAAATCCCTTCGCCCTTCAATAACCCCCTTAAATCTTCTTCCTTCTTCTTCCTCATCACTCGTACTATAAAAATAAATCGACCCGTCAACTCCACAAACAGCAACCTCCTTTCCATCTGGTCTCAACTTTACCTTCAATACTTGAACATTAATTAAGACGCTTTCTGTTTGATTCCTTGATTCTCTCTCAAACACATTCCACAACCTTATTGTCCCATCCCAAGATCCACTTACGAGTAAGCCTCCTCCAGAAGATCCCAACGATGATGACATAAAGTCAATTGAAGATATAGGTCCCTCATGACCACCAAATATGTCTAGGACATCGCCTGTTCTCATGCTAAACAAGTATATTTGAGGTGGGCTTAGTGCTCCAACAGCAACAGTTGCTCCAGAGGGATCTACAGCTATGCAATTGAACTGAACATTTCCTTCTGATGAGTCAGATTCAGCTGTGAAGATTCTAAAGTTCCTATACCGGACTAAATCAAACGCTCTAGCTGTTCCATCTTTCGAAGCCGTAACAATTATGTTAGAATTACCTCTCGATGTAGCGAATTGAAGATCCGTAATTGGAGCAGAATGATCTGCAAAAGTAACAAAACTAAATCCGGTTTTTAAACTCCAAAGTTTTACTTTTCCTTCCGCATCTCCAGTAGCTACAATTCTACCCTTTTGATCCATTGCAGCTACCATTGAGTTATTGTGAAAGTACGAGTGACTTTGCTGTTTGAGTACAAAAGATTCACTTCGCCATTCCCACACGATTAGCTGACCAAGAGTTGAGGACCCAAAGGCAATCCAATCTGATTCCAGGTTTGGAGAAAGAGCACATGTTGTTAATGGAAACGAAGAGAGACTCAAGGTTTGTAATGTCTGTAATTTATCACCATGTGGCTTGAACTTCTGACTATTTTCTGAAGAGTTTGAATCAGAAGAAGACACACTCGAATTATCTTTCTCTTCCTCCATTGGCTCAGCTAAATTTCCCTGTGCATCAAGAGTGGAACACACACTGAACACTCCATCTGAGTAGCCAAGTACCAGAATCCCCACAGAAGGAGAGACGTCTGCAGATGAAACGTGACATCCAGGTCTGTACTTCAAAAACTTGAATCTTAGTGTCCAAAAGCCTTCACTTAGTTTCCATCCACCTTTCGCAAGTTCTTCAGAATCGCTTCCAGAAGCAGATGAATAACTATCATCGTCCGAAACAATTTTTTGCTCTATAGATCTTGTTTCTGAAATATTTTGTGATCCATTCTCTGCTTCACTCTCCGACATATCACTCAAGAAATTAGAAACTTCCCATTTCCAACACTGAATCGCTCCACTTCCTGATACAATCCATATATCCCAAAAGGAAGACGAAAATTTATACCCTTTTTCTGCGTAAGCATTGTAATTACTATTTGGAACAAAACACGCATAGATTCCCCCTTTTTTTAAGCCAGAGAACGTCATATGAGTGGTATCTGAAAATTCTTCATCAACCTGCTCATATTTAGAAAAAAGATCCCATAATTTAACTGTTCCATCTGCAGATGAAGTTAAAAGTTTTTCAGAGTTAGGAAGCCAGTGAACTGAGCGTATTTCACCTTGGTGACCAAAAAACCTTCGTTTCAAGTTAAGAGGAAGTGAGAAATCTAAGGTTACTGTATCTTTTTCTTGAATAACCCTTTGACCAGATAAAGAAAACTTCCATATTTCAAGGATTTTTCCAGCTCCAACTGCGAGAAACTTCATACATGGTGAAAACTTGACCGCCCCAGGTAACACCTTGTCCTTGAACTTTATTCTGTTCAACACATTATCAGTTTTTGTATTGTATATAATACATCTTCCATCTACATCCACTACAACAAGAATTTGTCCATTAAGTGGGTCAACTGTCAACGAAATTATGTCAGCGCTTGCTTCAAGTTTCAGCGTGCGAGTTGAGTGGCTAAGAGATAAGATATGTAAAAGAAATACGCTATGAGGTCGTAGACAGATATACGATTTCCTACTGGCGAATAAATAGAGTTTCCATCTGGTGAGAAGAATAAATTCCCCCGTTTATAGGAGGTTCCTAATAGATTCGTGAAGTTGAAGTTCAAGTCGCTCATTTATCGTTTATGAAAGTGTTCCAAATCTAGATAGTAACGGTTTTAAATCATTTTGGGTAAAATTGCATTTTGATATATAGTATTGCAAACTGTATGGAAAAATTTGAAAGACAGGTTATTCATATTCCTCAGTCCTTTATGATTGTTTCGTAGCTTAGTATTTATAGAATTTAATTAAACTTATTATTAATTTCATTTGATTAAGTTTAGAACTTATTGGAGTAAGTAAATAAGAATCTTATGAATTAATGATTCATTGTCTTGCTAGAACAAATCTAAAGAGAAATAATCGTTCAAACTCTTTAAAAAAGTTTAGGTGGTACATAAAGAAAAAATAACTCTTTTCATACAACTTTAGCATTAAAATATATAAAATTAACCAAAAATAAAATAAATACAAATCTAGTAGTATCTCATTAAGCTTCACTTTTTACTTACAAATGTGGACACCGTCTGACATGGAGGTACTTACTGGTATAAAATTAAATACATTTTTCAGTGAAAACTAATAGGAAATTATATATATATTATTTAGACTGACAAGGTGACAGATCCAGCTCAGCGCTTATAGAAGAATGTTTTCCACCACAACTTGAATCATTTTTTTTTGTGTAGCTCCTACTTTATTTAGATATATCTCCTAAGCTGTATTTAATTAAAAAAAGAATATAAATTGTGGTGGAAATAGTAAAAGATGTTTCTTCTATTACCTAATTGCTCCACTTCGAAAATACGCATAACAAAAACTCTATATATTGAATATTATAGGACTTTCAAGTTTTAATTGAATAAGAATCTGAATACTTTACCTTAAGATCTACTTTAAAAGATTTTTGTATACATTTACTGCTTTATCAGAACCCCAGGAGTAGAAAATCTCCTTTCAATAGTGCTTCTTTTAAATTATCAAAGACTTGAAACATATCGTTGGAATCTGTTGCAACAGTAAACCTATAAAAAAACTTTGAATGAGGTTTAAGTTCATGGAAAATATTTTTGAACTTATGTAAAATCCACTCCTTACTTCTTTCAATATCTAATTCATCAGACCCACTGTTCAATTTCGGAGCATCTAAAAAGTTCCCAAAATTCCTAATTGGAATTTTATACTCAATTATCTTACTTTCAAATAAGTCCGTTTTATTGAAAAAAATTAAAAAATCGATTTCTTCTGGAAAAATATCCATAGATAAAATTTCTCTGAAAACTTGTAGAGATTCCTGCAGTCGGTTTACCGTCATATTCTCAAATAGGTTCTCGCTGTATTCACTGATATTTACTACAAAAATTATAACAGAAACATCTTCAAATAATGTAAACCAGTGCCTTCTTTCATTCCTCTGACCTCCAGTATCTAGGATTTCCATAGACAAGGTTGGGTTCAATTCCATTTCATATACCTGACTTCCACTTGTACGAATAGATAAAAGAAGGATATCCTCAGGTGATGGAACCCAACCTTTAGATCCCCAACCATTAGAGAAACCTTCAGCATTCCAACTTTTGATACACCCATCTGCCATTCTACCAAAAGAATGAGGCACTGAGGAATTAATCCAGTGTTCACGCCAATAGTTTTTTACCTTTTTATTGCTCCAAAACCATTTAAACGCATTTTGAAAATCAATAGAGAGTGTATTTGGGTGATTACGGTTATGAAGTTTCCAGTTAGAGATTGAATCATCGAGAGTTCTATCTTTTGAGAGTAGATCTTGTAATTGGGTGTCATCAGAAAGCCGAATTTCTGAAAGTAGAAACATACAATTTCTCAGGAGAAACTGAATAATAAACTCTTTGTACCTGTCAGAAAACAAATAGTTTTCTTTTTGTTTGTTGTATAACATCAATTGTTTGAAAATTGTGCTCTTGCCTCCATCCCCAGTCCCCAACAATAAGACTTTGGCTCGTTTCCTCCTTTCAAGTCTCAGCCTCTGAAGACTGATTTCAATTTTCTTTTTTTCATTCCAATTTTGACATGCAAAGCAATTTCCCATGAGATATAGGTTTATCAGGATAATTTTACCGAGTTTTCACTGAGTTTTAGATGCTTTCCTCTATTTCAGTTTCTGATATTCAACAAGATGCCACGTCATTAAGACCCCTTTAAATGTTATTGTTGGGTTTAGTTTAAAAAAAAACAATGAGAGAAAAGAATGTTTTATTCCGAAACTCCAATAAGTCCTAAAGAATATAATATCCTAATATATATATATAGTTATAACTCGCTAAAGCAGCAGAAAAATACAATTTTCCAACCGCGGGTATGATTATCTTTCTCTAAGACAAAACTAAGGTATGATCAGTCATCTAAGGTTTGAAATGGTAAAAACCAACGAGCCAGATATAACTTTTTGTCCCATGGGTTTCTTTTGGTTGCTTTATTATCTTTGGTTTTATATCAATTTTTATTGCATCTATTGACGGGAACTGATTAAGGCGATCTGATGGGGGCGGCACCCTTGAGCTGAAAAGAACAGCCTCAACCTGAAAATAGTCTTACCGCACAAGGCTGCCTCTTTGCGGGTGGATGATGGTACAAAACTAAATGGATTCTGTTTCTGTCTAGAGCTGAAAAAAACTGGAAAGTTCCTCTTACTCTACCGCTACACATATCCTACAGCATTGTATAAACAAATGCTGAAAAGAGCCGACTTAGCAGGCACCAGGAAAAACAATAATAAGGACAAGCTGGTTATTTTGCTGTAAACTGTTTTTCTATATTTTTTTTTCTTTGATTGAACTGGATTATTTAAACGAATATTTCGGTAGGGAAAATTAACTAAAGCATGCAATATTTATCTGTGAAATTTGTATAGCTAAATTAAATACATATTATAGCTCACCTGGTTATATAGCTCCAACTATATGATTTTCATTCCATGGTACTCAGAGAAGGACTGGATCATTTCTTTTGAAGAGAATATTAGCAGTTAAATTAACACACATTTATTATACTAACTCAGTGCCATGAGTACGTGGTATCATGTTTGCTGCCGATTATGCCCAACAGGTTTAAAAAAGAAAAAACTAATATAGAAAACGTATCATGGAAAAAACTATTTCGAAAGAGTCAGAAAAACCTGTCCAAAATACCAAAAAGGTAAGAGATAGGATGTGATGAGTTCTTCTTTTAATTTTAGAAGAGAGTAGCTAGTTATGTGTACTTTTTTATTGGGTATTTTCAAGATTTGCTTTCTATTTGAAGAAAAAAATATTGTACGGAGACTTTTCGAAAAAGTTTAACTAACTATGGGTCTATTTTTAAATTAAAAAGTTCATTGGAGGATAATGCAACTCTACGGGTTGGCTCAAATGAAACCATTGGATAGAATATTTTAACTCAAGCCTGGTCTTTCAAAATTCTTGCCTCTGAACAACAATAGTCAAGATATTTAAATCTAGAAGTAACATCTTTCTTATTTTAATTTTCTAGTAGGCACATCGTTCATTCTTAGATAATAGCAAAGCTTCATACTTTGCATTTCTTGGAATGTGCAACGAGGTTAAATTTTATTGATTTTAATATCTTTCAATCCATTATATAGAATATGCATAACTTCAATTTCTACTTAAGGATTATCTAAGTCTAAATTACAATCCATTTTGAACTTTAATTTTATTTTCATTCTTTGTGTCAAGTTGGAATATTAATCTTAAGATCATCAGCAATTGTGGAATTGGCAATCCCTTATATAATTAAAAATTGAAGAGGGTCAGTTGATATCTGATTATTAGAAACCGTTTTTCCAACTTCTAGATACTAATTTCTATAGAAATAGAAATTGTTTTTGTTCTGAGCGATCTTTGTTGTCTTTGGCTTGAGTTTTTCTTTTCATTGGTCCGATCCAGTTATTCGCATTCAGCTTCCACCCAAACACTCTAGTGAGAGCAAGTATAAATCAACGGCGGTACAATTCAACATCTTTCTAGATGGTTTCTACTCAACATACATTGCTCATATCAATGAGGTAAAATACAGGAAGACCGTGACAATAAGAAGAACTATCATATTTAAGTGATACAAATTATGAGAAAGTAATTCAATCCATTCCTGCTCGAAAGGAAATATTTCTTCTTGAAAACTTCCCTCTTCTCTTTTCTGGATAAAGTAGTACACTCAATAAATATTAAACTGACGACGTCGTTTTTTGTCTTAAATATGGCAGAAAATATAGAAAATATGGGTTTATATATGAAAGAAAAATAAAAGTTTAAATCAAATAATAATTATTATTTTCAAAAAGATTTTTTTTAATTTTGAGAATGTTTACAGGTATAAAACTTAAAAAGAAATTATGTTTTATATAATAATTTGCAAAAATAATATTAGGTAAGATTGTGTAATTACAAGCAAGAGAAGATAAATACTTACTATCTCCCTAGTATGAGTAAATAAAAAAAATATTTGATGTAGTTGAAAATCAACTTGAAAATATTTTACATAAGGAAAACTCAATTCTCAGTAACTAAATTATGAATTTGGTGCTAAAAAATTCAATTAAAATTGTTATAGCTATGGGCAGTAAGGAAATATCTGTAGTATTCTCTAACAAAATGAAAGGAGATAGGAATCGTATATTCCTGTTATTTAGTATGATTCTTCAGTTTTTTCTGCTATTTTGTATGACCTATTAACGAATATTGTGTACTTAGCAGCATCACTTTTCAGTATTTCCAGGCTCTTAAGAAATGTTACTTTGTGAAAACCTCTTTATAGAATACTTGAATCATTGAACAAATTTTCTCCAAGGTATCAATTCACAATTGTTGTCGGTTATTTGAGATGGCAAAGTCTTAAGTAAATATTTCTTCAGGGAGTTTCCTGTTTGCAGTTGAGAAAAAGGCCTTTTAACCAAAATAGTTTTACTTTGGAAAATAGTACAATTTATTTCAACAATTATTTCGTAGACCCCATTTGTATTTTTAAATTGCGAATGTGTTGCAAAAGCTTTAACTTGTAGGGATACAGAAAAAATAAAAGACTTCTTAAATTCAGGTTCAAACATTTTGGATATATTAATTCTTGTGAGGGAAGTTTAGCCTATCTACAGTTGACCGAAGTAGAAGCTCTTTGACAATTGATTAAGGTAGCCAGGTTTAGTAGGTTCCCGAGGTCTGAGAAGAATCGGATAATTTATAGAGTTGTTCTTCTTGATGTTACTTTTGAATTTATGTTTTCTTGATTATTTGTACACACAATAACAAGAACCCTTGAAATTAGTCATTTACACATTTTGTTACACGTCTGCATCAAACGGGTTACCAAAATATACATCTAGGATGTTTTCATTCGATTAAAATTACGTGGTGGGTGTCACTGTGATTATTAAGAAAAATTCTTGGGTAGGACTAACAAGTACTTTATCAATTATTTTCAGTGATCATGGGTTATCTATACTTTACATAAATATAATCATTATAACTTCAGTATTAGATTATACTAGATCGATTTTGATATATTTAGAGATTTTTTGGAAGAGCTGGAAAGGTATTTTAAGATATATAGCAACTACACTACGCTTTGGAAATAATCGTCGATGAACTTGTGAAGCTCATCTCACTACCAAAAAAAAAACAACTTTGTTCAGCACAAATCTATGTTTCAAAGTAAAAGCTACAAATTGATGGTTCAGAAAGTATCTAAACCTGTTTGTTTTCGAATGTCTAGTTGATATAAAATAAATGTGTCATAATTTGGCACCATTTAGAGTCCTATATTAAAGTAACTATTCCCGATTGTATGCTGTTTTACGTGGGTAGAAAAAGATATAACATTTCTTCTAGAAATATTATTATTCTGCTCACATCACATGAAATTTGCTAGGAAGCAAGCATTAAAATTCTTGGGTATTTCACTCAAAATACAGGTTGACCTGAAGAGCATAGAAACTAAGGGTAACCGAAACTGCTCAAATCTAAAACAAATAAAAGTTAGTTGCTAGATATAGTTCAGTAGATAGCAATAATAGACTACAATTACTTCATGTTTATAAATTGAGTGATACACCTAAATAACAAAACTATGGCGTGAAAATCGTATTTACTTTGGTAGTATGGAAATGATAAATCGAACTCAAAATAAATTTATTTAGAGTAAAAATAAAGTGTATGCTCTATTTCCAGTACCTTATTAGTGCATGTTATATTTTCTTTTGGCATAAAGAAACAAACTATTCAATGAGAAAAATTACTGTAAATGGACAAATATTAATACACATCATTTTCTTCCCAAACTTGTGTTTAAAATTGTTTATATCCTACACTTAACTTATCAAAAATTAAAATTGGTTCTTGCGAGAGATTGGAAAATTAAAACTTCTTTCGAGTGAGGTATTTTTGATTCGGTGAAGCAAAGTTTAATCTAAGTTAGAGTGCTTTGCTGCTACTTGTTAGGCATTATTGTTGCTGGCTTCTGATGTTTTTGGTTGTTTTTGTCAAATTTATTTGGTTAAAAGCTAATGCAGCTAATCTAGAAAAAAAAGAAAAAAGAGAGAGATTTTGAATAGACTATTTCTTGCATACTGAAACTTATTCTTAACCATTCTTTCTAGAGGTTGGTTTTGTTTCAACAGTTGACTGAGACGGATACTCGCGAGAAATCCATCCGAGACAAACGAGTTTCTCGTTCTAAAATATCCACGGTACAAACGTTTCCACTGTATCTTACCGTAATAGCTCTTACGGTAACGTTTTCTTACTGGTACTACCATTCTAAGGATTTGACAAAAAAAAACATGGTGTTACGTTACGGTATTGCAGTTAGGGGTGCCGTTTGATACAATCATGATATGTCAAACAAGTTTTGAGGATTTAAATTTTACTTTGAGTCAGCTTGAGTTTTTTTCTAGACACTTTGAGTGAGTTCTGATAATATTCTGGGTATCATTTTAGTTTTGACCGTGTGGCCCACTTTTTCTGGTATTTTGATACTTTGAGTTTTTTTATGTCATCCTACCTTTTCACTATTAAGCATACCATGGCAACACGGTGACAGCTTCCCCATTTGATAGGAACCAAATCTATGATCAACGCTTCATCTGTTGCATCGTCCCCAACTGCGCTAGGAAGAAAATAACTGCTTAGGAAGTGCTCAATGAAAAATATTTTAAGATGTTGATGGAAACAAACGGATACAGGCCTTTTCTTGGAACCGCATCTGAAGACGAAATCAGTTAATATTGGTAGTTGATTGAAAGTTAGGAGGGGTTATTTTCCCGCAGGGTTTTTGTCCTCCTACATATAGTTTGATTAGATTGAGTTTTAGCTCTAAGTAGTTTAGCTATTTTGAGTTGAGTATTTTTTTGTTTATATATATGTTGAGGTTCTGGTAGAAGCAACAACTTCATTGGATTTCATAATGAAAAACAAAAGTACATCTGCTCTGTCTAAGCAATGAGTTTGAACTTATAGCTTTAAGGTTTACTTTCCATCAAGCTATGTGTAAAAGTCAAAAAACTGTATGAACTAGAGCTCAAAACTAATATTAGTCCAGAAGTTATTCCTCTTGGTCCAGTTTAGGTTTACACATTTGCATTTTTAAATAGTGAATCCATGATGAGGAATAGAATGCGCCAAAAATAATGGAGATTCCGGCTAACCAAATTAAATTATCGCCCATTGGTTTTGTCTAGTTTCTTTCTTTCTTTGCTCAAATATGTAAATTTTAAAACTCAAAAAACATAAAACTTGAAAACTAAAACAAGATTTGGTAACTGGGTCCTGGACCATATGGCCCAAATATCATTTGGGGAATTTTGATATATCAGTAAAACTCAAATATCATATTAGGAGTATCAAAACCCCAAAAAACATCTCAAAACTTAACAATTTTGATAATATTATTTGAGTTTTGATATTTTTTCCTCAAACAACACCAATAATTGCAGTTAAGGAAGTCTACCTTTAACCCCTCCAGTATTGTGTCAAGATAATAGAACCAACAAAACATAATCCGGGAAATCTACCTTACTAAATTATTCAAACCATCTGCCCAAGAGAATTGCCACATGGTTCGGGTCCGACTGAAAATAGGGACAAAGGTTTCTTATCGTATTATGAAACACGGTAGCTACCGGTAATTTTGCTATATTTTTGTTTTGCTGCAAGAATCATAGGCAACATTTAAATCCTTGTCCCGATAGTTAATGGTAAGAACGATAAGAAACTGTAATAGGAACCCCTGTGCCGAACGAGAATATCAAAGAATAAAGAGAGTGTTCTCTGTTCTAAAATAGGTAGATGATCTGGTCTCATATCGATTTGAAGGTTCCCTATATCTCGATCTAGTTAGGAAACTACATCTATGCCAATATAGCACCTGCTTTGCTTTTGGAGCTATAATATTAAATGTATCGTTTATAAATAAATACTATAATTAGGTATATGGAAATGTAGTCGCTGGCCTCTAACGAAAGAAGAATATGCTGGGTACTTCGTTAGAAAAAAAGCTGAACCCAATTAGAACCATTGAATCGAGGCTGTCTTGAATTCTGAGGGAACATATTTTACATTTTATTGCCACTATTCGGTCTAGAGTAGCTCATTGGGAGTAGCGACAAAGTAAGAAGAAGATATGCAACAATCTCTTTGTTGAAGCCCCCGGAATGTTCATGTTGCTTTTTTTAGTGCATTTTTGGCTGCTTTAGCTGAAACTGAGAAAGCTGGTGACAAGATAATTCCCTATATCAAGGAAGAGCGGCCTAAGAACCATAAACAAAGCACACATAGGGTCAACGTTTTACTTCGACAAGTCTAAAAAATATTTCAGTCGTTTTGCTTTCACTCCCAGATTAACCTTTGTTCCTTCTTAACCAAGTTTTAATAAGAGAACCAAACTTGTAAGTTCCCAGAATTCATGTACCATTTACTATACCTCTCTGAACATTAACTCCAAGGTTCTCATTGTGAAACGCATTAACATCACCCAAGACCGAGTTCTCGAAAATACTTGACAAGATTCTCGAACCTAATGCCAAACAAGATTCTCGACTTGATTCTATCCCGATTTTTTTGGAAAAATATCCGTTTTGCTTTTTTTGGGCGGATATTATGTTCCCGCAATGTTCCCAAATTTCTATACGCACCACCTTTTTACAAACCACATTAACTCCTTCAAAATAATGAATTCACTCTTATTTCACCTTCTTATTTGTTTATTCTCCTTCACCTTCGTTTCATCAGAGACTCACTACGGAAATCCTCTCTTAGGCTGTGGAGAAGATGAAGTTCAGATTCAATTGCCCGGAACTGAAAAACAAGTTTGTGCCCTAGAGTGCTCACATTTTGTTTGTCCGACAGATAAACCAGAAGATGTCACTGCAGAACCAACCTGTGCTTTGTTAAATAAAGAAACTAAACATAAATTTTGTGCTTTAGTATGCACAGGTAAAGTTCCTGGTGAATGTGGACCAGAAGCAAGTTGTCATAATTTAGGAGAATTCGGAGTTTGTTTTTACGATGAGGAGGAAAAATCAAAGTATAAATTCTTAAGAGCAGCTAACTCTAGAATGTAAGTGTAATTATTTTAGTGTTAATACATGATCTGTTCTAGTACTAGATATATCGATGTTAAGCAGCATTCTGTATGGTTTGAGTCAAGAATATATCTTTACATAAACCTTAATTTCCTTTCAAACATAATAAACTTGTACAAAATAAATGAACCTCCTATTGTTTAGAATGTTAATGTGACTTCAAAAGTTGATTTCCAGCATTTAATCCCATGAAGTTTCATCATTTGTTTCATCTGCTTGTACGATTTCGAGTTGTGATTGAAGACCACTAAACAGATCTATAACTGAGGTCTTTTTTTTCCTTTCTTTCAATTTTTCTTCACTTTCAAAATTATCTACTAAATTATCCCCATTATGAAATATAGTTTTCGATCCTTTTCCACAGAGTGCGCAAGACATTAAATAAGCTAAGTATAAATATAACATCAAAAATGTACTTTGTTTCTCATCATCAACTTCAAATTTATAATAGTGATCGGCTATTACATGTTGACAAGAATTACTAGGGCATAGATGACGAAATTCAATTTCCTAAACTTTACAAAAAAGAGTATTTTTACTTCGATTTCGGTGCTTTCTTCTGAATGTATTGATGCTGTTGTTGTATCTGGAAACTTTGACAATGGGGGTTGTTTAACTCCGCAAGAATTACAGGGATTTAGATTAAGTAAATAACATCCACTTTCAAGCGCTAATAATAAATAAACTTATTTAGAGTATACTTGTGTCGCCTCTATCGATTAGAGGTTCTTTTATACAATCCAAACACATTTTAAGTTCTTGTAATTTTCATTTTCTAATTACCCAAAATTATTTGATCGTTTTATTTAGAGTTTCTGGAATGGTATTGAAAATACATACAAAGACAAGAAAATCAAAGAGAGTGAGAGCAAAGGAAAGAGAAGAGTAAAAGCAAAATTAAAGCATTATTGTGGTGGAATTATAGCCTTATTTTTTTCCTAAGGAAAAATTTTAGTTGATAGTGGCAAATGAAGTGTTGTCACGTGACGAATACTGACAGATACCTCTTGTTGGACAGCAAACAGCAAGAATAGATTGAAGAACGTAATGAGTATGATTCAAGCAGCTCTACAAATAGTTAAGAAACTATTATTTTAATTTTCTGTAGAAAACAACTTTCTTATGGGGAACAGTATGAAAAGCATTTAAAGAAGTACAAAATCTTTCTCAAGTGAAAGGGGCAATCACACTTTCTCAGAGGTTTAATGAAAACTGCGATAGAGAGCTATGTCAAAATTATATTAGTTAGGAACTTAATAAATAAATAAATCAAATTTATTTGCAGAAAAATCATAATGGTTTATTCTTGTGAGGTTGAAGCGTAGCGGCCAATGGTCCAACATATCCAAGGAGCAACTTTTGCAAACAGCTTGATTAAGGTTTTCGGAGAAAAGTAAATTCAGTACTCAATCATTTGTTAAATAGCTCAGTTAATAAACATCATATTAAGAGGGTGTATGCTTAGAGTTGTTATACATAAACTAATTGTGGTTATTCTTATCATAATACTCCTTTCGAAATTACCCAGAATAAAAGTGAAACTCTTAAATGATATAAGAGGAAAGTGGTAAAAAACAAGTACATTATATATAAATTGGTTTTTATTGGAGCTAAGAATACCCTTTAAAAAGTCAAATAAGTGGTATACCAAGGTGTCCGGTTACAGATTATCTGAGTAGGACTATCGTCAGAGCATAATATAACATATCAAAGCGGTATTGAGAACTCTATATTAAGCTTTAATAATAGACAAGATGCAAAAAGCGATACAACTTAATTAGAGTGCCGATATGTATTTCTTATAGAAGTTTCATGAGTTGGCCGTATTGTCCATGACAGTTTGCTAGGCTTAAAGAAGTTCTGTTGCATTTCATAGAGCATAGTCTTTATGTTATCGCACAATGGAGTCGTACAAGTTCATAGCTTAATGAAACACCAGCTTCAGTACATAGAGTTAGAAACAAGAAGTTGTAATAAGATCTTCTTCTAATTATAAACTGGTCATTTCTGATCAAAACGTGGCAAATGAGTTATATATTGCAATTTCCGGAAAAAGTAGTTAATTCTAACTACGATACAGACAAGAGCAACACAAATTCAAAAATCTAAAAAGTCCCTAAAAATATTAAGGTTCTCTAAATAAGTTTTTTTTAACACTTAAGAAAATTTTCAATGAAAGATTGCTAAAACTGTAGGTCATGAGAGAAGTCTTAAATTCTAAATTAGCAAAGGATAAGACTTGATAGCAATAGCTTTAGATAACAGCAGTAGTGATTAGAAAAGACATCAAACTTTGATAAATTATATATTACATTATTGGATTACATGGTATACCTTTAACTTTTTGAGAACAAGGTTCTAGGTACTTTAAGTCTAGGTGGCAACGAAATGAACTATTCAGGTTCCGTAATGATTACATGTCGTGGATACTGATATAGTCTACCAGAAAAAAATGATATACAGTTGTGTGAAACTGGAGGATCATGTCAATGGAAACTATGAATACACTGCCCGAGGAGATTAATCTATACTATGTTGTGACTGATTTCGCTCCGCTACTTATATTTGTTAGCCCTCAAAAAAACTTGAGAGAAAGTTATGCATTCTGTATGGTCGCTTACTGCGGTTACCCCGATGAATGAATCATTGGACTTGTTTTTAATCAAAAGGGAAAATATCGCAATACAGCTAAACTCGGCAAAAAATAACAATAATATTTGGTACAATATATTGGTTGAAAAAATTAAAACGTCCTGAAAAGTAATTTGTCCTGACATAGAATATCAAGATGTGTGACAAAGAATCAATAATACATGTTCTCTCAATTGAACTTGGACTAGAACATCAACATTAGATGTAGCATTTTACTTCTTAGATATGGTTGTGAGAATATTATTAAATACTGTATATGGTTATGATAATTTGTAGTTTCCTCTTACTTTTTGTACTATATTAAGATCCTCTCTTTATTACTAGTATAACAAGTTTTGCGGGTTCAACCATAACAGTTAACTTCCCTTATAACTTTAAGCTTCAAATTAAGCTCTTACATTTTTCCTAGAATTAATTCGATCTCTCCTCTATTTAAAGCAAAAGAATAACAATCATTGTAGCCCTAAATGTCTTTTTTTCGTTCCAAGTATATATGTTCCTTTTTGAAATCTAAGAATCTAGCCCATTTGGATGAAAAGCATTACCGGTGGCTTGCCTTAATTTTAGAAATCACTGTTATAAAAATTAGGAAATTATAGTGAGATTTTGACTTCTTGTACTGTTCCATATTTCCATCAGTAGCATACGACACTCAATGGTGACAAATTATTGCACTTCTAAGTACAGATTAGCGGTTTCACCGCAGTTTTCAAACAATCCAATCATTTGGCTCAAACCATGTAAATTTAAGAGAGAGGATTTAGTTTCGGATTGAAAGATTTATCGAATTATAAACGTGTTATTCCTTGAAATGAGTCACAGTTGTTAACTCCGAACGTTTGGTTCTTCTCTCAACAAGCTAATAACCCTATGTTTCTTCTTAGCAGTGGCTAGGACAACCACCAACAAAACTACTTAATTTCGTCTATAATCATCTCTACATAAAATAATCATAAGCCATTTCACACGTTACTTTCATGTTAGGAATCCATACCTTTTATTTTAACTTAGTGTCCTGGGTTATGTTTAAAATATTTTTATTAACAGTTGCCACGGCCTCCCCCGTAATTATTCCTATAAGCAAAGTTTTTCTGGTGTGGCTGTTGATTAAAAATTGATAGTATAATTGTGACATCATGCTTCATTTGCTTCATTTAGTCTTCAGATAGTTGCATTGAAGAACGGCTACTAGTTAACTTGGGGAGCAATGAATGTTAAATAAATGAGGTTCGAGACCTGTTGGGTTTCTAGTACGTTATATTAGATGTAAATACCAGGGACTATGTTAAAATATATCTGATTTTCTCAAAAAATGTCTTCCACAACTGTCATCCGCCTTGAGAAGGTATAATCACGAGCACACCCATATCTACATCTTTGTCTTAAGAACCTGTAATGGTTGCAACGGAATTGAATTTTAGCTCATTTTATAGAAACACAAAAATTAAAATAGAATATATAAGATAACTCTTATTTTTGCTACATTAAAGCCGCTACAGTGTAAAAAAACAATGCAGGAAAGTAGATCCCCGTCAAGGATGAAAAGACTAAATGTATGAGTTCTACTTAGTTCACAACTTACATAAGCTATTGTTGATCCCAATAAGCGAAAAAATAATTTAGAAATATAAAGATAAAATATATATTTTTATATATAATTTGATTGTATTCGCATCCCGTTGGTGTTTTTTTTTCTTTTCTTTTGGGGAGGGAACAACTTTCCCCCAACAGCACCATACGATATATTACCCAAATATTATGCAATTAGAAACCATTTAAAATAAAGAAATGGCATATTCACATAGGCCAACTTGGCACACCGCCAGAGCTAGTGGAAATACATTTGATTTTAGAAATTATACAACTGATGGGGTAGCATCTAAGCAAGTGCAAGAACAAGATGTGGCTAGTCACATGAAACTTAAATTTAGACAAGAATCTCAGGTTATCCCAGACGAAACAACAAAGGAAGAACTGGTTAGCAAGTTAATTCAAGATGAAAAGACGCATTTCGCGAAGAAAAAAACTCCTGAAAACTATGCTTCTAAAGTGAAAAATTTATTAGTCTTACAGAACAACATTGAGCAAAATGATTTAGACGCCGATGAGGAAGTAAGTTCTGCTGAAAGCAGCAACGAGTCTGAGGATGATGAAGCGGAGTTGCTTGAGGAGATTGCACGTATAAGACGTGAAAGAGAACAAGAAGAAAATAAAAAAAAAGAAGAAGAGAAGAGATACGAACTCATGAAAGAACGTGTAGAGCAATCACGGGCGCGGTCAGGTGTGAAACGAAGGTGGGACGAAGATATTGTGTTTCGCAACCAGGCAGTCACAGAAAAAGAAGCACCAAAGCGTTTCATTAATGACACAATAAGAAATGACTTTCATCGCAAATTTCTCAATAAATATATTCATTGATATATTTTATATGTTCTTAGCAGTAAATTCTTACCCAACTTGGCTAGTAGGGAAGACTTGAGGGTTGACTAGATGACGTGGACTTTCTGGGTTTTTTCTTAGTTGTTAAGCATCAAAATGGAAACTTTGAGTTTTGAAGTAGACAGATGTTTCGACTTGAAAAATAACCTAGAGCATGTTGAAAAAGAAAACGATGAAAACAGGTGCGACAATGGATTAAACAAACAATCTGAGAAAATATTCGTCAAACGTCCAAAACATAGATTTCACTGTAAATGTGAAAGCTGCAGGCAGTACCATCAAATTAGACTTAAACAATTGAAGCCAAGACTATTTTTTAAAGGCCCAGTATCTAACTTTATCACAAAGCTGCTGCTGAATCATGATTTTAACAGGTTAAAGGCAAAGAAATCTGATCTCGATGAACTATGCAATCTGTTCTGGTTAAGTCCTGCTTCTTGTGGACTAGAAAGCTATGCAAAGCTTAGAAATGGTCAGATGATAAATTCGTTTCCTCATAGCTATGAAGTAACGAGAAAAGATAATTTGTATGATAATATCATGCAGCATGGCAGTATTTACGGTGAACAGAAGTACTCATTCATGCCTCAAACATTCATTCTTCCTCGTGAAACTGCTGCTTTTGAGGCACTATCACAAAAAGCAAAGGAACTCAATAATCATGGACGTTTCCCTAATGATGATAAATTTTGGATTGTGAAGCCTGTGAACAATGCTTGCGGAAGAGGAATAAAAATACTTGAGTTTCCTTTTGACATAACTCATAAATATCTTCGTGAGCAGACTTACAAGAAATCATCCTTAACCGTGTCTAGATACTTGCAAAGTCCATTTTTGATTGATGGAAAGAAGATAGATCTTAGAGTTTATGCATTGGTAAACTCGTTTTCACCGCTAAGAATTTACATATATAAAGAAGGACTTGTGCGATCTGCCACTGAAAATTATTCTCTGAGACCGTCTTGTCTTAGTAATAGACTTGTACACTTGACTAATTCAAGTGTGCAAAAACAGAGCAAAAAATATATGAGTGGAAGCAGCAGGTATAAATTATCTTTTGCAGAATTGAAGCAGAAGATCGTTGACGCTTATTCACTGGATGAATATAGCAGATTATTTTACGAGATTGAACAAATTGTGGTGAAAACTTTGCATTCCATTGAGGAAAAAATAGTTCATGTCAGTGAAAGGATCTGGCCAAGGAAAACTTCATCCTCATTCTTGCCTAAACATTGCTTTCAGCTTTTTGGATTTGATATCTTTATTGAGCGAAACTGTCATGGGTTGAAGCCGCGATTACTTGAGGTCAATGGAAGCCCAGGGATGAACTTAGGAACACAATGGGACAAGGAGTTGAAGCCTAGAATGATATGTGAGTTGTTAAATCTTGTAGGCTTGCCTGCAGTTGATTTGGAGAAGCAACAAATTTCACAGCTATATCTAAAAGCTAAGTCTAGATTAGGATCTCGGAAGAAAAAACGACCCCAATTTATTCGAAACTTTGATGATGAAGAAATAATGAGCGAAAAGAGGAGACAGACAAAAGACTTTCTTGTTCAGAGGATCTATGAAGATATACAGAAAGAAAAACAAAGATCAGGCGATTGGAAACTGTCATTTCCCATAAAAGATGGTAAGATGCTCTATAAGTATATCTTGGATAACCTTTCACCGCAAGAAGTTGTTTCACAAGCTAACTTTGAAGTTTGTACATTGTTAGAATAAAAACTTGTTTGCTTATAGTTAAACAATAAACAAACAAGCTACAATCTTTTACCTCTTCTTCCACCTTTTCTTCTTGTGCTGTCATGAGGTACTGGTGTAACATCTTCAATTCTTCCAATCTTCATTCCAGCTCTAGCAAGAGCTCTCAAAGCAGCCTGAGCTCCTGGTCCTGGAGTTTTTGCTGTTGTTCCACCAGTTGCTCGAAGTTTAATGTGAAGTGCGGTAACACCAAGTTCTTTGCATTTAGCAGCTACATCTTGAGCTGCAAGCATAGCTGCGTATGGAGAGGATTCGTCACGATCAGCTTTAACTTTCATTCCTCCAGTAACTCTGCTAAGAGTTTCTCGACCTGAAAGATCAGTTACGTGAACGAAAGTATCGTTGAAAGAAGCAAAAATGTGAGCAACACCAAAAATTTCTTCTCCTTCCTTGGTAATTGGACCAGGTTTTGTTTTTTCCTCTATGACAGCTGATGCACCTTTCTTCTTAACCATTTTTACTGTTTGGTTGAATGTTAATCTTTTGTTGGTTCTTATTCAAATATTTTGGGGAATTTAGCATGCTCCATACGCATCTATTTTGGGAAATTGTTTCTATTTGTTATTTATCATGAAGAGGACAAAGAAGAGAAGGACAATTCTATCTTGGCGCCCAAAATCGAAGAAGGCACGCCAACAACAGGAAGATAACTTAAAAATAGGATTTAGTCTAGTTACAATATGTGTTTTTACTTTAATTTTGTCTTCGATTGGTGAGAAGTTAACAAAGGGGGGAGTTATGCCTTGGACGAACAAGGGAAAGAAAGAATATTATTGTGAGCAGGGAGATGAACTTTCGACTTACCTTGGAAAAATTGTTTTTGATAAAAGTAACACTGGATCTAATTTTCTTTCTTGTGATAAGAGTATATTGAGCTCTGGATCTGATCAAAATAATTGCGACAAGGTGGATGTGCACTCAGCTGTTTGTGTCAATATTAACAATGGAGGAGGATATTTTTCAGATAAAAAGAGTAACCCAATCTGGCAATGTTCCTTCTCTTATACTCAAAAAAGGAGTTTTGCATCAAGTTTGAATACAAAGTATGAACCTTTTCTGCCAAGCAGCGGAATTTCTTGCCGAAGGGCGATTTACAAACAAGGTTCGGAAAAAGAAGGACCAACCGACTTGGAAATATGTCACCCATGTCGTTTATCCTATGGTGTTAAGCAGATTGATGAAAGCCCAATTGTGGTTCAAGCACTTGGACAAATCACTTCTATTTTTGGGCTGGTAAATCACCTTAGCAACATATCTCAATACTTTCTTAATCCTATTGTGAATATATTTGCTGGGATGATTTTTCTTGTTTTTCTTCAAGCCTTATATTATTTGATTACTTCTTTTTGTGGAGGAAGGAATAAGTCTTCTTTTCCGTTAAACCAGTTGACCCTTTTGGTCAAAGATTCATCAGCGAGAAAGAGAAGAAAACGATACGACTCAGAGGATAGTTATTCAAGTGATGGAGAAGAAGGTTTTTTTGCTTCTTTTAAGAATCTATTATCGCGCTTGTTCATTCCAGTCAGTTTTGGTGCCCGAGATGGGGATGATTCGGACAGTGAATTGTCCGATGATTCGAGTGTAGGATCGTCGAACTCGATGTCTGATGCAAGTTCTGAAGAAGATGAGAGGAATAGAAGAACTTTGAGATCGCCGGGAAAGCCAAAATGGTCTCGGAGAGTTCGAAGAATGTCCTTAGATCGATGAAGAGGTTCAAGGTAAACTAAATCTTCATTAATTAGATTTGCTGCTCGTTTGCTTTTTGCAAATCTTAGCGAATTTATCAGCGCTTCCTTTAATAGATATATGCGTAAAGACTTTCATAATAGATGTTACACCTAAATAACCTTCAAACTCTACCTTGTAGGTCATTTTAGTGCTTTTGTCAGAAATGCTCTCAAAAGTTACTAAAGCTTCATGTTTCTTCATTGGTATTTTTCCTGAAATAACTTTGTATCGTATTAACTTTGGCGCTTGAACATCTTGTATTTCTTCTACAAGATTAATAAGTTTCAACTTTCTTCGGCTAAGGAAATACGGTTAAGGGTAATGATACCTTCCTACAACTGCATTAGGATTTGAGTTTTCCAACTTTAATTTAGTTGGCAAGCCAGCACTCCTTTCCCAGTTATCTAAGTCTTAAGTAAAGAAACCTGATACTGCTCCAAAATATCTGGAAAGCGTCTTCTAATAAAACTTGAACTATTCTTTCGTACTGTAAGTAAGTCTTAGTCATGCTGATGAAATTCGGGAAATTGTTTTGTCTTGTCTACTAAGAAAACTTGCATTCAAGTAGTATTATACTTTTGGTAATGCAACATTGTGTCCAATACTCGTTCAATTCTTCATAAATCGTAATTGTAGTTTAAGTTTTTTTATCGGTAAGACTCTAACGGTAACGGCGGAAACCGATTTCTAAGTGATTTTTCATATCGGTTATTTTTGTTCTTATCGATAAAAAACCCTACATATACAAAAAACAAAACATATTTTATTATTTATCTTAAAAAAACAGAAATAGAATTTCCAAAAATGACACAACATCTTCTAATGATCTTCGCGTTGGCAACCCTCAAAAGAATATTGCCACTAGCATATAGACCAAGACGGTGCACCTTGTCTTTGAAAACTACTTATTTATAACAACTTTATCTTAATAAATATAAGCTTTTTGATACAAAAAAATTTCATCGATTTAATTTAAGTCCAACATACAGTATTAAGTAGCACTGTTTTTCACAGAGATGAACTTTATCTCCTTTTGAATATTCTCTTTGCATGGCTAACAGTCCCATTTGTTATATATTTAATCAAAATTGGTGTAGTTTCGACGACCCAGTCAGAATTAAATTTACTTTTTATTTTTTTCGAGAAGTCTCCATAATTTGGGATACCACAAATAGATCTAGCGCAGAAAGCAAAATTTATAAAGTCAGGGCACTGTATCCTACTTATTTCGACATTCCAGCTAGAACTCTACTAGAAAAACAGGGATAACAGTAAAAGGAAATAAGAAAACATCGCTGTTTTTAGGGTTATATTCCTTACAAGTTTGAGTTTGGACTTTTAACTTTTGGCATGTGCTCATTTTCAGCGAGAACTCGCAACGTGAATAGTATTAGCGGCCAAGAATAATTTTAGATGACATTTAGGTCTGGCCGTCCTGTGGATCAAGTGATCTGTTTGAATTCACTAGTTTTCACCTATATGAAAAGCACAGCACTCAAGAATATAATTAATTTGGGGTTGTACAATCCTATCTAATTCTCATATATGCACAAGTTGGAATATTTAATGAAATATTTTTTATGTATGACCGTGTTCCTCATTAGTGCCTCAAATTGCAATGATGGGAAGATTGGTAATGTAGAAAGTATTGCATGCAATATTAAAATTCAAAATTCCATTTTCGTTTTAAATAACAACCTACAATATCTATATGACAGCATTGGTTTCATGTTTCATCTTTCAAGAGACCCTGTTTATGATTTCAACATTGGATATTGAAGTAGGATCAAGAGATGTTGATGACTGATTTGGGATTGTGAAATAGTTGTATGAGAAATTTGTTTGACATTGCTAAGTTGAACCCCTATGATTGATCTCTCCGGATGCCTTAAATATTATTTCTTAAAATACGTACAAGTAATCTAGTGCTTCCACATCAGCTTAAGATGCTGATGCAGATGAGCTAAGGGTTATACATACATTCTAGTCTCGAGTTGCACTGTTCAAATATAAAAAACAGAGAGTGTCAAAGTTGTTTTTTTTTGTTTTCATGAAATTTGAATGTACAAAGTTTTTGCTTCAATTTTTCTTACGAACAGTGAGGTAGCTACTCTACATTTTTATTTTAGTGCTCTAAAACAATCAATTATCATAGAAACGACAATTTAAATTGAAATAAAGTACCCGGCAACACTAAAATACCTCGCTCTCCATGATTTCTTCAAGTCTTTGAAAAATTCTGCACCGAAATACTTGCACACTAAAAAGGTTTCCCAATAACATAGTTAAATTAAAGAATATTTATAATTGAGAATTTGAAAATTTTATGAAACTTGGGCAAGGGCTTGTAGATGAGTTACTTAAAAAAGTTTTTTACCTCTGACTTGCTTATTTTTCGGCAGGAACATCCAGGCACATGAACTTTAATTCTCTCGTTCGAAAAGTCAAACTTTCTCATTAAAGATATATAAAATTTGTTTTTGACAATGATCCCATTTTAACATCACCACCTGCTTTTTAAGACACAAAAAACTTGCAATCTGTTGATTCAAAAACCACAAAAGTTATTAATACAAATGAGTAGTCTTTCCTTCTACTCGAAATAATTTTTAACCGCGATGATTGGATATAAAAAATTGAGACAAATTGAAACAAATAGCATGTTGGAGATGTCTTCGTACCTAATCTTTTCAAATTAGTAGATAAGGACACGTGCTGGATTATATTTATTTGCACGTAAGAATGATACTGGAAGGTAGTTTTCTAAATACAAAATCCAAAGACGCAGTTATTATAACTTCAATTTTTTTGAGTACTAATATTTGCTTCAGTAAAGATGATATTTACCAGGAGTTACTTTGATTTTTGCACCAAATAAAAATGTGGCGTACTCTAAGAAATATGTGCTAACATAATGTGGCTTATTAACTTGACTATAAGTCATATTATACTTGACCTAACCGTTTAAATATTTGGCAAATGCATACGAACATCGTGTCATAATTTTGCTCTTTATATGGAACACTCAATTTCACCTTAAAACGCTATTATAACATATGGGACATATTTTATGGGCTATATCTAATGATCTATTCTCAAATCTCATAGATTTGATCAATTTGTCTTAGTTCTCTATTCTTTTCTTTTTAGGTTAACCTGTATTTTGCAATATTTAACAAAAATTTGTAGAGCTTATTTTTCATTGATTTTTTAACTTATGAAAAACAAAACACAGTTTTGTAAATATCTTTTAAATATATTTCGGGTAATATAGGAAAGTATAGGATTTGAACATAATAAATTCATATAGAACACTGGATACCAGAAAAATATAGCTCATTCATTTTATATGGACCAGAAAACAATGAAGAAAAAGATTACACCACCTCTGTATACTGTCAAGATTAGCTCTTATATTCAAGCTGCCCCTATTAGTAAACAACAATTTTTTGTGGTTTTTGTTATTACAGGGTATTGAAAACTCTATCAACGATTTTTTCTAAAATGCAGTATAATGGCCATATAATCAACAATACCTCCTCAGGTGTCCTACAAAGCTCAAAACACATTGCAAACTGAGCCTAGCACATAATCACATTAAAATTTAAAGAATTTAAGCAATATAAAGTATGAAAACTGTGATTATTGAAAATAACACATATGGTATTTGATAGGTTTTGTCACGAAATCTTCCTCAAATACAATATTATCATCTAGTGGGTATTTGGAATTAAAAAAAAATCTAACCATATGCTTTGGCAAAGTATTTGATTAGGATGGGTACTTTAAACCCTAAGAAAATCTAATCCTAGTGTCATTTTTCCCAAAGTCTACACGACCCAAAAACAACATTGCAAGGTAACATCATGAATGATTCCATAAATAATGATGCACTTCTCTATTCCTTAACACATTTTTTACCTTCCAAATTTTGTCGCATGTATCCAAGCTAGAATTTCATCAGAAAAACCAAATGGCCAATATTTTCAAACTTGATTATAAGATATTGCTTATTTTTGTTGCAGCCCTGTAGGCTTCTGCTCAATGCAGCCCATCGACAAAAAAAAATGAATTTGATTCTTAGAATACTTTTCAGGGTAGTTTCAAATAATTTTAAAGGAGAATTTATATCAAATAAAATATTTTTTTCTCTCAACCTCAAATGGATGATTCCCTCACCAAATACTCATTTAAAATTTTAACAAGTGAGAGAAACCGGAAAATATGTGAATTGATATCCTGGAGGAAGCCTTTTTTAATGATTAAAATGTAATCTAACTGATTCTTAACAAATTATCATTATCTGAAGACTTCGGAAACAATAACCAAATACTGTTAAGTATACATTCTTATTTAGTAAATGGTACCACATAAGGAAACAACTATGAAGAATGGTTCTAAGCAATAACTATGGGTGATTAAATATTTGTGTGTATTACTTTTGAGCAAACTCAAGGAACATCCTTAATATCCGTAGCTATGGGAAATTAAATAAATCCTTCCTAGCAACTAACTCAAGTTTAGCCTACTCAGAACTGAGTTTTAGCTAACTAAAATGGTTTCAACTTAATCCTCAACTTTATCAAATATTTTTCACTTATAATAGAAAGATAGAAAACATTAACTTTCTCTTGATTGTAACTACACAATCTTACCTAATACTGTTTTTGCAAATTTTTATATAAAACATAATTTCTTTTTAAGTTTTATACCCGTAAACATTCTCAAAATTAAGAAAATCTTTTTGAAAATAATAATTATTATTTGATTTAAACTTTTATTTTTCTTTCATATTTAAACCCATATTTTCTGTATTTTCTGCCATATTTACGACGAAAAACGACGTCGTCAGTTTAATATTTATTGAGTGTACTACTTTATCCAGAAAAGAGAAGAGGGAAGTTTTCAAGAAGAAATATTTCCTTTCGAGCAGGAATGGATTGAATTACTTTCTCATAATTTATATCACTTAAATATGATAGTTCTTCTTATTGTCACGGTCTTCCTGTATTTTACCTCATTGATATGAGCAATGTATGTTGAGTAGAAACCATCTAGAAAGATGTTGAATTGTACCGCCGTTGATTTATACTTGCTCTCACTAGAGTGTTTGGGTGGAAGCTGAATGCGAATAACTGGATCGGACCAATGAAAAGAAAAACTCAAGCCAAAGACAACAAAGATCGCTCAGAACAAAAACAATTTCTATTTCTATAGAAATTAGTATCTAGAAGTTGGAAAATCGGTTTCTAATAATCAGATATCAACTGACCCTCTTCAATTTTTAATTATATAAGGGATTGCCAATTCCACAATTGCTGATGATCTTAAGATTAATATTCCAACTTGACACAAAGAATGAAAATAAAATTAAAGTTCAAAATGGATTGTAATTTAGACTTAGATAATCCTTAAGTAGAAATTGAAGTTATGCATATTCTATATAATGGATTGAAAGATATTAAAATCAATAAAATTTAACCTCGTTGCACATTCCAAGAAATGCAAAGTATGAAGCTTTGCTATTATCTAAGAATGAACGATGTGCCTACTAGAAAATTAAAATAAGAAAGATGTTACTTCTAGATTTAAATATCTTGACTATTGTTGTTCAGAGGCAAGAATTTTGAAAGACCAGGCTTGAGTTAAAATATTCTATCCAATGGTTTCATTTGAGCCAACCCGTAGAGTTGCATTATCCTCCAATGAACTTTTTAATTTAAAAATAGACCCATAGTTAGTTAAACTTTTTCGAAAAGTCTCCGTACAATATTTTTTTCTTCAAATAGAAAGCAAATCTTGCAAATACCCAATAAAAAAGTACAGATAACTAGCTACTCTCTTCTAAAATTAAAAGAAGAACTCATCACATCCTATCTCTTACCTTTTTGGTATTTTGGACAGGTTTTTCTGACTCTTTCGAAATAGTTTTTTCCATGATACGTTTTCAATATTAGTTTTTTCTTTGTTAAACCTGTTGGGCATAATCGGCAGCAAACATGATACCACGTACTCATGGTACTGAGTTAGTATAATAAATGTGTGTTAATTTAACTGCTAATATTCTCTTCAAAAGAAATGATCCAGTCCTTCTCTGAGTACCATAGAATGAAAATCATATAGTTGGAGCTATATAACCAGGTGAGCTATAATATGTATTTAATTTAGCTATACAAATTTTACAGATAAATATTGCATGCTTTAGTTAATTTTCCCTACCGAAATATTCGTTTAAATAATCCAGTTCAATCAAAGAAAAAAAAATATAGAAAAACAGTTTACAGCAAAATAACCAGCTTGTCCTTATTATTGTTTTTCCTGGTACCTGCTAAGTCGGCTCTTTTCAGCATTTGTTTATACAATGCTGTAGGATATGTGTAGCGGTAGAGTAAGAGGAACTTTCCAGTTTTTTTCAGCTCTAGACAGAAACAGAATCCATTTAGTTTTGTACCATCATCCACCCGCAAAGAGGCAGCCTTGTGCGGTAAGACTATTTTCAGGTTGAGGCTGTTCTTTTCAGCTCAAGGGTGCCGCCCCCATCAGATCGCCTTAATCAGTTCCCGTCAATAGATGCAATAAAAATTGATATAAAACCAAAGGTAAAAAAGCAACCAAAAGAAACTCATGGGACAAAAAGTTATATCTGGCTCGTTGGTTTTTACCATTTCAAACCTTAGATGACTGATCATACCTTAGTTTTGTCTTAGAGAAAGATAATCATACCCGCGGTTGGAAAATTGTATTTTTCTGCTGCTTTAGCGAGTTATAACTATATATATATATTAGGATATTATATTCTTTAGGACTTATTGGAGTTTCGGAATAAAACATTCTTTTCTCTCATTGTTTTTTTTTAAACTAAACCCAACAATAACATTAAAAGGGGTCTTAATGACGTGGCATCTTGTTGAATATCAGAAACTGAAATAGAGGAAAGCATCTAAAACTCAGTGAAAACTCGGTAAAATTATCCTGATTAACCTATATCTCATGGGAAATTGCTTTGCTTGTCAAAATTGGAATGAAAAAAAGAAAATTGAAATCAGTCTTCAGAGGCTGAGACTTGAAAGGAGGAAACGAGCCAAAGTCTTATTGTTGGGGACTGGGGATGGAGGCAAGAGCACAATTTTCAAACAATTGATGTTATACAACAAACAAAAAGAAAACTATTTGTTTTATGACAGGTACAAAGAGTTTATTATTCAGTTTCTCCTGAGAAATTGTATGTTTCTACTTTCAGAAATTCGGCTTTCTGATGACACCCAATTACAAGATCTACTCTCAAAAGATAGAACTCTCGATGATTCAATCTCTAACTGGAAACTTCATAACCGTAATCGCCCAAATACCCTCTCTATTGATTTCCAAAATGCGTTTAAATGGTTTTGGAGCAATAAAAAGGTAAAAAACTATTGGCGTGAACACTGGATTAATTCCTCAGTGCCTCATTCTTTTGGTAGAATGGCAGATGGGTGTATCAAAAGTTGGAATGCTGAAGGTTTCTCTAATGGTTGGGGATCTAAAGGTTGGGTTCCATCACCTGAGGATATTCTGCTTTTACATATTCGTACAAGTGGAAGTCTGGTATATGAAATGGAATTAAACCCAACCTTGTCTATGGAAATCCTAGATACTGGAGGTCACAGGGTTGAAAGAAGAAAATGGGTTTCATTAGTTGAAGGTGTTTCTGTTATAATTTTTGTAGTAAATATCAGTGAATACAGCGAGAACCTATTTGAGAATATGACGGTAAACCGACTGCAGGAATCTCTACAAGTTTTCAGAGAAATTTTATCTATGGATATTTTTCCAGAAGAAATCGATTTTTTAATTTTTTTCAATAAAACGGACTTATTTGAAAGTAAGATAATTGAGTATAAAATTCCAATTAGGAATTTTGGGAACTTTTTAGATGCTCCGAAATTGAACAGTGGGTCTGATGAATTAGATATTGAAAGAAGTAAGGAGTGGATTTTACATAAGTTCAAAAATATTTTCCATGAACTTAAACCTCATTCAAAGTTTTTTTATAGGTTTACTGTTGCAACAGATTCCAACGATATGTTTCAAGTCTTTGATAATTTAAAAGAAGCACTATTGAAAGGAGATTTTCTACACCTGGGGTTCTGATAAAGCAGTAAATGTATACAAAAATCTTTTAAAGTAGATCTTAAGGTAAAGTATTCAGATTCTTATTCAATTAAAACTTGAAAGTCCTATAATATTCAATATATAAAGTTTTTGTTATGCGTATTTTCGAAGTGGAGCAATTAGGTAATAGAAGAAACATCTTTTACTATTTCCACCACAATTTATATTCTTTTTTTAATTAAATACAGCTTAGGAGATATATCTAAATAAAGTAGGAGCTACACAAAAAAAAATGATTCAAGTTGTGGTGGAAAACATTCTTCTATAAGCGCTGAGCTGGATCTGTCACCTTGTCAGTCTAAATAATATATATATAATTTCCTATTAGTTTTCACTGAAAAATGTATTTAATTTTATACCAGTAAGTACCTCCATGTCAGACGGTGTCCACATTTGTAAGTAAAAAGTGAAGCTTAATGAGATACTACTAGATTTGTATTTATTTTATTTTTGGTTAATTTTATATATTTTAATGCTAAAGTTGTATGAAAAGAGTTATTTTTTCTTTATGTACCACCTAAACTTTTTTAAAGAGTTTGAACGATTATTTCTCTTTAGATTTGTTCTAGCAAGACAATGAATCATTAATTCATAAGATTCTTATTTACTTACTCCAATAAGTTCTAAACTTAATCAAATGAAATTAATAATAAGTTTAATTAAATTCTATAAATACTAAGCTACGAAACAATCATAAAGGACTGAGGAATATGAATAACCTGTCTTTCAAATTTTTCCATACAGCTTGCAATACTATATATCAAAATGCAACATTGCTGAAAAATGTACTGTTGGTTTATTTTCATCCACTAAGAGCTGAGAAAGTAATTGACCAACATTTATTTAGTTTGTTATATATTTATAACTAACGTATGTTACTAAGCTAAGTAATATACATACGTTAATCCCCCAAGATCAAAATTAATCAAACCTTCCTCGCTTGACAACAAGTTGCAAGAACATGGATTGAAGCATCTGTAAATAGAAACTAGAGGAAAAATGCTTTGAAACTCTTGATGAACATTTGTGTTTCTTACCTTTACGGTCGTATCCTATTTTCACCTACTTGAAAAAAGATGTTGTTTGTTAACATTTGAATCTACCCAATATAGATAATAAGAAGTTCAAAGTTAGATTTAATATGGTTTTACTTTCCATAAACAACTGGAAGTATGTCCGGAAACGACATGAGTACATGTCCACTTTAGACCTGACATTTGTAATAGACATCGTTTACGGTTAAATATGTAATATAGCTTATCTCCTGTTATAGTTTTGTTATACTTGAACTAGGTCACTTAATTATTAATATAATAACACGACCTCTGATAGATTCTTTAGGAAATATACAAGAAAGACAACTACCATAAAAAACCTTTTGTAAATTTAAAAATATATAAGTTATGTTAAAATGCTCAGATAATAGTCAAATACGAAGCATATTACCAGAACAAAGATGTAAAATATAGTTATACTTCTAGATACATTAAATAAAATTTTTGGGCACCTAATTCAAAATGAAGACATCAAGTGTAGATCGAATAGGGTTTTTTGACTCCGGAGTCAAATACTCCAAATTTTCATTGGCCGAATTTTCAATTGCCCAAAATTGTTTTTTCAAAAAAAACAAACCAACAAATTCAAGATAAAAAAAAACAAAACTTTACCATTCGATCACAACAGACGCCGGGAGACCCAGTGATGTACCAGATGGTTGCAATTTGAGCATTTAGAAACATGATTGAACGAAAAAATACCTTTCAACGATATGAAACAGATATTTTAAAAGTGGATCACCCTAACTTTGAAAAAAACCTCAGACGTTAGGTGCCGATTTGGATAGAATGAGGATATTTTATACGGAAAGAGTTCAACAGAATAGAGCAAGATCGAGGGATAAATAAAAAAAACAAATAGGAAGTTTTTAGCTGGATGACGCTAAATTTCGAAGAGAAAAAAGACTACACCAAGAAAAAGAATGAAGAAAAATAACGAGTTTGGATAAAAAGGTTGCAGCTGAATTAAAAAAAACAGAGCGAGTTTGCATAAACAGTTGCATCTAGATTAGATGACGAATCCATTTAATTTTTAAATTTTAATTTTAACAAAAATCTAAATCTTCTGAATTTCAGGTTTCAAAATTATTTGTCTTAAGCTTTTAATTATGTCACTTCATATATTTACTTATTAACTTCTTTACAAATTTTCAAGTTTCTGTATTCAAGCTATGGAAAAAGATTTAAATCCATCCTCATTTTCATCGAGGGCCGAGTGGGGAGGGAGGGCCGAGTCATGGGGGCCATTTTTAAGGACGCGGGGAGCATGAAAGGCTCCCCGCTACGCTAGGGTCAGTCAACTTCAGATTTTATTGTTTCTTAACTATTAATATTTATTTTTTATCTTCTACTACACTTAACTTTATTCCCAGCCCCCTCTCTTTTTTGTCTAAGTATTGGAAATTATTGTTCTGCGCAGCGATTATTCAGACGAAGTATGAAAAAATCGCCATTCTGCGCACTCGAAATTTCGTCTAAGTATGAGAAATTGGCATTCTGCGCCTTCTTTATTCAGACGAAGTATGATGAAAAAAAATTTTGGGAAATCGATCTGACCAATGAAATCGCGAGGAGTATCTGACTCCGGAGTCAAAAAACCCGCGCCCAGTGTAGATTATAGAAATAAATATGCTAGCAATACTATGATAAATTGTTTGATAGCTGCTATCTAGCCCAATAGAGCGAAAATACTTAGTATAACAATGAATTATCGACCAAATTAATAATTTTTATTATTTTCTTTTTAAAATGTTAGATCTTGGCTAAGTTTTAACCTTTGAATATTGTTAAACCTGCTTTAGAGTTATTTAAATTAAGCAAATTACCCTATAAATTCTAATCTTCTGGATTTAGTTTTAATTAAAGTTTTATTTTCCTCCAGAATATCGTTTTGTTTTCTTGACTAATAATATTTTTGGTGACTAGGCTCTAACATGTACATATCTTTAAGCATAAAAATCCAAGTTACTTGAATTCCGTACTGCTATGTCGTTGCTGCTTCCTTAAGTATCATTTTGCATAGTACCAATGACCTACCTATCTCGATCTGTACGGCGGGTTTCTTTTCTAATAACTAGCAAATTAAAATCATTGTTGTTATGTATGTATTTTAGTACTCTTTTTCTCCAAGTATTCTTATCATCTCACCTCTCTTTACTTCATAGTTTCAGCAATATAGATAATAGTTAACTAGATAATTCTTATTTTTGTCTTACCAGCATTAGAGCGTTCGCGTAATATTTTGAAAAAATAAGTTATGAGTTGAGATTTACAAAAAAAAAAACATATATTCTCTATTAATTATAATTTTGGAATTCTCTACAGAGTGAAACAATGCACTTGAGTTCTAGGTAAATCCGTACGCAAAATCTAGAATACACGGAAGGGAATTCTTACTTAAGGATTATTCAGCTCAAACTAAGTAAAATTAATAGAATTGGCGCGTTCACTAGAGTTGTTCAATCAATAAACTGGAACCTCACCATAACAGGAATAATATAGTTAATGGGCTTAGCAATCAAGTAAAATAATTTTTTATATGATCAAGGCAATTGATTCTATCTACCTCTTAAAGAAATTATTAATTCACTTATAGATCCTATATCTTTGGGGGGGTACAAAGTTGCTACAATACACGAAAAATTTGAAATTATAGTTTTGGTAGGAGATAAGTTCAGAGTGACTGATGAAACAATGTGGAAACCACATTAAGTTTGTTAAAATATATCTTGTCTCTTAACAGTAAGTTTCTGATCTTGACTTAAAGCATAAAAGTATATTTTCTCTTTGTTTTAGCTGATGGCAAAAAAAAATGCTGTTCAGAGGAGAATGGACAGAACAAGGTTGCTCTGCTCTTGATTATTCACGCTGGGTTTCAAGGTTAACACCTTGGAGCAGCAAGCCAGCGTCTCTAGCCAACATCGTACCAAATTTCCCATCAACTAATTAAACCTGCGTAGGATTATATCAGGTGTTTTAATCACTCTGTACATATAGGAAGAAGGTGTTCTAGTAGATCTAAGCTATGGAACTCTTTAATATAGCAGATCAAAATCAGAACGAGTTATATATAGAGAGAGAGAATAAGTATACTTGTGCTAAAGGGATTAGTGTCCGCATCACTTAATTTACTCTGCTATTTCAGTTTTCAAAATGAATCATGGATTCTAAGAGGGAGGAAGACCAGCAGTTTTTTGGTATGGGTCGGGGGATGCGCCTTTGCGCAAAAACAAGGGACTTTGATATCAATGAAAGTAATATGATTAAATTAGAAAAGACTTTTATTAATTAAATATAGTTTTTATATAAGATAAACCTAATGAATTGCAGCATTATTTTTTTAGAGGTGTTCTTGAGGAATATAACAATACTATGATGTCCACAAAAACCTAAGTATCCCGCACAATTCGCCATCACAAAACTTAAAGGTTTAGAGAGGTTCAATATTTCAATACAATGTATTGGAAAATGAAATGATATTCTGATATCCTTTAGGTATTAGTCATGTAGCCAATATCAGTTAAGAATGGGTGAATAGTAAGTTTATGCGTTTTATATGAAACGATTATTGTTGAACGTAAGTAATAAGTTGATAGGTTTCCCAAAGTATGTATTTAGGTTTAAATTAAAAATATGGAAATGCTAATTCATATAGTTTTCCTGTTTGTATTACTTGTATTTTTCGTTCTAGAGCCAGGCAAAATTAAGACAGCTAATAAGTTGAATGTGGCATTACCATAGAAGAATTAAATCCAGACAAGGAACAATGAAAGATCATGAAATCTTCACTATTCCTCCGACACCTTCAAACTCACCTGAAACAGTTGTAATTCCAGATGACCATTCCATATTCCTAATATCAATACTTTATCCACTCTTATTTCTACTCTCCGTATTTATTTATTTCCTCCTCCGCGCATACTTCCCAAGTTTCTATATTCTCCGAGTGAACAAACTAAACAAGAGTTTCATTAGCGAAAAGAAAACTATATTGAAGAATATTGTTTATGATGAATTGTCTGATTTAAATACCGAATCTGTCGAGAACCAAAACACTGTTCTGGAGCCTCTTCTAAAATTTAGACGAAAGATCAAGAAGACGAAACCTGCTTCAACACAACCTTTCTTCCCTTCAAAGCCGCAATTACTAAACACCTCATCTTCTTCCGCATCGATCGATACCCAAAACTCGTATGCTTCAATAGACTCTACAGTACATGAAAAACTTGAAACCAATGAAGATACTTCTGAAAATTGTTGTCGTTCGACTTTGAATGGCATCAAGAATTTGTTTTCTATTTTCTTTGCCAAAGATATGGATCTTTTGAATGTTTTAAATTTGGATCAACTTATTTTCCTGAGAATGATTCGCTTAATTATCCAACTTTTATTTGGATACATGGTTCCTAGTTTTTCTTTTCTTCTTCCTTTATATCATTTACAACCTCAAGATCCATCTTGTCATTCCTTCTGCAAAAACTTAATGAACCAAACCTTTTCTGAAGCCAGTAATCCGTATGATGCTAGATGTATTTGTAACTTTATAGATAGGTCTTCTCTTGCGATGCTTAAATGTTCATCAGTTTCAACAAATTTAGCATCTGGAAGTAGTTTGAGCTTTGAAGTAAATTGTCTTGAACTTTGGGCACCCGTGTTTTCAATGTGTTGGTGTAGTATTTTAACCATTTGGTTAATTAGAAGAGAATATAAGAAAGTTATTTTCTTTAGAAATAATGTGTATTGGCAAAAGAAAAAACCTCCTGAATTATATACTATTCTTTTAGATGAGATTCCAGAAAATGTGAAATTATCTTCAAAACGCGAGATTTTTACTCATTTTGATAAATTATTTCCTGGCAAAGTTGAAAAAATAGATGTCGTGGCAACAAAAGGAAAATCTCATCGCGTTCTTGAAAAATTGTATATGATTGGTGAACAAAGAGAAGCTGTTTATAATTCTTTGCAAAGACTATTTGTTATGCCAAATGCAGATCAAGAACAAATATCCAACTTAGAAGATCAATTACAGGAATTAAATGAGAAGTTTGAGAGTGTCAAGCATAAATATTTTTCTCTGTTGGAAAAAATTGAAATATCTCCTGGTCTTGATCGAGTTACATCTGTTTTTGTTACTTTTAATTCTGCCGTATCAAGCACAATTGCAGAACAAACTTTGGTACATGAACAAAAAGATATGATTATAGAACGAGCTGTAGAGCCTTCAAATGTTGATTTTAAAATTATTGGATATTCTGAAAGCAATTTGACATTTAGAAAGTATATTTCTCGATTTGTGTTCTTTCTTATTATTATATTTTGGGGTACTTTGACAACTTTTGTTTCAGGAATCACAAATCCAGAAAGTATTAGACATGCGCTGGAGAAATTGAGCGAAGAGTTTCCAAGAGTAGGACCTCTAATTAACAGGTTTTTGTTTGATTATGGGCAACAGATTGACTTGGTCGCCCCACTTACTCTAATTGCACTTTTAGCTGGCGTCAATCCATTTATCAGACAACTTTCAACCTTTCATGTTCGACATTCTGAGTCAGAGATCGATGAAATAAATACTTTTTACTACTTTATTTTCCTTGTTATCCAGCTGTTCTTGTTTTACGGAATTGCAGGAACAATCTTTTTACTCTTGCAAGAGATTATTGATAACCCAAAAGCTCTTTTATACACTCTGGCTCAAACTATTCCAAAAAATGCTGCATTTTATATTAGCTTTATAATCACGAAATTATTTACTATGCTGTCGATGGAGCTATTAAGGGTACCTGCTTTATTTGTTGGATTGTTCAGATGGATTCTTAAAGGAAGAGATATAACAATGTACGATTTTGAAAAAGAAGTCTTAGGGCTGCAGAATCCAAAATTACCAACTCATTATTATTTGAGCTCTACTAAAGCTGAATTGCTGTTGATTTACTTTATAGCAACAACTTATATCTCAATCCAACCTTTAATTGCCCCCGCAGCCTTAGTATTTTTTATCTTGGCTTATGTTATTTATGGAAACAACTTCATGAATTTATATTTGCAGAGGTATGATTCCGGAGGTCAGAGTTGGCCAAATGTCTATTGGTGCTTAACAAGTGCATTATTAACATCACAGATAACTCTTATAGCTGTTTTGCTTATTAAGGAAGGGTTTAAGCAGGTCTTTGCAATGTGGATTGTATTTCTCGCAACTTTGGGAACTTTTCATATCATGGATTCGAGATTTAAGAAATTGTTGAAAAGCATTCCACTCAACATTGCGCAGAAAATAGATCAAGAAGTTGAAGAACTTGAAGATATAGAGAAAGAAAAGAATAAAGTGAAAGTGAAGAAAATATCCCCTGCTGTTTTTCATTACGAAAGGTTGGAGAATGAACCGTACTATTTAAAATATCTTAAAACTGAAGATAAACAGAAGAAGAGGAATAAGAGCAAGAGGAGGACAATTTACGTGTATGATTATTCAATACCTGTTCTAAATGAGCCTGTACGAATTAACGTTCAGAGTTAATTGGATTTAAGAGCATCTATTCTTCCCTTCATCAAGAAACCATTGGTTAAACTTCTTCGCTCTCTCAATTTTCTTATCTGTTCCTGTAATCCAGTTATTCAGGATCACAACATTTCTCGAACTTAAGGTTTCAGGATTTTGATACCACAAACCTGAAGAAACAACGTCATGTGGCACCCATCTGAGTCGAATTAAACCTTTCCTATGATAGAGGTTAATTACTTCGTTCTCAATTGGTTGTTCGTTTCCTCCTTCCTGGATGTGTCGCTTCGTAATTTCACCCCACATTTGTTTCGTATGCCTAGTAGATTTAATATATATAAAGCCTCCATTAGGGGTTTTCTTTGGGGGTAAATTATCAACTAAGACAACTTCATCATTCTCCAAGGAGAATATGTTTTTAAGTGGTGTGCTCCTCCAGAACGCGTCTGCTTCTGTGAGCAATAGATTAATATCATTATCAAGAATCTGCTGTATAAATGTTGTTCTCCAAATCATATAGTTAAAATAATCACTATCACCGTACCTTAGATTTTGTCCCTTTGAGAGGATAGGTGAAAATGTATCTACATAGGACACCTTTAGTCCAACGTGAAACTTTCTTAATTCCGCATACGCAGTAAGATCTGTCGCTAAGAAAATTAGGTTCTGCATTTTTGCTAACAGATTTAGAGCTTCTAGGTTGCAAATATAATTCTTAGTAAGTGTTAAGAAGTTTTTATTAAATATTTGAATGATGGCGAATCCATAAACAGTTTGGATGTGCTTAAGCAATCCGATTGTGTACGAGTTGCTTTGTTCTTTCAAAGGTTTATAAGAAGGAAACAATGGAAAGAAATGATTCTTTTGTAGGTGCTTGTCAGTGACATTAAAGGTGGAGCACGAATCTACTGTACTTAGATGTTCCATTGAATCCAGCTCGGACGCAGATAAGAATCGAAATGGAATTTTGGCTCTAACTATAAAACTCTTGTACTCGTTTTCTAAATTCATTCTGCTTCGAAATAATTTTCTGCTTCTAGTTGGTTCTCGAGAGAATGTAAATGACCTTCCGAAGATCAGCATGGCTTCCTTACCAGTCAAGTCTGACAGCAGTTGCTTCAAAGATTTTGGCTTTAATTCAACAAGCAGCTCGGGTGCGCTTTCAACATCAACTTCGGCAGCTGGTCTTTCAAATATTACTCCCTGGATCTCATTTCTCCCATGAAAGATCTCATCAAACTTCTCAATGATTTGAAAAAAACTATTCGATAACTCTAAATCGGTTTCAGAATATAATTTATACTTGAAATCTACACACCTGGATCTTGGAATGGCGGTTGTTTCACAAGAACTTTCCTGTATTGGTTTAAGTTCCGTGTGAACTATACCTTCAAACTTAAACTTTCGAACTAGTAAACATTTTTCCACCTCTGCTTTTGTCCTCATATAGAAATTCAAAGGAAGAAGCGGATTTGATTCTCTTCTTTCAAAAACGTTTCCTAACTGAATTCTTTTAAATAGTGGTATAAGAAGAGGCCATGAAAAGGTTTCTAAATATACTACCAAGAGTATAAACAACACTACAAACGTATATCCTTCTCTCTTTTTCCCTTCTTTCATCATTATTAAACGGCTATTACTCTGAAATAATCATACTTATCTCTTTTTCAAAACCAAGAACATTATTTTCTTTTAAAGAAAACAAAAGTAAAACAATAGCATAAAAAACATTTAATCTACTTTTTCTAACCTCCCACAATTCCCCTTGCACCATAACTTTATACAAGTCATCTTTTTGTATTAAACCCCAGAAACCTTCTGATTGAAGTGATTTTATTTCAAACAAACTATTAATTTTGCGAAAGTGTAAGTTTTTGAATCCCTCTTTCCTTCTAGATTCCCCTAAAATAGTTCCTGTTTGATTTTTGGTTTGACTAAGTGACGAATCTAACCAGTTTATCATACAGTTCATAATAATCTCAGAGTCTTTAGGTCTAAAATTATTTTCATCTTCTCTTCTTTCATCCATACTAAATTTCGGCATAGTTTTTCCTGAAATTACGAGCTGTTCAAGTCTATGAAAAACATATTCTTTGTCAGCTGCTCTTAATCCCAAATCAAAATACTTTTCTAATTTACTTCTTGCTTGAATTTGACTTTGAAGCTGATTATAGACATAATGCAAATTATTACCTCCACTAGTCAAAGATTGAATCTGCACCTGATGTGAAATATTATTTAAGAATTCATCAGGATTAATTAATCCCGAAGAATCTTGGTGAAACAACAAAATCGACAAAATTCTCTTTTTCTCTTCTTGTTTTTTTTCTATAGAAAGAGAATTTCCCTGAACTGAATCTAAAATTTCATATATACTCAGAGCATTCTCAGCAAAGGCATCAAGCACACTCACTCTAACATGCTTTTGTAAAGCTCTGCGTAAGTTTTCTGTCCAAGAGTTAATTTTTTCAACTATGTTCTTCTGCTTTAAGAAATTATAGGCCGCTTCATCTTGGAGTCTAATTCTTTTTCGACGCTCGAGATCAATTTCAGAATAACTTCCTATTGGAGAAAGAGAAAACTTTAAAGGTTTTCGCGTTTCGTCCAGAATACGAGGTGCAGAAAATGTACCTGAAAATGGGGTTGAAAGTTTGTTTTTGTCAGTAAGAGGCGTGAAAAATGTTTTGGTTCCACTTCGTTGACGAGAAAAACTGAGAGTTGAATTCATAGGTGTAAAAGAAACTCTTCTATTTTCGGAGATTTTGCCATCCGAGTTGAAGAGCTGAAATGTCCTATGTCGCACCTCACTTCTAGATTCTTTTTCACTTGGTGTAAAGAATTTTGTTTTAGTTTCTGTTGGTGTTGCGCATATAGGTTTTTTTGTCGGTTGAATATGTTTTTCTAAACCGATAGATTTAATTTGTTCGTTAGAAAGTGTGAGGTTAATTTTTGGCCGTTTAATTGGTTTGGAGGATTTTTGGTTTTCTTGTTGATCGATAATAAAAAGAAAAAGATAAAGAAGTGTTGAAAAGAGAAAAATAAATGAAAATACTTGCGCAAGAAAGGTTAAGAATGAAAGAAGAAGTTCAAGGGCTGAGACTTGTGGCTCCTGTGGCTCATCGTCGAAACTTACACCGGTGAGGTAAGTATAAACTTCTTGATTCAGGTAAAAATCAGTCCAAAGTTCATGATGCTTAAATTTTTTGGCTGAGAATGAAGAAGCTTTCGAATTGTACCCAAGCCAACTTGAAATCCACTGGAAATTTTCAAGCAGAACTAGTTGCAACTCTTCATTGACAGACAATTCAGCTAAAGCAGTTCGAAGGATGATGAAAAACACAAAAATTTGCAAGTGGTGAGTAAATAGAGAGTAATACTCTTGGTTTATAGGTGCATTCAAGTCTTCTACTTTTCTTAGCTCTTGAAGCAGCTGTTTCCGTTGAATTTTAACTGTCATTTCAGTTGACGTTGATTGGATGAAAATTCATTCACTAACCAATAAAATCGTATGATAGAGATATTTGAACAGATGCTAATACGAATCCAAAACATAGAGATACTAAATGAAACACATACATCATGCTCTATAGCGAAAAACTTTTAACAGATATTTTTGAAGCATTTGATAAATTTATTATTTATGGATTGTTAATTTTTTTCTAGCATGTTAGAAAAAAGGGCTTACACTTCAACATGTTACTTTGGTCACCCAAGTTCTACGGAATGTATGGCAGTTTCTGAGGCGTTTATATTAGCGCGATTTTCATCAGTCCTTATATCTATATGGTGCCTCCTTGATTTTACTCTAGCTATGAATGAGTCTCCAAACCGAAACATCACCACCGAGAAAAAAACTAGTGTCATACCAGTAATCCTGTTTGGAGTGAGAGCATATTTTTCACTTTCAAACAACCCAAAACTGTCTATAATTAAGCTGCTAGATAACTGTCCCGCAATAACTACGACAAAAAAGAGGCTCATACCCAACCGTGGAGTTAGAAATATTGAAGCAAAAATGTAGAAGGATCCTAAAGGACCACCAAGAAACTTCCAAAACGGAACTGTTGAAAGTGCTGTTGTATTTACCGGAGATGTAAATGAAATAGAAATAAATATACCAATTAAGAGAAATAGTGCGCCCGCAGTGAATCCATACCAAGTGATCCGATGAGGCAAGGTGTGCAGTCTTAGTTTAAGTGTGTGATACATTGGAGGCTGTAAGGCTAGAAGAAACCCAGATAAAAATGAAATAAAAATGTAAGAGCTAAATAGAACTGGAGTGGTCTTCGACGTGTAGCTGGTGGAATCTTGAATCTTGTTCAAAACGGAGAGAGCTGCTCCCAAGACGGCGACTAAGAGAGAAAATAATTTTGTGTAAGAGATAGGGAGCTTTATTACTCCAAAGAAACCTGTGTAATCACTGAAAATAGAAGACAGGATTTGACCCGCAATGACACTGACAAATACTAGACTGTACCCGATTTGACTGCCAATGATGAACCCAACTAGGACATAGAAAACCCCAAATGAAACTGGCAAAATGTATATATACTTTGGCACACTGAGAATTATCGAAATGTTATTTTTCCCGCAAGTAAACAGCGTATGATCAAACCCTAGTTGATTGTCGTGCATTGTAAATGGAAAAGTGATGGTGAGGACTAGAGAACCGGTAAGAAAAGAAATGAAACCTGGGGTCAATGGGTTCTCAAGAGGATCAAGTAATGATGCGTTTAAACTGGCTTGAATTGGAAGCACAAATCCCGCTATGAAGGCAAACAACAGTTGATAACTATTACAGGTGAATAGGAGGTTTTGTTTCGTCATGTTCTTGATAGACCAGGACGGTAATGCAATACTGTGCAGAGCTTGTTGAAGAGGAGCACACTAAAAACAAGATTGTGTTACCCCAGAAAAGGAACAACATTTCTACCACAAAAGAAAGGATGCCAGTGATGAAAAGAGCCGAGTATCAGAAACAACTGGTTGAACAAGCACGTACAAAAGCTGAAGAAAAGCGAAAAGATGTGCAGCGAGAAGTGCAGAAGTTAGCTAGGGAGTTACAAGCTCAGGGGCATACAAGACAGCATATAAGGTCTCACATTCGTTCATTAAAGCACAGATTACAACCACAGAAACCAGTAACCAAGAAAAGGAAACGTGGAAATAGAAATGGCTCAGAAAAAAGAAAGATATTAGCGAAGAAACTATTAATTTCTCGGAGTGGTCTTAACGAAAAAGAAACAGACGTAGATGTTGTGTTTATACCTCTAATCTGGAAGAAGAAAGATGAGGAGACAAGACTAGCCATTGATTTTGCACATACTGTTCAAAAATTTTTTCTTTGTTTCACGAAAAATAATATGAATTTTGTTGTAGATGACAGAAAAACATTGGTTCTTGGTCAGAAACTTCAAATGTGGGAGAATGCCAAGAAAGTCCTAATCGGTCCTCAAGAACTCTTGAAAGGACGAATCAAAGTTGATGAGTTCAAATATAAACTGAAAAAAATTGAACATATTAAAGATTTTGTAAGAAGCATAAATAAAGATATTGAAGTAGGTTTAAGTAGGGACAACAATTTCAGCAAATTTGTTGAGGAAGTCCAAGAAGTAAGAAACAAAGCCAAAGAACTTAACATTATCCCTGAAGAAGATACGAAAAAAAAATCTCTGAAGAAAAAGAAAAAACATAAAGTGAAAGAGAAAGAGAAAAAAGGGCAGATTTCAATGGTGTCCGAGGGACAAGGTGATAGTTTAGACGTCAATTATATATTGGAATAATTGTAAACCCCCAAACAATCTGCTTGAAAAAGAGACAACCCAAGGTCCCTACCCTTATAATCCTCAAGTCGCACTCAAAAAGTTTTGAATTGAGAAAAATTATCTAGATTCTTGGAAAGGAAAAACAATACGAGGTAAAGCAGTTTCTAAGCTCGTTTCACTGCTCACACGCTAGGTGAATAATTATCTTTGTATGTAATGTGTATTACTCAGATGTAGAACGGATGAATGCCTTTGTTCTAGTGCTTGCATACAAGTTCCTCTTTCAATTTTGTTCCGCATAGATTCCTGCTATAGACTACTTCAAGATTACCATTAACAAAATACCACTCGTTTTCCAGCATAAACACCTCAGTTTTTACTCCAAAATGTTGGTTAGAAAGTTTTTCAAGAGCTCTTTTTATATCTGGTCTATACTGGCTTGTTGTTTTGTGCAACGACTTTGTCTTTGGTTTGATTTTATGTCGGAGATGTGTTTGATTTACTAATTTTATCCTTTCAGAATAAATTTTTCCTTTCATCTGTTGAAGTTTAAAAGGTCTAAAATCTGAATACTGTTGTACAGAAATAGTTTTTATTGGTAAGCCAATTTCATAATTTGATGCAGCAATAACATATGATAATAACATATCTTCACCAGTTCTGTATTTTTTAACAAGATCCATTACAGAAGTATATTTAGTTTTCCAAACTTCACTGAAATATTTCTGGTCAAGAAAAGCACCTTTTGTAGTCCAAACTGTATTATAGACGCATTGATGACAACTATACATTGGAGTATAACCTTGTCCAGAACCATGTAAATCAAAGAAACGTGGTTCAAAACCAACTATAGCTTCAATATAAGAAGAATACCAAATTTTAAACCCGGTTTCAAGAAGTTTCAAATCAATTCTGACATCATCATCCACAGAAAAAACCGCTCGTGTTTTGAAACCAGATGGAGGAACAAGAAGCCTGTTCGAGAGTAAATGTTCTGTAAAATGAAGAAAAGTTACTTTTGGTAAACGCTTTATCTCAGGAAATGCAGCTGGATTAGCAAATATGTCAAATTCAGAAGGAACTGTCCTATCTATATCGAACCAAACTATAAAAACTTCTTCTACAAAAGGACAATGAAGGTAGTGATACAAATTATCATATAAGCTTTCATCTCTATCATAAGTAGATAAAAGAATAGTAAATCTATCCTCTCGTACAGAATTTCGCTGTACGATTTCGACTTCTATTAAATCCAGTTCAATCAATGACTTAGATATGAAATCAGGATTTCGCAGTGGTTCCACACCTGTATTAATAAGTTGATCTGTCAGAAATATAAACAAAGTTAATGGGAAAAGAAGTTTTAAACTATAACATTTGGCATACTTATTAGAACGTTCTTTTGTACTGTCTTTCTTCATACTTCGTTCTACGTTTATTAACTTGGTCATATGCAACCCTAAACACATAAATATATTCGATTCATATTTTATATGATAAAAATTGTTGAAAAATGAATCGTATTCTGGGTGTATAGATATTTATTTTAAATAATCGCGTAATTTGTGGTAACTCAGTTCTAAAGTTGTGTTTCAGGTTTTCATAATATTGTACTATAAATTACCGTTTGAAAGTGTAACAATCGGATGTGTTTAACGAGAGACTTCTAGTCGAGAAAATCTCATTAAGACTCTCTCTGCCGTTAAATACGCCTAATCTCGTCTTATAGATATTTCAATAAAATCCATCTCGAGAAGCTTTTGTTATCTCGATAACCACGCCTATATATACTATGGTATTGATATTCACCTGTTTTTACCAGGGAATTTAGTTATAGCAAGGAATTGTGTATATCAATATTCCATGGAGCATGGTTTTCATTAATGGTACTTGTGATCAAGTAAACTAGGAATTACGAGTTTGATAATATAAATAAGAATAATTCACAAACCATCAGGAAATTAAAAAAATGTGTTTTTAGATTTTGAAACTCATTGTGTTTGATTTAAGATAAAAGAAGTGCACTCAGGTTATTGTTGGAGTTACTTTGGACAATGAAGGGGAGCAAGAACAGTTGGTGAACTAAACAAGATTCATGTTGCTTTTCTTCATGTGAAACTGATAGAGAAAAAGTACCAACAGTTTTTTGCTTTTAATAGTTTACACGGCAAGTACTTAATCTATCTGACGACACTTGAATTAAATTTCTCTACAGCGCTAACTATTATAAACATGTTCTCTGTTATTCAGAAAATACCTACCTAGCAATAATGAGATGTAAGGGCGAATAAGTGCCGGTGAAAACCAGGATCCCTTCCTACTATTCCTTTCTTTCTCATCCTGACTGAAACAAGTTTCATGTTACCTCTCTTTACCTTATCCATCCTCCGTGTTATATCTAAGCTTCTCAAAGAGTGGCATCTCAGCTTCAAGTATTCTTACATCAAGATTCTTAAAGGCATCGATTCAAGTTCTAATTGTCTAGCTACAGCTACCGCAACAAACCACTAATAATTGGATAGGGCATATTGATGCAGTTTGTTTCTTTCTTGCTTAAACAACCTTTGTAAACCTGATTTTTCGCAGTTTTGCGAGCATCTAGAACTAGGGGTCGGATTTAACAAAAATTAAAAATAATTATTTGATAATCATGTTGATTCTGATTATCAATAAAGCAATTTGAATTTTCATTATTATTAACTGATTATGATCTTATTTTGATAAACAATTGATTATCAATAAGCAACCAAAATGATTTGGGAACTATCAGAATCAACCAATAAGAAAAATATGAAGTAATTTCGTATTGATATCTTATCAACAAAAAATATCCACGCCCTACCTGGAACCAGCTCGAACAATGAGTTAATGATATTGTTGAGAAAGTCCATAATGGACAAGCATATCCAAGAAATCTACCTGCACATCAATTTTTTGTTTTCTTGGTGCCTTATCAATTCAAATCATTATACACCAACGCACTTCAATTAATGTTACGTGGCCGAGGTTTAGGTTCTCAATTTCGAGAGCAAGACTAAAGAATGATACAAATGATACAAAGGGGCAATATTCTTTACTAGCGTCTAAAATCATAAGTTACGTTGACCTCGCGAAAATTCAAGGAAAGCTGAGGCTGATGTATTCTTATACTGACAGGATCACAACGCTCAACACCTAATGAGGTTTCCCTTGACTTTATAGTTTTAACTAGAATTCACATTTCATTCTCTTCAAATAAATAGAAATAAGTGTTCAGCTATATTTGTGTTTTTTAACCCTATATTTAGGTAATTAAGTTTAATTGAAGTTCTTTTTTGTATGGCCAGAAGATTTCCATTTGCGAAAAGCATTGTATATACTTTAAACAAAGGGAAAAACTGAAAAACAATATCAAATCTGTGGCTAGAGATAGAAATGAGAAATTTCTCCTAATTAATTATTACACACATTTAGTTTCTGAGCTCTGTACCAACATTCTAGTACAATTCTCACTTACAATGTTAGCGATCAGATGCTTTCTAGTTCTTGTTCTTGATTCTTGTTTGCACTTAGAACGATAATTATTGGATATCAGTACTTTCTATCAAATGAACAGTACATGGAAATGAATCATCGAACAGAAAGTTGTCATTTGAGGTATAAGACACTAAATTCGCATAAGATTTGGATAAAACCTAAAAAAGTGCATTTTTTTCAAATTGACTGGTGGATCGAAAATCTGTAACTAAGTATTGACAGGCATTGGGGGTATATGATTCTACTTAGTAAAGAAAAGAAGAGAGCGTTTATCATAATAGAAATATTAGTAGTTCATATGTTAACATGAATTAAAGTTATTTTAGCTAAAGGAATTGCTTAGTTAATTAAAACCTTGTGAAGTTCTAATAGAAAAAAAATTTTGAATGGAGATCAACCACAATACTTTATTCGTCATTACCAAATCAGAAAACAACTAGCATTATGTAATTTGGAAACCCAAATCTTTCATAATCAGAGGAAACATTTTCATATTATTGAAGACTTGGTCAGAGCGACTGGCTTATTTATTATTGTACGGATTGAATGGTGAACCAAATTTAATAAATAATACGAAAATGTTGGCATTATGCTTTACTTTTTGGTTGATTACATGAGTTGGAGTTTTTGCTGGCATTAATATAGCAACAGAATGATTACATAGCATTATAACGCCATAGAGTTAACTGTAGCATCTCTCTAAGATTCAAGTAAGAAACATCAAAACCTTAAAAAATTGAAGTTACCGAAGACAAAAATAGCAATGAGATCTGGTTCATACTACAATGTGCTTGTTAAATTCTAATACATAAGAAAGATAATATAGTTTATAATTTACAAAAAACTAAGTATACGTAATGTTGCAAAAAGTTAATAGTATTATTAACAGTTCTTCTGTTTCCCAGTTTGCTAGGATTGGTTAGTAAAAAGAATTATGTTTTGATTAATGTGGATAGAAATATTTGGATTGCATTTGGCTTCGAAAAAGTATACATTTTTCAATCTACCTGTCTTTCTAAGTATCTGTATATATAATTTAAGTAAAAAGCAAATAAAACTTTCTTAATAATACATATTGATGGCATCAATCTATGTTGGAATAGGTATAAGAATCTTTGAGTTTTTGATTCACTATCAAATTTGACTCCCGACAATTACTAGATACTTCGTTTATCTTCTGTCCACAATATGCTAAATCAAAAGATATGCTTCCATAAATTTGTCCAATTTCAGTTTCATGTGCTTAAAATATCTAACACATCCTAATATGACAGGTGTTATAAAATCAGAAACATTGATAAGGCATTTTAAGTTATATATTAACAATATTCATTGCATTGATGAATAATTAAAAGTGATATGATATAAAATTTAACCGTTTAACCTGTGTTTCACTAGAAATTCAATTAAATATAGAAAATAATGTTTGCCAAAAAAAATTTAGAAGAAAATGATTGAATGAAAGAATTTTTGTTTCTAACATTAAAATGTAAATATATATGGCACATCTATTTGAACAAAGTATGAGGTGTCACAATTAAGATTTCACATAGTTTCTCTACGAGTTTAGTTCTTGTAACTTATGATAACATAATTTAAAGAAAACAAATAATATCAAATTATTTTATCAGTTGAAAAATGTAGGTCTTAAATTTTAAACTGAATTAAACATCTAAAAGTTTCTGCCTTTAATTCAAATAAACTCTCTCTGTTTTTCTTCTAATTTCTACGTCAGTATAAATAAAAAATTTAGAAATGCGCTTTCATGCCCTTTGGTCAGATCTTATCAATATAAAAATTCTAGAATTTAGAGCTACAAACTCAGTGTAGCATCATTACTTTTGTTAGATTGAAATATAGGAAAACAAAATTTACAGAATATCTGGTAAAGGGTATTGGAATAGAGAAGCCCGAAAATGTAACGCATTTTAGGAAAGTTACCTTCATTGAATTCATAGAACGTATTTTGTTCTAACTTTAATAAAAAAAATCATTTTAAAAATAATAATATGTCAATAATGAGCAACACATGGAATTGGAAGTTGTGAGATAGTTTTCAAAAGGTAACTATACCATCCACCATATCTCTATAGAAAAATTTCTCCCAAATTAATAACATCTATAACTAATCATCTTATTTCATATTTACGTATGATAATTCTCTCTTTACTCTCTTTCTGAGAAAAGAGGATAAGATTCTTTAGCTCAGCCTTGGGTAAGAGTTGTTAGTAAGATAATCTCCATTTATCCGTGGGCATAAAAATAATCTTTCCAGGGATACTAATCCAATCAATGAGGCAAATGCTAGTTTGTTTCTTATTTTGTCGTCATATGGTGACTAAATGCTAAAATAGGATTACCATAAGATTTTCAATTTTATGAATTCTGGATGCGATACAGTTTCATTGTATGATTCAGGATTACATATAGAAGATAAATAATGAGAACTGACACTTAATAACATAAATTAAGCTAAAAGAATAATATTTTTGCTAATTTCTGCAATAATAAATGAGCCTTTTGTATTATTAATATTTAATTCTAGATTTATAAATTTTTATACCGTTGAAGTTAACTTATAATCACCTTCTTTTCATTGCAAAAGAACACTAAGTTTTGAAGAAAAAATAAGTTATGCAAACCTAAACTTGGATCACTAACAGCAATCTTAACAAAATTAATATTTAGTTATACAATTCAAATCTCTAAATAGTTTTCAAGAACGATGTTATCAATATAACAAACATATGTGCTAAGCTCAGACAAAGATGTTTTAATTGAATTGAGTTAAGATCATTGAAGATGTTAGATAGAAAATTTTCAAAACAGTTTTTAATATATAACACCTATAATCTCTTAATATGATCACTTATTAGTTTCTAGGTGAAATAAGATAGTAAACCTAAGTTGATTTCTAGAATATATATAAAAAAAACGGTGTGTTTTAACATAACGGAGCAACACTGGGTTATTGAATGTGAATACCTATGGGAATTTCCAACCAATAGATTCAAATCTCTATTAATTGCCTAAGCCGAGTACACTTTCATGGAATTTGAATAATGCTTAGTTCTGTAAATTCATGTAAATGTAACTGAAACCAATAAGAAATATATTCCTGTCCAAAATGACATGGCAGTAAAGATGGTATCAGTAAAAGAGGAATCGATACCAAGGTACTATGTAAGATACCAACATGTTAATTAATATGCTATTTGCCAATTTTATTTTTAATTATTTTAATTGCAATATAGATAGAAAATATGTTCGTTAATTATGTAGTGACGGGAAATTTTAAACATGATAGAGAAACTTCGTATATTATATGGTTTTTAGCCAAAATTGTGTTAAACTCGTTATTTTAGTCAGATAAAAGATGTTAGAATAAAACATTGTCAGAGCTGAAAGGAAATTAATTTAGGTAACTAAACATCAAACTAAAGCTCTTCTTATACTTGGAATAAATTGCGGCTCATCGAACAAAGAAAACAATTTAATCTACCCAATGTCGCTTGAAAGGAATGATACCTATAAAGCATTGGAAAATAAATATTTATATTAATCGCCTATGCAATACTGCTATGTATTTGCATGTTTATATTTAGTAGATATGTCCAAAGATATAGTATAGTTAGTGATATTGATAATAAAGAACAAAAATTGGAACACCCGAACTTCAGTAGATAGCGCGTTAATGTTCTTGCAAATTGTAAATGAACAAGCTGGGCATGTCTGTTTCTACTCTAGTCAACAATATTTTTTAGTGTTCGATCCCAAGAGAAATTCATATTAGGATGAGATATTCAACTGTTTCTGAGTTTATTCCTAAATCAGTCTTACTGTAGGTTGTTTAATATAGTACTAAATATTCGGGAAAAACTATGATTATAGGGAATTGTTGCCTCTGTAGATACTAGGGAATTTATTTCAATATGCAAATTGACACAGCTTTAACTACATAGTCCTATTTATCGTCGAGACGTATAATAAAATCTTTACACCAATGTCGCTCTTGAATCTATTCTAAACTCCAGGGGGATTATAGGCAAACACCTTTCAGTAAAAAATTTGGTACAATATGAGGATAAATCACTTCATACAATACGATCAAACCATGTTTGCAGAAACAAACTATAAAAACAAAATTTGACATGATTATACATTTTATTCATCACAATTATTTAACTTAATCTTAGCTTTTCCTTATCTAAGCGATTCTTGAAAAGCTTCTGGCTAATACGTAATATATAATAATTTCTTATTGATAATAGATTTTACCTATTGCCTATTGGTATTAGATTTTTTATATAATCACATATACGTTCTTTTATTCGTTTATCTAACGAGAGAGGCCTCGAAATTATCAAGAAATAAAATTCTTGCTGACATTGCATTTTAATATGTTAATACACTATTTGCAGTCTTAATTTAATGTCTTCGCAATAGATGAAAGGGAGAACATGTCTATATGCTTAGCATTGGCTAAGTTATTAACAAGCTGTCATTTTAGAAACCGGTTAGTAAATCGGCATTAATCGGGTGAGATATTTTGATGTTTAATTCAGATGATACCCTGATTTTATTAATCATTTTAATCTAAGAAGATCAGATTTAAGTACCTAATCTATGTTGACGGTATGCAGAAATTCTATTTCCCTGTACGTAAAAAAATGCTTGAGCTGAGAATATATTCAAGGAGGGTTGAAAATTAAATATCAGAAAATATAACAAAGGAAAACTAAAAATAAAAGTAGCAACCCTATAACGGGATATTGACCGGCAGAATATAAATTTAAATGTTATATGACGTAACTGATCCTCAGTACTATTAACTAGTTCTATTTTGTAAATATCTCAATATATAAGAAAAGAATTGGAATAGATCTGAACTGACAAAGGCAATATTTAAGATCTATTTCCCATACCCGAATATTGACGCTATCACACAAGAGTTTACTAGAAAATTATGATTGGAAACATATATATATATATATATATATATATATATATATATATATTTACTCAGTGTGGTCAAAAATAATTAAAAAACAAATTCAGCACTCATGGCATTTCTTTTTTATCCATCTAAAGTATAATATATAGATAGCTTAAAGTCGCTATATATACGAAAATAATATTAAATTAAATATTGGCAAACAAGATAATTCCTTTACAGTAATACATATCAGGCAAATAATAAACTAAAGTCAACAACATATGAAAGAAAATTACGGTCTGAGTAGATATATCATGGAGTATGACATTCTAACTTATTTAGCTATTTCGTTGAATATGTTCTCTTGGTCATCCAAGTATTTTAGAGGTTAATTTCATTGAAGTTTTTTTGGATAACCGGCATACTGGCCTTCCTACTTTCTCTCCTAGTCTTATATATCTTAGAAAATAGCTTAAACTCTACCATTGAAGAACTTGAAGATGCTTTCTGTTGTTCTGGCTCAAGATAAGCGTGTTCAGAGCTAAGAGATAATTCAGGATCAAGAAGTTATTCTGATATACTATAAATTATATAATTTTTTTAACTAATTCTCTTATAGATACTAAGTAATAATGATTGCTCATATATATTGTTGGATAATCATAATGTATTAATAATTCGAGAAAATTAAAATCATTTAATATGTATTCGAGCACTCAACTTTTTGATTCTATTTGGAAGAAATAACTGAGGAAATATAAATTCAGTCTGCCAAAAAATATGCCTTGACCGGTAAACGGTATGAATTTTTCATTTTCTTTTTGTTGAGGTTAGCATGTGAATGGATATTGATTGTAGTAGCAGATGGAAAGGATATCAAAGTACTAGAACCATGAATGACAAGTTATTTCAGAGTTGAGTAATGAACCGTACCTCGGTTATAAAAAATAGACAAACTTCTTAAAATGATTCATTTACTTGAAAGCAATAAACTCTGGTACGATTTAACGGTCAGCACAGATGTAACCCTGCTGCTATTCTGACCACGTTTCAGAGGCGACTCTGTGAGTCTTTCTAAATAATTTTTTTCTATGGTATTCATTATTTCTCGGCAGGACTACAACATTTTTATTTGGAGGATAAGAGCTTGGTAACTAAAAAACGATAACTAGTTTGAAGTGTCAGAAATGGGTGCTGTTTACCTTCTGCAAACTATGCCATAAACATAAAATATTAAATCTTTACTCTGAGGATGTTGATGGTACTTTATTAAATGGTTAGTTTCATGTATATTATCATAGGGGACTATGAGTTTTCTTCCTAGAAGCGATAGCCAGCCCTTAAGTCATAAGTCCTAGGGAATTTTACTTGTTCTTCTGTCGCCCTCTTTCTAGACGAGTTCTGTTAGCTCAAATCAATTCTAGCCTTCAATCATCAGGCATGAATTCTCCATCACATAGCTCTAAAGTTTTTAATAAGCTCTTAAAAAATAAAATTCTAGTCTTTATAAATCTTTATATGGTACACTACAGGGTTCTCCCCCACAGCCTTGAAGACAACTGTGGTGAACGAGCTCTAACCTCATGGAAATTCTTGAATTTCTAAACTGGGTTAATTTGGTTTAAAGGGTAAAAAGGTAGTGATCATATACAGAAACATCAATTATTATATTCTATCATTAATATGTGACTCTTTAAACTCGTTTTTAAAATCATTCTATGGGATGGGAAACTCACTGGAGACAAGGTTGAAGAATAAGCATAAAGTACCAAATTTTGAGAAGATTATGGGCATATTGCACATTAAAGTAAAGAAACCCAGAGGTTTTGATTTATGTGCATAAATATTTTCAGTTAAATATCTATAAATCTTCTTTTGTCTTCTATTATCTCACTTTTTCTGAGCTCTGCATCTCTAACTCTTTGGAAGTAGCGCACCCTAACTGAGCCCGATAATAATATCTCAGTTAAAATCCCAAAGAAAACGAATAAAAACTCGGTACATACATTCGGTGAATAGTGGGGTAGTTTTTCTTGTCATTGCATAAGATAGGAAGAGCTACTCATCACGGCACATTTATATGCAACTCTAAAAAGAGACCTATTAATATTACATGAATTTAACTTAGTTTCACCTGTGATTAAATGCTTGATAAATAATGTTTGGATTTCTAATAAAGTTATTTTATTCCATCATATCTGCTTCAAAGAGTTCAAAAGAGAGAACTTTTACTACCCCAAGTGATCGATTTTAAAACTAGACCGAGAAATATTCTGAATTCAATACCAAGAGCCAAGAACCAAGATTCAATATCCAAGACTCAAGATACCGATCTTGAATTTATGACAATAAGTGGCATCGAGAGATCAAAGAAAAGAATGGAAACAGAAAAAACTCAAATAAAAGAGCATTATTGTCTTTGAAGCTTTTCCTTTCTCTAGGTGTACAAAAGAAAAAAGAAATTAGTTTCATAACCTCTGCTTATCCATATAATCAGGAATAAGAACCATGAAAAGACAAGACTCGTAACTTTTTCTACAAGACTGTGAACTAAGTCTCAGTTGTTGATAAGATATTTCTGGAAACAGGAGTTAGTGCTAATGAGGTAAGAACTAAACTGCAAAATATTTAAGACAACAAGAAAGATAACTATAGAAAGATATTTATTGTGAAGTTTTTTTTGTTTTTTGATTTCCTACAGTATTTAGGGAGTTGTCAAGAAAAGTGTTTGAACAATATTTGAAAGCAATGCGAAGAAGAAAGTGTCAAATCAAAACTCAACCAAAAGGAAATGACAAACTCTTGATTATAATGTTTCTGCCAATGTATAAATATTTTGGTTTAGTGTCCATAAATCCTTCATATAATTATTACTGCCTAAGAAAACTATCTTACAAAATGGACAGATTGTCTTCCTATTCTCTTGAGTTGTTCAGAATTGAAAGATATATTTCTGATGAGCAAATTTCTCATTTAATTTAGAAAGTTAAAAGCGAAAAGAAATTATAAAAATATTTTGCATCTTTAGATAAAGTGGATTTGTAGACTAAGAAAAGACACTTAAATCTATATATTTTGCTTAGTGGTACTAAAACACGAGTACATATATTCTAGTGCGTGCATACGAGCTGTGATTTTAATCTAGTTTCGCAAACATTCTTACTTGAAATCACTTCAAGATTACCATTAACAAAATACCACTCGTTCTCCAGCATAAACACCTCAGTTTTTACTCCAAAATATTGGTTAGAAAGTTTTTCAAGAGCTCTTTTTATATCTGGTCTATACTGGCTTGTTGTTTTGTGCAACGACTTTGTTTTTGGTTTAACTTTCTGTCTGAGATGTGTTTGTTTTACTAATTTTATCCTTTCAGAAGAAATTTTTCCTTTCATCGGTTTAGCTTTAAAAGATCTAAAATCTGAATACTGTTGTACAGAAATAGTTTTTATTGGTAAACCAGATTCGTAATTTGATGCAGCAATAACATATGATAATAACATATCTTCACCAGTTCTATATTTTTTAACAAGGTCCATTACAGAAGTATATTTAGTTTTCCAAACTTCACTGAAATATTTCTGGTCAAGAAAAGCACCTTTTGTAGTCCAAACTGTATTATAGACGCATTGATGACAACTATACATTGGAGTATAACCTTGTCCAGAACCATGTAAATCAAAGAAACGAGGTTCAAAACCAACTATAGCTTCAATATAAGAAGAATACCAAATTTTAAACCCGGTTTCAAGAAGTTTCAAATCAATTCTGACATCATCATCCACAGAAAAAACCGCTCGTGTTTTGAAACCAGATGGAGGAACAAGAAGCCTGTTCGAGAGTAAATGTTCTGTAAAATGAAGAAAAGTTATTTTTGGTAATCGTTTTATCTCAGGAAATGCAGCTGCATTAGCAAATATGTCAAATTCAGAAGGAACTATCCTATCTATATCGAACCAAACTATAAAAACTTCTTCTACAAAAGGACAATGAAGGTAGTGATACAAATTATCATATAAGCTTTCATCTCTATCATAAGTAGATAAAAGAATAGTAAATCTATCCTCGCGAATTCTTGGCCCTTGGTCTGAGTGAACTTCCGTTAAATCCAGTTCAATCACGGATTTTGATATGAGATCAGAACTGCGTACTTGTCGAGCACGAAGATTAGAAACTTCTACAGCAAGGAATGCAATAAAAATTAAAGGGAACAGAAACCTTAAACAAGGAAAGTTGTGATATTTGTTTGCAGGTTCTCTTGTACCGTCTCTTTTCATTCTTTTTTTTAAGCTCTAGGTTTGTTTTGTACCATGACAGTATAACATATTACCTAGTACGATCTGTATTTATTATTCCACATAATGTTGAAAAACGGATCGAACTCCGGGATTATATATTCTCTTAGAAACTGGTACGTTAAATTTAGGACAACCTTAAGATAGATGAAAAGTACAATGATAAGGCACTAGATACTGTATATACTCCTATTTTAGCTATTAAGAGATATGTTTAAGAATTGTTATTTAAAAATATAAGCGAACGGGGTAAACTGTGGTTGAATTTTCTTCTCTTGAAAGGTGAAACCTTATCAAAATGAGGTGTTCCTTTATATTTAGTGGTAGAAAAAGTACTGGACAGCTGAAATATCATAGAAGATTTCTTTGTTGATGATTAATTATAGCAGCTAAGGAAAATTATTGTATCTTGGTTTAACCTCCGTAAAAGCTTTTATTCGCAGGGATCCACAAACGGTGGCAGTGCTTTACATGGCAAAGATCTCGTATCAAATATTGCTCAAAATAATTGTCCTTCGCGAAACCCTGCTTCAACCATGTCTTTTGATGTGTTCTTATGAGGTTTTCGTGCCCAATAGAATCTGATGCAATACTTCGTTTTTCTTTAGTACCTACCGTACACCCCTAGAACTGTTCTATTCTTTTGAGAATCTTCTATATCTCTCTAACCATGCTAACTTTAAAGGTAAGCCCAGCAATTTATAATTTGGCCCTAAAAGCAGCATAAACCACTTAAGGATGTTTTCCGGTAAGAAAAGTGGATTTACCATTTCATAGGTATGCTTTTCTGCTAAGATAACAGTATATCTTCTTTGGCCATATCCAGGCACTTTCTAATGTTCAAATCTTCTAGAGTAGTCTACGAATAGTAATAGCTCGATGCTATCCGCATTTGTTATACTGTGCAAGTGCTCCTAGTAACTAAAGATGTAATAATATTCAATCTTAAGTATTTCATATTACCATAGAACGTTTTTAAATGTGTATAACAAAGAAAAATTTGATGTTATTTTGGAGACATAATCCCTACTCATCTTTGTTTCTTTGAAAAGTACTTAGTGTCAAGACTTCATTGCTTCTTGTAGCTACTTCTTTTTATCTTGAACTGATAGCCCACCAAGCAGGGCAACTTCATGTTCATGGAGAGTCATAAGAAACCTTTAGTTTTCCGATTTCTCCACAAGCAGCAAAGGATATTTCAGAGATCTCCATATCTTTTTCTCAGATGCTCTCTGGAACCTTCCACAGAGATATGACATATCTTTGCTGTTTAACCGCCCTCTCCTTTTACCATAATCTGTAAGTAAAACTCCCTTGCTTTCTGATAATATGTTAAAGTAGCAATTATTTTAGGTTCGATTGCAGCCTTTGCCAAGGCTATTAAAGACCTAATCTCTTTCAAATACTTAATATTTATCTAGTTTCTATTATTAATACTTTCAGAGCCGATTCTCTATTGATGAATCGCTCTTTGTCTTTTATTACTGCTTTGCCATAAGCAACTTTTTTTGTCCTGTTCTAAATACTTTTCAAGCTATGGACGCTTTCAAAGTTTTATTCTTCCGATAACCTATATACTTTGAATAAAGGTTGGTGAAGGAAGATATTAATTCAGTGTATTACAGGTAGAGTGTTATAACGAGTTGGTAAGAGTCAAAGAAACTTATTCGTCATCTTAAATACTTGCGTCCAGGACAAGAGCTTGGTTGGACACTGTCCAGGAGAGTTATGAAGAAATGTACCCCCATTTCTAGCTATGTTGTTTTACTTTTCCATATCCGATAGTCAGTCGAGTTATAAATTGATGAGAAATCTATCTCTCAATAACTTTTAGGCATATATATGATATATTCTTAGGACTTTCTCTTAAAATAAAGGAGAATTCATTTATAATAAGTCATGAAACTCGGTCTAAAATCTATTAGTAATAGTTTCTAGGAGATACAAATTATTGCTGGGCGGGTTCCCATTTTACTCTTCATGCGACCGGAAGAAGTTGTACTGGTACATTGTTGCGTATAGCACTCTTATTCGAGAAAGAGAAAATATTCAATAGTATTGAATCGAAAAAATGAGAAATTATTAGGAGATACTCTGCTTAAAATAATGCATAAACCGAGAATCGAGAATAAACCCATTGAGTTCCGGGAAAAATCTATTACCGGTTTTCCTGAAACCCGAAGCAAGTAAAACCCAAGAGTATATTACTACCCGAATGACAATTCTACAACCAGTAATAAAAATGAAAGGACATATTCAAATAACTCTACAAAAAAACTTAACCAATACAAACTACCATGTTCATACTAAGATTTTTTATGCGAAGAACATTATAACAAATGTGTTTGACAGATAACCTATATAGTTTCATAAACTGTCTTGATAGCTCGCAGTTCCTAAAGAAGCAAAAAGAATCCGGTGATGCGTATAAGCAATGAAAATAAACTCTTCAAAGCCACAGGCCATTATTCAACGCAGTTCTGGCTTTATTAAGGAATCAAAAATAAAACCCGAACCAATTCTCCTGTATTATGTACAAGAAACACTCTAAGTCAGTCGACTCATATGATTTTGATCGCGTACCCCCAAAATTCTTCACAATATTCAAGTTTTTTTCCTTAATTACTTTTATTGTTTTATTACTAGCAAACCTTCATTTGAGTTCAATAAAACAGAGACTAATTAAGGCACATAAAACAGGAAGAACAAAAGCTCCATCCGTTCACAAGAATTTCGATAGTCCGCCAGAATATTATGTTGATTACGTACACCCCGAAAGCAAGCTTGATTTAGTATATACTTATGTTGATGGATCAGATCCAATTTGGTTAGAGAACAAGAAAAAGTTTCATCCTGTGATGCCAGAAGATATGAAGAAATACATTAACCCAGATCATCATATGAACGATGAAAATAGATATACAGACCACTCTGAGTTAAAATATTCTCTTCGATCTGTTGAAAAACATTTCCCTTGGGTAAATAATATTTTTATTGTTGTAGCTTTGGAATCACAAGTTCCAAAATGGTTAAATATATCTCATCCAAAAATACATATTGTTCTTCATAAAGATATCTTTGTTGGTGAATTTGCTGCAGATCTACCAGTTTTTCGCTCTGGATCAATAGAATTACACCTCTTTAGAATTCCAGGATTGAGTGATAATTATATTTATCTAAATGATGATTTTTTCTTTGGACAAAATATTACTATGGAAAATTTTTATACCGTTCAAAATGGACATAAAATATATTTAGATAAATTTGCAAGTAAACGAGTGAAAGAAATAACAAATATACTTCATAGTTATGGTATTGGTCAAAATATAAAGATTAGAGTTCCTTCTCATGCTCCATATTTTTTCAATAAACAAATTGTAGAAGAAGTTTGGAAATATTTTGAAAAAGATATGATTAAAAGCTCTCATGCAAAATTTCGTAGGTATGATGCGATTGAAATACACTTTGCATATATATTTTATATACAGGCACATCCTGGATGGTTTAAATCCACAGATTATGTTTTTAATGAAAATATAACTTGGTGGAATGTGTTCAATAAGCAAACAGAGGATGAAATGAAGTTGTTTGAAGATTTTTTTGAGAAACCTAGTACTTTTTTTTGTCTCCAGGATGCAGATGAAGGTCTTGGTTCATCAAAAAAACAAGTATATCAAATGCTTATTAATAAATTTCCAGAAGTGTCTGCATTTGAGATAGCTTAAGTAAAATGTCAGTGTCAAGTTTAAACATTAGGTCTTGTATAGAATTTGAACTGTATAAGAGATAGAAGTTTAGACTTGAGTAGAATATTAAATTGTTTAAAATTAATATCTTATTGTATATTCTCTTCTCTCTTAATAAGAATGAAGTCTACAGGAAAGAGTTTTGTTTAGATAGAAAGAATAGTAATTTAGTAATCAAGGGAAGTATAGCTATAAACTTCTTATTGAACAGTAACTATTAGGAAAATCAAAAACTATAGGGCTTGAATTAACTCAGCATAACAAGGATTTAAAAAATGTTTCTTATTCGGAATCACAATAAAAATATAGCTGCGAAAAGGAGAACTAGTTTTTCTAGAGTGAAACAAGAAGACTTAATAAAGAAAGAGGTAAGAGTTTAAAAATGACTTAACTCAAATTTATTCTTTTGAGAGTACAACGAATCTAAAAAGGAAGAAATTAAGTTCTATAAAAAGAAACGAGTAACTAAGCAGAGTTAGATTAAATACGCAACTGGTCATCTAGAAATCGTTACATTTTGAAGATATACCACTTAAATCCTAACACTGCCAGTTTTTAAAAATGTGAAAACAACTCGACAATAATTGTACACATAAATTGTCTCTTCATACTCATCAGGATTCTCTAATTAACAAGAACCATTTCTTTATACTTGGAGCTTCATGGGAAAAGGCTACTATGTCGTACTGTGACAAATTCAAAAAGTTTTTATGCTTAATTTTGGAGGTTGTGTAAGAATTAGTTGATTAACCTAGCAGTGTCAATACACTAATACTCTCTCAATGGCCCAATTAATCAGGGCATAATTCTCTGCAGTACTTGTAAGTACCACACATGATATAAATGAGATGTGATTAGGTGTGCAGTGTGAAAAAAAACTCCAATTAGAAATATAGAGTTCTCCTTTAAACGATATTTTAATGTTTTGAAAATTTTCAAAAATGCGTTTATTGTATCTCAAAAATCTTCGTATTGCTTTTTCAAAGGGTCAAGATGCTCATTCCGGGTGTATTCTAATGTCATTCTAATACTTTGCTTAGAGATTGTTGACTTTAAGAAATGGATTAGCTTCCAGAAATAATCTTTTTAACTCCATAATTATTCACCCCTAAGTTCTCATACGCACAATATAAAATTGCCAAGAATATAATTAAAATGATACAATCGACTCCACCAACCTATATCTGCTACATATCTTTATCTCGCACCGCGTTCTATACTTGTACACTCTTTTCATATCATGATAGAATATTAACATCTACGGAAACGTGTCGCACCGGAAAGCTATGGCACTTTCTTCTAACTACATGGCAATTAACAATGATACAAAGAATCTTTCTAAGTCTCCGGGCATAGGAACAGTAACCCGGGATAAGGAAAAATACTAAGGATAAATAAGAGTGAACATTAAAATTAAAAGAATTATTTTAAAAGATCAGGAACAATTTCAGAGGTAGTTTTGTATGCTTTATAGGAAGTGTTATCAAGTTCAATACAAATTACTACAACATGCACATATATATTTAGACATCTTATTGCGTAATCAAGGAAAAAAAGAAACTAGTAGCTGACGTCAATTGCTTAGAAAAAAGATTAAAGGTTTATATAGAAAGAAAATTAAATACCTCTTCATAAATTAAAACGTAACATAGAAATGATTACACTTCTCACAAGATACCTATGATATACAGAATTAAAGAAAAGATGAAATTAATCACTTTTACTTAGGTTTGTATTGATCTAAGAAAAAATAATATAGTTAAAAGAAACGACAAGACCTTGCATGAGTTTCATAGGTTCAGCTATACAGATAAGATGGGGTTTGATGATGAGTTTAGGCTTTGGGACCACATATGTATTTCATAAGTTGTTGTCCAAATGTAGAGCACAAAATGAAGGTATATTAAATCTTGGCTTTCAAAGAATGAGAATCTTCAGCACTAATTAATTGTACGGAATAATTCTTATTTCAATATATGAAAATCTTTTACATTAAGGGTACATGTTTCTTAACACCGTATCTTGGAAGAGATGTTTAATACAATTTGAATTTGAAAAATGCTATAGTCTGAGTTATTACATTTGGAAAAATTTGGTGTTCAGGCAATTTTATATTGAAAAGGATGGGATATATGGTAAAGGTATTAAGAGAAAACTTTTAAGATGAAGCCATCGATCAAAAATATGCTTTAAGGCAAAGGTTCAAGAGAAAGTTCAAGAATGTTTTCAATATTACTTGCTGTCACTATATATTTTGGTAGTTCAAAATCAAATTTCAGCGTCATTAACTCTTCTCAATGACATCCTTACTTAGGCAGTTTGTTCTTACTGGCGATTCAATATTCAAAGCAGTTTGATGAATTATATCTCTTACTTCATGTTCTCCTTTTTGACAACATCTTCATTTTGAGTTATTTCAAAGCGAAATATAAACTATTCTTTTTGCAGCAAAAGCCTATTTCCATCCGTCATAAGAAACGATATCTTTGCCGTAACCAACCTACACCAAGGTATGATTATATAATATGTACTCTTAGTTTGCGTGGTATTTTCCGCTTTTCAAAACTTGAAAAGTTTATCCTAAAATCGAACTCGTTCGGTCTATCTTCCCAACTCTTACGATTACTGCTAGATCTATTTCAAAAATAAGATGATTATAATATTCTCGTCTTCAAAATAAATATATTTTGAGCAGGGAAATCTTGCTCAAGTTTTTAGAGACTCTTGTGTACTATCTGTGGACACCTGTATCTTTTCCATCCTGAGTATATGTGTGTATATATATATATTCGAAGTTTAGCGTCGTCTTTCTCAAAAAGTATACTGTTAAAATAATCACCCGGGTACCGGTTACATACCTAAAGCTCAAAGTCACACCCTGGATATTCATGAGAAAAAAATACATATAGCTAGTTTCACTCTTCAGGTGTTCTTGAACCTCTTTTAAAGGTACTTTTTATATGCAACCAAGATTTTGAGCTTATGGATAATGTCAGTGACACCTTTTCAATTAACTATATTCTCAAAAATGACAAATTCATCCCTAGTCAAATCCAGTCGTAACTTTTAAAGATACCTCGCTCAAAAATAACTGTAACTAAGCTCCAATAATTATTTTGTTTTTCTTTGACAAATTAAGCTCTTTTGAGTAAGAATCTAGTGAAGAGCTTCCCTTTTATTTGGTTATTAAGAAGATAATGCTACTAAATATTCGGAAAGTGTTTAATCAAGGTTGTAGTAAATGGCAAAGTAACAAGAATGAATAAAGATTACCGTACAAGATTCTGGTTATACTTTCTCTAAAGTAATGAGAATCCTTTTCAGAAAAATATTTAGAAGACTATCCTAAAATGGTAAACAAATATTTGAAACATGTGATATATTTGGAGTGGAATATTATAACTAGATTTTCTAAGGATTTAACTTCATCACTCGTGATGACACTAAAATCTATAATACCAAGAAATTATACCCTATAAAATATTACCATGACTTCTCTTCTTCACATAAAAGGAGAATATAAACTTCAAAAAGCCATCAGGGTCAATTGACATCATCACTAATGATTGTTAAGGTGAGATTTTACATATTATACATATCAAGATACAATTTCTATAGCTATATCCTAATTTTTCTATTCGGGATCTTCAAAATATATTCAACGGAACAACTCCTCCACTTTAAATATTTATTTACGTAGAGCTTGACAATTTAAGTTTTGGCTATTTGCGTATATCTACATTTTGACAACGCTACCATACTACTCTCTCCTATGTATTCCCAGCCTCCTGCTTCTTCAGAAATTAACATGTTATCAATATATTGTATCAATCTACTCTTTTTAAATATTCATTGAACTATATAATTTGGTTCAACAAAAGATAAATTTGTTTTGGTAAGAGTATGTAACTATTCTGTTTGTTTCTATCATCTTTGATAGGGATTTCTTTGCCACTGAAAACTCTTTAAGTTGATGTTCAAAGTAATCTAGGTCAATCAACTGTGAGAATTGGATTTGGTTTTTAATATCAAAGGCAGCATCTGCTTCTGACACACAATTAATAAGGCCTCAAATTATTTGTTCGTATTCTAAATGATAAGAATTTTAACTCCGAAGTTTTTTCTATATCTGGCTTTTTGAAGGTTTCTACGATTCATTTCTAGCCTGTAACTTTCACCCAGTAAAGTTTCTAATTGTATTGAACATTTATTATATACACTTAAAATTATTTAACGTCCACATTCCATATAAACAGATTCTTGGGTATTTGTTTTTGTGTTCCCCCTAGTTTTTTTCTGTTTCTTTATTTCAATTTCAATATTTGTTGGCTATAGGAGTATAGCTCAGATGCGTACGCTTAATAAATTTTGCCTAAATAAATAAGATTATTGTTTTCCACATACAAAACCAGTTTAAGCATAATATTAAAATAAACATATCCAATCAGATTAACGTGAAATGAATAACTCAGGAGTATAAAAATGCCCTCAATTTTGAATACCAATGATAGATCTCAGATTTATTTCTACTTTGATAGTTGCATGGACAAAATATTGCAATATACTCCGATGCCCAACCGAACACATAAATGGAATCATACGGTTTTTCCATGATATGTTGAAAAGCTCCAAGTTGACATCCAGCGTTTTATTAAACTATGTTCCTCTCACTCGATGATAGTAGTTTTTACCAACTACGCTAAGAATACATGGACATCTTTGTTGATACCTCTGATTATTAGTCAAAGTCTTTTACTTATTTACCTTGTTTGATCATTTTTTTTTAGAATATGAGCAATCATGTTCAAGGCCGAGATAGTTTGTAAAGAAAATGTCAACTTAGTGCATTTATCTAGGCTCTAGTGTTCCAAATTCTGGTATAAGATGAATGAAGTGTTTCGATGGCATTTGGGGAAAATTTATTTAGCTCAGATCACTTCCTCAATATATGTATCATGAATTTAATAGATATACCATAACGTGTATATTTAAGTCAATCTATATAGAGATTTCGATCTTTAGACTTGAAAGGATAAAACTAGCTAATTAAAATACGAAAAAGTTGGAATATCTTTGTATTAGGTCAGTAAAGTAGTTAAGACTCACGGAATGAATTCTACAGGCTATTCCATTAGAAAGTACTGTATATTAGTAATATAGCTCAACTAAATTCATATTCTTTAACACTCCTCAATGACCAACATATTCACGTAGAAAGTTCGGATAAAATAACTTATCGAGCAGAATTCTTACCTTTTTTCTTGGATCAATGAAATATTTTGCAAGATGTTCTTGTTGATATGCACGAGCTTATTGATATACAATAAAAATGTTAAGTGCAATTTAACCAACCAGAATTTGTTTTAGCAATATCTACCAAGTTAAGGTTTGTAAATATGTTTTTATTATATGTCATTAGTGTAAAGTTTTTTGAAAAGGAAGTCCATTTATTCAAACTGTTAATAACTTGTCGTTGTTTTCAATAAAATCTTCATTTTATTAAGAATAGTACACGACATTTACTTAACTATGTACAAATAAAAAACACAATTGGGTTTTGTATCCTTTCGTTTATAGCATAAAAAAGGTACCTTTGCTAGGAATAAATAAATGTCCTTCGAATTGAGTCGAATAAACCAGGTTTTGACACATGTATTTCAGATTTACTTACGTTGATACCAAATAAAGCTCTTCAATTACGAAACAATAGAATAAAATTACCAAGAGCTGGTACCAGAGTTTAGAGTTATTCATCAAATTTTTAGGAAAGATCAGATGAATCTGCAATGGCTCAAGATGATTAACCACGATGGATGGTTCTCTTCTGTTCTCTAGTTGAAGCAATTTGCACTATCTCATTAGGTATTCAAAAAAATGTTGTTGTGATTACTGCTCGGTTTCGATAAATTGATAATTTATCCATAAGGAATTCCCAAATTTCTCTTATTGGTTGGTTCTAATAAGTTTCTAACCATTGGCTTTGATTATTGATAATCAATTGATGATCCATAGTAGGGTAAGCTACATGGCCTTGGACTAAAAGGCTAAAAATTCTCTCTCTTATTTTGCAACCGTACGAAAATTTTCAAAGAAACTTGTCATATGACCTTGCTGTATTCTTTAACCGAGCTATTTCTAGGCCACATGGCCTCTTTATATAAATTTTGATATATTTCACAGATAGAATATAATTTCTTGGGTCGTTTAACCCAACGTGGTATGGCCCAATTTATTATTGATAATCAAAATAAAATCAGAGTCATTTGATAAAAACCAAAATCCTAATTCTTTATTGAAAATGAGAATCAAAATGATTATCAAATGATTATTGATAATTCTTATCAAATTCAAGGCCTAGTTGTAATTAATGAAACTTTCTTTGACATATGAACTCTTCTATTTTCTAATAGTGAGCAAATGCCAAAGTTGGGGTTTCTAAACGTACTGGCCTGAAATCATTCTTTCCATTTATCAAATTAGATGAGTATAATCTCTATTTATAAATTTGAAATAAAAGAATAGATGTTACCAGGTTGCCAGTAAGAGGCCCCAAAATAAATTCCTCAAGATTGCTATTGAAGGATTTAAACAACGACAGAGAACCAGAAACTCCTTGTAAACAGCCTAATAGTTGTTAGCCTAGCCCAAATATATTTGTTGTATATTTAAGGGAAATAAATTTTCTATTAAATAGTTGAATAACTATATAGCGGATAGACTTATTATAGTTGGCATTAATGGCCTCGTAAGACTATATTGGGCACACCCGGTAGAAGAAAACTATTCTAACAACCAGCTGGCTCACCGTAAAAAAATACTGACCTAAAACGCTTAAAAAAATCTAATCATTAAAATTGGTTTGACAGGGCAATATTGTAAGACTAGTACTTTAACTTTGAGCACCTGAATGTTTGATCGGAAATCACATGTCTCCCGGAGCAACCGATGAAATAATTAGAATTATGTTAAGTTTGAAGTTTAGAGTTACCAATTTTCAAAAAATACATAAGGAAAGTTATAAGAATGGATATGTGATATATGACAGTAATAATAACAAAACTGATTTTTTTGGTTCACAGTCCCAAACGGTTATTAGCTAACCTTAACTTAGGCTAAAGATAGAATCGCAGTGGTGCATTACCAGAGAGAGGTGATTAAAATTTCAAGTCTGCAAATTTCATCCCGTAATAAAAATCAATGAAAAAGAACGTAGAATCATTTAGCCGACAGTTACTTAGCCATATCTCTTTTCAAAATAAAAACTTTACCATATCTTATTTGAAAATCGCTTCCTTACAACCTTACTCTCGCTCTTTTAGCATTGAAATAAATAGAAACGAGACACAACTAGAAAGTGAATTAATAAAAAAAACAAAAACGCTTCAACTCTTTGTTTAAAGAAAGTAAACTAGGATCTAGTGAATCAATAAAACTATCTCATGAAATATTAAATATATCCGAAACATTGTTTTCAAAGAATCATACTGTGTATGCAAGTTCTTTGAACAACTTAGCTATGGTTCAAAGAAGTTCATTTCTCTTCGACGAGGCAATAAGAAATTTTGAACACGCATATAAAATATATAAAAAAGAATATGATTTAGAAAACATCTCAACTTTGACTAGTCTTTTTAACCTTGCGTTAGCTTACAAATCTTCTGCGGAATACAAGAGTGATAAGAATGAAAAGCTACAACTTCTAACAAAATCAAGAGAAAACTTGGAACTTGTTCTAGAAGTACGAAAGCGTTCTCTTGGTGAAAATAATAAAACAGTGGCTAACTATATGCAGATTTTAGGTCGAGTTAAACAAAGTATTCACATTATAAATGGTCAAAAAACTCCAGACTTAGATGCTTATAATGATGTCATTAAGGGAAAAGAAATAATTGAAGCCAAATGTGGAAAAAGTTTGGAAACTGCTTTGGCTATGAATAACTTAGGGTTTTATTACAAAGTCGCTGAAAACTTTTTTGAAGCAGAACTATGGTTTGAGAAAAGTTTGCTCATGTTGGAAGATCTCGAAGAAGAAAACAGGACCATAGATGTGAAGAAAGAAAAAATCATGGTAATGAAAAGTTTGGTAACACACTTTTTTATTGTTTACTTTTTAGATTTCTGTATATCGTGCAAGTGGAAAAATACAGGAAGAAATTCAACTTGAGCGAATTTTAGAATATTTAGATTAGTTAAGGATAAATTAGAAAGCATACACAAGACTCGAATGATACAAAATCGTTACAATAATCTATTTATCTGGCTTTATATGGTGCTATTGAATGGCTCTCTTCATTTCCTTCCAAGACAGATAATCCTTTTCAAACCCTTCTTTATCTTCTTTTTTATTCTTGCGTATCATTTCCTTAAAATGTTGTTGTTTTGTATTTTGGTGGTTGCTCTGAATACGTTAAAGCTTAATATGAAATAGTATATAACTATTTCAGTAAACTGTATTTAGGGTATGTAACTATGTTTATATTGTATTTTGTAATATGTATTTTATCGATCTACGAGTGATCAATAGCCTTTACACTAATTTCCAAAGAAAAAGTAACTCGCGAAAGAATTACTAGATCTACCAAACGTAACCAGATTTTATCCTTGAACAAACCTAGACGAAACTAAGTTGTTGAGTTCAAGCCCAAATTAACTATTATAACCTTTGTAAGTAAGATAAGTAGATTATTAACCAGATACTTGGCGAAACAAGCACAATAATCTATGATTTATCTTTTGTTGGTTGTTAAACCTTAAAACATTGGCCGCATTGGCCATTCTCTAGAACTACCTAAATATACCCTAAGACTAAATAAACAACTTAAAATTGTAAACCTATTTACTACACTATAAGTATTAATTACCACAGATAATAGAGGAAAACACTCACACATCCCCCTCCTCCTCTGCTAAAAGACTACTCAGTAGTCTTTTCCGCAAGTGACTTTTCTGGTCTGTAGCAACCAAAAACCAAATCGGAAACCCTAGGATCAGCTTCTAAACCAATTTGAATCCATCCGGTTTTCAAATTAGCACATCTCGCAAATAACTCAACCTTGAGATATCTTTTTGGGAATATTTTCTCAAATATCTCATAAGTCTTACGGGGCTTAACCCCTTCAACCAGACGATCCGCAAAGATCACCTTTTTCCATCTTAACAAGTCAACCTTCTCCACAATATCACTAGCCATTCTTTCCTATTTTCGAACAAAAATTAGTAAAGCTTCTGCCGAGTGCTGAAAATAATATCCCAGCGAGGTTCTTATCTTTCCACTCGGTGCCAACTTTACCCATTCGATGACATGAATTAATTCATATCCTTTATCCCATAACTCATTCAGAGTCAATTCCCAAGTTCGGTCGATTACCCAAATTGCAATGAAGGAAGCCTTCAAAGCGTCAAAACTCAAGTTTAAAACTTGCGAGTCGGGTTTCCGCACATACGGAACCCTCAATCCTCTAATAGGATTTGCCTGACCTATTGCCCAAGGCGGATCCATTAATAACAAATCCACCTTGTCTCCAGGCCACTCAGTCAAAATTGCCGACTTATACAAGTCCGCAGTAAACCATAGTTTATCCCGAGGCGAGACACAAATTCTTGTCCGAAACGGACACCCTTCAAAACCAACCAAAACCAAGTTGCCACAAAGACGTTTAAGCGCAAAAGCTTGTACGTGCTCAAATCCTATGGCAAGACTTTCCACAGATAACTCGCACTCCACTGGAGCAACAACTATACCTTCAATTTTTGAAACTAACTCTTTAGGGTAATCTTTGTCCAAGACTTCGTGTAGGTACCTTTTGCGACTTAGCTCTAGTGAGCATAAGAGATACGAACATTTCATCCCAGCTCTCGACACCCGATTTTGATAAAGTTTAATAAAACGATCTTCGCAAGTTTTCACCATCGTTTTAACCTCTTCTTTCTTTCGTTCGAAAGCGTTCCTATACGATTGACTTACTCCTTCCGGACAAGTCTCCATTAGAAATGACTTTGCTGTCTCCAGCGTGTCAAATCTCCTAATAAATTCTAATCTATCCAAAGAAAACCTTTCTAAGGTCTCTGTCCCTTTAGTAATATCAATGAATTTTCCCCTTAAAGGAGCCAAATCCAGTCTACCCAGTTTTCGTTGCAAGTACGAATACATCATTGCCTTTGATTTGTAGGGCATGTATCGCGTAAATTGCTCAAAGTTTCCCATACCAAATTTTAACACAAGATTCCTAATCAACTCACGATCATAATCCTTCCATCCTGACACGAAATGTTTTCATCCAGGGAGTTTCGCCCAGAGACTAAGGTCCTCCTTATCCCTTAAGTAGTGCAACAGGCTCGGGCGGAGTCTTCCAACCCATGCTGCCGACACATCTATTGCAAATTTCCTATCCAACCAAGCTTGCGCTTGCTTCCTAACTAACTTTCTCCTATTTGGAATCCGCTTTTCTCCTAGGAATTTAAGAGTAAGCTCTTTCACATCCCTATACATGGTGAGCAACGGCTCCCATGTATCATCTATGGGTTCGAAACCCCTCCATCTTACTCTCAAGAAGTATTCTCCTTTCGAGTATCTAATATCCAAGAATTTCTGAACCTCAAGTTCACCCCAATTGTTAATAAAAACTTTCCTCATTGAGTCATCCGGAACGAAACCATCAGGCTCATAAAAGTATAATCGACTTCCATGCACAATCTGGGATTCCCCATTTAATAGTCTAACCCTATACACATTCGATGAAAGTAACTCAATTATGTTAACCGGACCCGACCAAATTAACTTAATTTTATTATTCTCCCTGGGGGTATTCTTTGTACTAATTAAGCACCAGTCACCAGGCACGTACTGAATGCATGCCTTATCTATCCGTTCTTGGCGCTTATTCCAATATTCATTCCTTTTCCGTTTCATGAGCGAGACGTAATCAGCTATCTGACTATGCATCTCATCTAGCTCACGTCGGAACTCCATCGACAGACGATATAGGATATCCTTATCAACCCTAATCGCACCCTGCCTATCTCCAATTTCCCGATAGATTACCTTGGGAAAAGCTTCCGTCTCAATGTATTCCCTAGCAGGATCTGTATTTAAGAACAACAGATTAGCGCTCGGAGCATTCTCCATGCCAGGAAGCTTCCTACTAGGCAGAGGAACCTCATTGACTGCAGTCATTACTGACTCAATCACATCCGGCCACTGATCCCATTGCAATCTAAGTTCTGAAACCAAACTTCGTAAGAAGCTCAGAACTTTCCTGTGGACAATCTCCACCTCACCATTGGTCCAACTAGCATAGCTCACCGCGTAGTTATGCGTAAATCGAACCTCCTTTTGCAATAACTCAAGTAATTGATTCGCAAAATGGGAGCCCCTATCAGTTACAAGGGTAAACTCCACCTCTAATCTCCAATAAGTATGAAACTTACTTAGAGCCCTAACTACAGTTCCTGCATCAGCTCTAGGAGCGTAATGAAGAAAACAAAACCGAGAAAATGCATCCGTTATAACCAAAATATAACCTTTAGCATTAATATACAAAAAATCAGCTACAAGAACCTCTTTAGGTCTCCTAGCCTCAGTAACCAATCTTAAATTTGTTTTTATCAATTTCGGTG